>OY856187.1:284979920-285017921 GCA_963693315.1 Diogma glabrata | reverse complement strand
AAAAAAAAATAGAAAACCATTTCTCATTACTACTCTTTGAAATTATTGCTACGTCAACAAAATGTATACACACAACTTTATTTATAGGCGTAGCAAAGTACGCCGGGTCCCGCTAGTATATATATATATATATATATATATATATATATATATATATATATATATATATATATATATATATATATATATATATATATATATATATATATATATATATATATATATATATATATATATATATATATATATATATATATATATATATATATATGTATATATATATATATATATATATATATGTATATATATATATATATATATATATATATATATATATATATATATATATATATATTATATATATATATATATATATATATATATATATATATATATATATATATATATATATATATATATATATATATATATATGTATATATATATTTATATATATATATATATATATATATATATATATATATATATACATATATATATATATATATATATATATATATATATATATATATATATATATATATATATATATATATACATATATATATATATATATATATATATATATATATATATATATATATATATATATATATATATATATATATATATATATATATATATATATATATATATATATATATATATATATATATATATTTATATATATATATATATATATATATATATATATATATATATATATATATATATACATATATATATATATATATACATATATATATATATATATATATATATATATGTATATATAATATATATACACACATATATATATATATAATATATATATATATATACATACTTATATACATATATATATATATATATATATATATATATATATATATATATATATATATATATATATATATATATATATATATATATATATATATATATATATATATATATATATTTATATATATATATATATATATATATATATATATATATATATATATATATATATATATATATATATATATATATATATATATATATATATATATATATATGTATATATATATTTATATATATATATATATATATATATATATATATATATATATATATATATATATATATATATATATATATATATATATATATATATATATATATATATATATATATATATATATATATATATATATATATATATATATATATATATATATATATATATATATATATATATATATATATATATATATATATATATATATATATATATATATATATATATATATATATATATATATATATATATATATATATATATATATATGTATATATATATATATATATATATATATATATATATATATATATATATATATATATATATATATATATATATATATATATATATATATATATATATATATATATATATATATATATTGTTCTCGTTTTAAGATTTTCATATTACTATACCAGCAAATGTTAAGTTTTTATTTTGTTAGGGGAATATTTAATAATCAATAGAACTGTTGTAGAATGTAACGATTACGTTACATTTTACATCAAGTAAGAGTATGTATAACATTACAATGGAATACATACACATGGAAAGCATATATTCTATATAGTAGTCGTGGATAAAAATATTGATATAAGTAAATTCAACCAAATAATAAAATAATGCTGTAATAATAATTAGTGCGGTAAAATAAGACCTTACGCAATTATTTAAAATGTCATAAAGTTTGACATTACAGAATGACACTAGATAAATAGTTTTTGAAGATTGTAATGAGATGTTAATTTTTTTTGTTGATAGAATTGATAGGACTTATCAAGTTTTTAGTACATGATAAGTACTTAGTAAGGTGTTGAAATACAGGCTTATATAGGTGTAAAGTAATATTTCAAGAATCAATAGTCCTAAAATAGTTTTTTGAGATTCTAATCCGACGTTAATTAGTATTTTTATGGAATTTGTGGAAGTTAATAAGTTTATCGAGACTAAAAAGTTCTTATTTACACGCAATTAAGGATGAAAAGAACTAAAATAGGTTCATTTGAGAATGTCTTGTACTTAAATCGTAGTTAAAGTTCGACTCGGGATTTACCCCACAACGCGTTGATGTATGTCGTGTTAGTTTTGTAATATATATCTAAATAGAAGTAAACCAGAGTTTTATGTTTAATATACATAGATCTCTACCCAAAACATAAAATCAGTCCTCATAAAAACCTTCTGCCGAATATTATAATTGCCTTCAACTAATACTGAAACCTTAATATCTCAAAGCCGTGACATTTTAGCCCCTCCATATTTTCGGAATTGAAATATTAAAAATTGGGCGTTTAATACATTTAAAATCAAAGTGTATATATCTCACACAAATGAAGGAATTCGCTTCTTCTTTGGTTTATTATTTCGTATCAACTATTGTGAAAATCATGTAGTAGTTACATAGTTTTAAGTTATTTTTTAATTCACTCAATTTGAAATTTATTTTTTTTTCAGGCAGTTTTTGGCCCAACCAAATATAACCAAAATGAAGTAGATGTAGTCAAAAAATTTAGAATTAAGCAAAATACTTTATATTTTTGAGGCTGTGCTTTTACAATAAATAAACAATGAAATATTTAAAATTAGATTTTATACAAATAAAAGCTTTACTATGGAAAGATATTGTTGTACGAGTTAGGCAACCGGTATGTAATATTTATTTTATTGTTGTTTCACTTAATTTAATGTTTTATTTACAGTGGATGACAATTGTACAATTTGCATGGCCAATTGGAGTTTTTTGTGCATTATTTGTGTTACGTTTTCGTTTCCAACCAGAAATAATTGATGATTGTAAGTTTCATTTGTTTATATTTTTATACAACTCAACCAATTTTAAAATTCAACATATATGTAAATCACTTTGCAAGTAATAGAAGCTGAAATGTTATTTGACGCATTATTAGGCATTTAATCCAAATTAACTCCAATAGTTTATGATCAGATTTAATCCGAAAAAATTTTTCCTCTGCATCCCGAAATAAATTTTTTTCTCTGGCACAAAATTTATACACCAACTCTTTAATCTTACGATATCCTCGAAATTAAACTCCAGCTAATTCAATTAATTTTAATTAGAGTATTTTTTCAACTTTACCAACATTATTTAACCCTTTTATCAGAATTAGATGAAGTTTTAATGGCATTCAGATTATTGAAACAAGTTAGTATAATGAATTTTTAATTTTTTTTTCAGGTCAATTCCCAACAAGACAGTTACCCAGTAAAAACAATTTACTACCGTTTTTCCAATCATATATATGCACAATAGAAAATCGTTGTTCGAATGTTGACAATTATGAGGAAGTGGCAACTTACGAAAAAACAGTGTTGGTAGTTTGTATTATTAATGCTTATTTTTAATAGATACATTTTTTTCCTATAAGTTAATTTTTTAAGCCGTTTAAAAACATGATGTCGAATTACTTATTATTTTAATATTCCATTTATATGTTCCGTATTTCAAGCTGCTTGCTCCATGCTCTTGAAGGGTCTAAGTTTCTATCTTCATGGTTCAGGTTTTCATGTTTTCATTTTATGTTTTTAAATTCATACCGGTTAGCTAAACATTCGAAATTGAACCAGATGATTCTAAATTGAACCGCGAAATTGAACCAGATTCGAAATTGAACCGCATGAACCAGAGTCTAATATAAAAAGGGATTGAACTTTAAGAATATGAGATGTCAAGACTTATTAGACACGAAATATGAATGTGTTGCCGGAAAAAGTTTTAACAGATCATAAATTAACAAAATAACATGAGATAATGCAAAACAAAGATTCGTTTTGGAATTTTCATAAACCGCTCCATTTAGAGTTCAATAATTTCTACTTTTCTGTAGAAGGAAAACCACATTAGTCTGCCAGCTACTAATATTTTCCAACTGTTTCTACTATTCAAGAAAATTTCTCAGAAACATCTTCGTTTAGCGCAAAAGCTTCTTTTCAATAAAGAAAGTTTTCGTGGTAAAACGACAATTAGTCTTACACTACCTGATATTTTCTTATCCAACTGTTCCAGTTGGTTAATAAAGTTTCTTACAAAATGTTTCGTTTCAATAATTACTACTTATATATGTATAATTATCTATACAACCCCAGGTTTTCTGTTAATCCAGAACATTTTTCAGCAAAAACTTGCACCCTAGTGCAAATGCTTCATTTCAATAACTACAACTTTTGTTTAATAATAAAATAATAAACGCCTTATTCTTGTTAAATTAACTTTTATTTCACTAAATACGTATTTCGAAAGCTATGCTTTCATCGACAGTGGTATCTAAAAAACTGAGTTTTTTAGATACACTGTCGATGAAAGCATAGCTTTCGAAATACGTATTTAGTAAAATAAAAATTAATTTAACAAGAATAAGGCGTTTATTATTTTATTATTATTTAAATATCTTGTTACAGTTTATAACTTTTTTATATTAAAACTTTTGTTTGTAATGCTTCTTTTCATACAATAATTACTATTTTTGTGAAATGAAAAAGGGGCATTCAATCTGACACTACCGGATATTTTATAGTCCAACTGTTCCTATTTGTAAAATACTACTTACAAATTCCCTCCATTTAGTTTAAATGCACTTAAATGCATTTTAAAATGCATTTTCAAAAGTTACAGATTGGTTTCTGAAAAATGACGTTTAATCTGCAGCTACCTGACATTTTCCAACTAAACCTTTTAGTCATCAGTGACCGAAGCTGAATTCACTCAAAAAACTTTTCTAATAGAAACGAAACCAAAACTTGATAGAAAAACCCATACTGTTTTCTATTTATTGACATTAAATTCAGTGGCACTGAATTTAAAGAGAATGGGAAAAAGTATTTTGCAACAGATATCTTAGAGTGCTGGAATATTTACCGATAACGCAGATATGATAGCAAAATTATTTGCATAAGCGATTATTTATGAAGCTCCGTTTAAAACTGGGTTATATCAACAGGGTGTCCAGCTAAGTCGATCATTGGCATGATTTGCATTTTACTCTGGATTAGCTCAACATTTACGAGTCATATAGAGTTTTCGAATTTCCAAACTACATAAAATATTTTAATTTTTTAAACGCAGATTCATATAAGGCCACAAAGACCGCATCAGGGATAGTTGCAATATGTTCTGTTGTAATAAAGGAAAAACAATTTTAGAAGATAAATAAATTTTATGATATAATCTAATCTTTTAAGATGATGTTCTCGTTTTGTTTTCCATATGCATTTCCCATTATATTCGTCGGATACACCTTTGTAGTTACTGGATTAAATCTTTTGCCTTTTTTTTGGACAAGATCTGATTATAAAATTATAGCTTAAGACTTTCAACAAGCCTTTAAATATCTTAATATAGCAAACAACATGTAGAACGGCGATTGAATTCAGAACTCATCCACATATGCAGCATACACTTATGAAAAAAATTGGGTCACTAGCGACAACCGAATGTTTCCTGACCAGAAATTAGTTAATTAGCCTCAACACAGTCAGGACGTGATCAGGTTCTGATCAGTCCAGACAGAGCAAGTTGTGGGCTTGTTCCGGGGTGGAATTAGGATACCTTTTTAGGGTTAACCTTCTTTGAATATATCCGGCCCTGATTTGATTTCTCCTATTGGATTCCTAGTTGCCAATTTGATCAGGGCCTGACACGAAATGCCTTACTAGGGTTTGCTCTATTTAATTGTATACGACGAACTAGATCAGAGTCTGATCGGACTATCCCAATCAGGGCCTGATAGGACAAAAATGTTACACTTATGTTCAGGACCGAACTATCGCAAATATGAGCAGGGCCCTATTTTAGCTCTGACAAAATTCTGCTTGGGTTCCTATCGCATTTTTGCAGGCAAGACATTCGAATTTGATGTGAAAGTAACAGAGAACATTCAATTTACACAAAAGAGGTTGTAGTGACCGAGTTTTTTCTTTCAGTATATAAGCAGTACTGCATTTATCTCTATTACTTATCACTATAAGACACTGATTCTGATAGTTTCACGCAGGCAGTACTGGTTCAAAATAATTCGCAAGAGTTCGCCATCCATGTTCAAGTTGTCGGTGCTTTATATAATTTATCTTTGATTTTTGACTTGTCAATTTTTTTTTAGAGTTTCCCCTGCACTTAGGATTCTCCAAACATTTTTAAATGAGAAAGATCTATTCAAAGCGATTACCGACTTACCGGTTGAACAAAACATAATTTCGACGGTAACCACTATAGGTCTACATCCTAAATTCAAAGAAATTGAGGGTAACTATTTTTCTAATAAAATATTTTATTTAAAATTACCAATATTTCTTTTAATTAAAGGGAATATTAATGTTATTATTGAACGAATACCCGAAATTGAACAACTTGTTAAAGACAACTTCAATATTCAGAAATTGTTTTCAGGTAAATTTGTATACTAATTCACCTAAATGCACTACATATTTTATACATACTTATTGCTTATCAATTTATATTGCAAACAGATGGAGATACTTTCGCATCGCTAGGGAAAATTTTGTGTGGGCATGCATTTCCAAAAACTGAGAATATAAGATTTGTAACCAACTTTTTCTACACCCCCGATTATGCTGGACCAGACAAAGATGAACTTGATGTTATGCCAAGTAAGTTTTATTAGAAAATAAAAAATTAATCTAAAAATGAATATGTACTAACTTCTAGCACCATACTGTAAGCAATTGTACTTGGATGTTACAAACTCAATTTTCGGTAAAATAACATGGAAATATTTAAAGCCAGTTATTCAAGGAAAAATTCTTTATGGACCAGATACAGAAAGAAATCGAGAAATCGTTAAACATGTAAGAGGATGTCAAATACAAAATTACCTTGTATTATTCAAATTCAAATAATATTATAAATAAAATTTTCTTTTAAGGCCAATACAACATTTTATGAAATGGATAGACTAAGGCAATTTTCTTCCGCTCTCTTTGAAACACTTAAGCTGTTTAAAACTAGTAAGGAGTTCAAAGACAAAGCTTACAGCTTAATTGCATTAGCAAAAAGTGCCTTTATCCAAAGAATTCTTGGTAATTCGATCGACATTGGACGGATTGAAGGTGTTGTAGATGCTCTAGCAAACGATGTCGTATGTAACATGCGGAATAGACTTCTTTTAGCTGAAGCTAATTCAATTTTTTTTTCAGAATATTGAAAATGCTGTAGAAGTTGTTAAAAATATTTTTCAATGTTTCTCAGCTGATCGTTTTGTTGGTGTTCGTAGTGAAACCGAATTTGAAGATTTAGCTCTGGAATTAAATAAAAAGAAGTTATATTTTGGTGGTGTTTACTTTCACGACAATCCTACAAAAACTAAGGAAATATCTTATACAATTCGTTTAGATAAGGATAACACACCGGTTACAATAGAAAATCGTAATAAAATTTGGTTTCCGGGACCGGAGGCAGTTTTTGAGTTAGATTTAAGATATCATCGTGGCTTTGCTCAAATTCAACATTCCGTTGATACAGCTATAATCAAAGTTTTTAATAAAAATAAATATTCTGATGACAAGCCTGAGGACAGTGATTTGTTTGATTTTAGTGATGAATACTTTAGTTTCGATGATGAAGGTTTTACAGAGGATCCAAAATATATCGATCAATCAACAGAAAATGATACAAATATATCGAATGATTCTTACGAATCGACTACAACCAATGATGATGAGTCTATTACAGTAACTGAACAAAACAATGTTGTTGAAATAATTGATTTATTTAAAAATACATTCAACTATACTGATGCAGAAGTTACATTTTCAAATGGAACAAATGCTGAAACAATATCGGAAATATTAAATTTTCAAAATAACGAAAATAATGACAATTCAGAAGTTCAAAATCGAACTAAACGTTCTCCACAGTTATCTGGCCTGCTATCGTTTTTTGGCGGAGAATCAACCAAACCTCCAGAAAAGTTTGATGTTGATGATTTTAAAGCATTTACAAAACAGTTTCCATATCCAAAATATACAAAAGACGAGTAAGTATGAATGAAGTAAATTTATAAAGAGGTGTAAAATGATTATTAAAATGTTACAGCTATAAAAAAGGTGTCTATCTATCACAAGCTATTCAACTTATATTCTTTTTATCATTAATTGTTGAAATTTCCACTGCAGTTAGGCAAAGAATTTGGATGAAGGAAAGTGGAAATAGTGTTGTAAGTAAACAAAATAATGCTTGTAAGAATTTCTAGTAAGATCTTTAACTGTTTTAGCAAATGAGAACTATGGGATTAAACAAATCCTCTGAAACAATTGCATGGGTGATTACAACGTTTGTTGAGCTACTAATCCTTTTTATTTGCATGATCTTCATATTGTGTGTAGGCCAAGTATTTTTATTTATATCACCAATCCTCATGCTTGTGTTTTTAATTCTTTTTACTATTTCTATTATAGCGTTTTGGTACGATATTAAATTTCGTGTAATTTTCTGAGCATTTTTAAACAATTTTTAATTATTTTACAGTTACATGGTTTCAACGTTTTTTTCATCTGCTAGTATAGGATCTGTGTCAGCTGTGATATTCTTTTTAACTACATTCCTGCCATACATAGTACTGGTTTCACTTGGATCAACTTTAAATTACCTTTTTAAGTTTTTAGCGGTAAGTTTATTAGCTTTTAATACAAATTTGCAATATCTACAATTCGCGTACTCTCCATAAGAAGAAATCACTATTGGTAGTTTTTAAAAAATTATAGAATCTACTATTTTCAACATCATTCTGTTATGCCTGGCGATATCTTATCCGTTTTGAACTTCAGGGTAAAGATGTATCGTTTTTAAATGTTTTTGATGCATCTTTAAAAGACAACGATTTTAAATATGGTTTCCTTATGATAATATTAGACACAGTTTTATACATAGTTATCGGTTACGTTTACGACAAGTATAAAAATGGTATGAAAAATTATTCAGTAGATAATCATTTTAGAAAAGATTGAAATAAAATATTTTTTTAGATGAATTTCAATTTCATCAAATGGATCGTCGACATTTAGATCCTCAAACAGGAGCCATTGTACAAAATGTTACTAAAAGTTATGATAAAGTAAGAATTCCTGCTGTTAATAACGTTTCGTTCATTATAAGAAAAGATGCAATTACAACGTTACTCGGGAGAAATGGTGCAGGAAAAAGTACTATAATGTAAGAACACCATTCGGTTTCAATCAAGCAAATTAATGGTAATTTATTTTTTGTTTCAGTAAAATGTTAACTGGCCAAACATTACCAACAAGTGGTGCTATTTATCTACCTGAAACATATGATCTCATTAGTGGAAATAGTAAACAGGAACAAATTGGTCTATGTTCACAAAATAATGTTCTTATTCCAACTTTAACAGCGAAAGAGCATTTGGAGTTGTATGCTAGAATTAAAATGAGATATGGATTTGCTGAGGAAGTTTCAAGGTATATGTGAAATAAAGTTACAGTAACATTTAGACATTTGGTGAAACGCAACTACACTGAAAAAAACATGTCCTATTTTCAATCGAAATGCAATTGTTTCAACCTCACCGTGCGGTCACATATGGCGAATCAAACTACGAAATTGCTTCAGCAACTCTACAATTATAAATCGATGAAGTTGAGACAATCACACGAAATATTTATGTGAAAATAAAATATAGTTCAATTAATCTCAAATACTTAAACTTTAAAATTAATAATTCATGATATAAGGCCAAAGAAAATTTTTTTCAGGGAAATTGTTATTATCTATATTCAACTACTGTTATATTGGATATAACACTTTATATTTTAAATAAACCACATTCTGTTGTTAGGAAAATGTTATCGTGTAGTTGTCCCAATCACAGTGAAATTGTTTTTCTTTGCATGAATAATCAACTGCCAACTTCGAGATGAGGTTGTCATGAACCTTTTTTTAAGTGTAGAATTATGACTTAAAACTTAATTTACTTACGTACGTTTTTGTTTTTGCTTAAATTCTATGTTGTTGTTGGAGAGTGAACGTTCGTCCACCGACGTCTTTAGGTCAAGGAAAGGAACCGCTATCTCTGTCCATAGTGTTATTGCTTCGAAGTTGGTAAAATTATTCGGTCATCTGTATCAATGTTTGGTGTCTTCTGGTTCTTAACTACAGCTAGGGAAGACATCGATTATGCTGTTGTCTATTTTACTCAAATAATTAATAAGCAAACGCACGTCCTCGATCTAAATTGGGATAGCGTCGTTTTTTGCGATCTTAGTTAAACCTATCCTGTTGGGTCCGCGGTGGTGGTTGATTATTCATTAAGCACTATTTTTTTGTCATATCCATTCACTATATACTTTTCTGTTTAGCTCTTTCAGGTGTGTCTTGAATATTGCCTGGCTTAAACTGGTTGGTTGTATCAATCATTCTTTGTCCAAAGAGCATGACTTATTTAGGCAAGTTTTAATGGTTCTCAGAAGTGATGGTTTATAAGGCAGTTCTTTCTATGAGTCTTGGTTGTTTGGAAACCGTCAACAAATATTGACAAGTAAAAAGATCGTGGTGCAATTTCACTGGCAAAAGTCTTGCTGCTACATGTAAATGATTTGGGTTTGCCATTAAATGACAACCACCAATAAGGCACCACAACAACCATATTTCAAGCCGAAATTTTTGACATTAGCAGTTGCGCTTTGCTATGTACTGCAAGACAATACCAAAATATTGAAATATATATTATCTCTGACAGCCAAGCAGCACTCTTGGCACTAAAATCTACGCGCTTTGATTCAAAACTGGTATGGAACTGCTACCAAAATCTACTAAAAGTCTCCAGTAATGATAGAGTCACACTTGTGTGGGCACCCAGCAACAATACAAGGAAATGCTATTGCTGACACTTTAACAAAGCAAGGTGCCAATAAAAAGTTTGTTGGACCGGAACCATGCCTCGGAATGGCCAAGAGTTCGCTCAAAAGCACAATCCAAACATGGGAACAGGAACAAAATGTTAAACTATGGAGAAGCAGAGAGGGACTAGTACACTCCAAAAAGTTTCTAGGTAATCTCCATGTTTCACCCTTAAAAACAATCGACTTAAACAGATAGTCTCTAAGTATTTATTTACTGGACATGGTCCTTTAAACCATCATCTTAACAAAATGGGCCTTGTTGTTTTCGACAGGTGTAGATTCTGCTACTCGGACGAGGAAACGATGGAACACGTCACCTGCAGCTGTCCTAAACCCTCTTGGCACAGATACAACCAACTTGGTCATAGAAGACTAACACTTCCACTCCCACAAAACGTCACCCAATTAAGCTAATTAATTTTATTAAAAGTCTCAACTTGGATTACAGAATACAACTAGTAACGGCACAGACGACGACTGACTAATAAAACAATCAGGGTAAGCACAATAGACCTTCAGGTCGCAGTGCTACTTGAACTGCAAGTCTCAAGGACCTGCAATAACAAAAAAAATGACAACCAGTTGCAACGCGCACACTTATCTCGAAAATTAGCACAAGTTGATAATAATGTTATGTGGTTAGTCACCATAAGAGACGAATTTTACTTCATGCTGTTTGCTGTGGCAGACTTGACAAACGTATAGAATTTAAACATTTTTGGAGATAAAACACCTACTTGTCGTACCCTTTGCTGTATCTGTCGGTAATTGACTTATTATTGTTAAATTTAACGTACATTTTGTTGCCTGGAACGTTGCCTGGAATATAGTTTTTTTTTAAAGTTTGTGATAGTGTTGTGTTGAGAATTTCCACCAATAGTTTATTGGGTCTGACGTTAACGAAAGCTCGTGAGAGATTCAAGGCGACCAGAACTGTGCTATATGATTTGGTCTTTTTGAAAATGATTTGGTCTTTTTGAAAAAATTTGCAAATTCCAGACCGTCCCCCCCTCCCCCCTACGTTTGGACACTGATTGACAGAAAAAATTTAAAAATTCATAGACAGGAAGTTTGCTATATTTTGAACGAAAATTATAGCGAACTCTCAAATAATTATATTTCTGTGTGTTTAGGGGATGGGTGTAAGAACGGTAAAAAAAAACTTTTTTTGACCCAAGCGAGTGGAGTATCATTTGAAAGAGCACTAAATTTCCAAAATATTGCAATTTTTTTAGAATTTTCCGTTACACAGTTTTTGATTTATTCTAAAAAATGTGCGAAATCCAAACCGTAGCCCCCCCCCCCCCCCCCTCCCTACGTTTCGACACTGATTGACAGAAAAAATTGAAAAAATTCATAGAGACAGGAAGTTTGCTATATTTTGAACGAGAATTATAGCGAACTCTCAAATAATTATATTTCTGTGTCTTTAGGGGATGGGTGTAAGGAGGGTAGAAAAAAACTTTTTTTGACCCAAGCGAGTGGGGTATCATTTGAAAGAGCATCAAATTTCAGAAACATTGCAATTTTTTTTAGAATTTTGCGGTACACAGTTTTTGAGTTATTCTAAAAAATTTGCAAACTCCAGACCGTTCTCCCCCTACGTTTCGACACTGATAGACAGAAAAAATTGAAAAAATTCATGGAGACAGGAAGTTTGCTATATTTTGAACGAAAATTATAGCGAACTCTCAAATAATTATATTTCTGTGTGTTTAGGGGATGGGTGTGGGGAGGGTAAAAAAAAACTTTTTTAAAAACAAACGAGTGGGGTGTCATTTGAAAGAACACTTAATTTAAAAAACATTGCAACGTTTTTCAGAATTCTGCGATGCACAGTTTTCTAGTTATTGATAAAAAAATGTGCTGTTTTAAGTGTATGTATACCACCCTATATTTCGACGCTGATTTATAGAACAAATATTCCCAATTTAGACCATTAAAATACTGGTTAAATCGTTCTTTAGCTAACATCAACAGCTATGGATAAGATTTAACCTCAAGTAACATTTTTGATCAATGTAGATGTGATTGACATTTACTATTGACGTCTACGATTAAACATTTATTCTGTTATGCGTCCATAGTCTGGCGATATAAAGACTTTACAACATAACTTTATGTCATTTATTTTTGATATTGTGTTCTTTTACATTCACGGAACCCTTGGCGAGCAAATTTTATTCGCACTTGTCCGACTTTTTTAAAAATGCTTTCGTGTTGACTGGTATCATATCAGACTATTTCGTATTAAAAAACAATGCTATAAATTAAAATATAAACTAATTCGCGGATCTAAGTGTGCATTAGTGGTCGGAAGCTCGCAACCAGCTAATGTATATTAGATGTCAACATTAACGTGTGAATGAAATATTTATTTAATAAATCGCTGACCATCATATGAAAGTGGAAATAAAGAATAAACTCATAGAAATTAATAAAAATATAAACGCACATTAAAACTAAACTCACGTATAGCGCAATAAAATTAATGTTTAACACAACAATCGCAACAAAATTATGTTTCACAAGTTTTTGCTGCATACAAGTTACCTTTATATGGTGTTAACATAAGATCGCAATAGGGTGGGGTTCATTCTTTCACCTATCCAATTACTGCAGTATCGTTCAGGCTGAGCAGGTCACTTTAAAGGAAGCCATATGCTAATTGAAGCATCATGTAATTTTTTTAAAGATTATTTGCATCTTTACGAACAGTCTAAATTAAAAGATATACAGTCAGACCTTACCACAATGAAAAAAGCCCGATATTTTCTCTAAGATATTAACAAGATGACTGATCACTGCAACATCCTTATGAGTGGGTAGAAAACTCTATATTACTACTACTTGTTGCATCTCACTCAACTGGCTGTTTTTAAACACCGTTTGCCATATGCAAACATTTGCCACTCGTATAAACAAACATACGTACAAACTGAGAGTCCTTCAACATGATTACTGGTACATCTGCAATGATGAGAAGATCAGAAATTCCATGTGTTCTATTTGTGCCCAAAACAAAATCAACTAAGACTGAAAGATTTATGAGTTGACGTTTAGAAGGAAAACTGGGTAATTTTTTTAAGCTCGAAATCGTTTCCGTTGGGGTAAGAAAAGGATGTGTTTAAAGGGTTGGAGATAACCGATTTTGATAAAACATTGCACATAAGTTTATTGAGAATTTTTGAGAACAATTAAACTCAAGTAAGTAAGGAAGTAATTGGAATTTTTTCAATTCAGAGGTATGGTTGGAAGGTTCTCAGAAAAAAACTGTGCTTCTCATTTTACGTGTTTCGGATGAATTTGAACCTTCGTCTTCAATGCCTTGTTCGAATCCTTAGGCAGACACGCTATCAATTTCGCCACTTAGGCGATGACTCTTCATTTATTACTATCATCATTTATTTATTTACTTAAGTTGAAATTTTCCACTTTCATTAGACGCCATTTTATATTATGGAAATGTTTTTACATTATATGCATATTCATGATATGAGAATTTTTGCACATAAGTATTTAAAACAGTTTTTAATAGTTCTTCATCCCAACTTTCGGTCCCACCCGAAAAACCGTTTTTTTTCATTTCTTTTGTGCCACAAACTTTAATGCATCAGCCTGTTGGGAGACTACAATCTTTGTAGCTGAATCAATTTTGATTTAAAATGTGGTTTTGCGTGTCAAAACACTTATTATTTTTTTAGCAATATTGCATAAAGGAGTGTGGGTCTTGCGAGGAATAGTTTATTTGAAATTTTAATAATTTTAATGTCTGATTTTGATAATACCTATAAAACATCACCATTTATGGTAGAAAATTTTTGCCTTTTTTATATTCAGCATCAAAAAGTTTGCTTGTTCGCTCATGACGGGATGAAGGATTACAGGAATTTGATAAAAAATTGATCTGGCTGGACTGGATAGTATACTGATTAGTTTTCTGGCGTTATTGAACAAAGTAGAAGAAAACTTATCGGATCCGTAGTTCTGTTTGTTTTAAACTTCAGACACTGATTACCGATTTTTAAGAATCTAGGAATATAAGGCTTTTGCAAGAACACATTTTCTCTGCAGAACAAGTTTTAGGTTGCTACCTTCGTTGAAATTATGTATGCTGTACTTTTATTCTAACAAATTTTTCAAAACCTATAGCTCAGAAAAATCTATTATTATGGATATAAGCTTATTATATTTCCAGAACCTGTAGATCACTAAATTTCTGTTTCTACAACTAGTGATGAGGTCATCCTATGTATCAGCGTTGCCAATATTTTTGAAACCTTGATACTATCATAACCTTTTTTTACTCATTTATACCATGTATAGATTAATGATGCCACTTTTAGTTTTGTGACTCCCAAACTCTATAATCCACCTGAATTATTTTATTTTATTATTTTTGATTTAAATTTTTTTTTTTTTTCAGAATCCTAGAAATTTTAAAATTAGGAAAATATGAAAACTACAAAGCACATGAATTGTCGGGTGGTTTTAAACGTCGTCTTTGTATAGCCAACGCATTTATAGGGTCACCAAACCTTGTTATTTTAGATGAGCCATGTAGTAGCATCGATTCGAAAGCACGAAAACATATTTGGGAGTTAATCGAAGTTTTACGGAAAGGCCGTGCTGTTATATTAGCTACACATCATTTAGATGAAGCCGAACACTTGAGTGATAATGTCGTAATGTTGAATAATGGATCAATTGTTACAGAAAATACACCTGAGATGCTAAAAGACCAATTTACAAAAACATTTACATTGAAAGTTTTATTAAGTCAAGATAAAGAAGTTGATAAAATAAAAGAAGGAATAAAATCGGTTTTACAAAAAACTTCGATTAATTTTGAAATTCTACAATCATCAAAATATGAAATAGATTTTATAGTTCCCTATCAAAACGATTCCGCTGATCAAAATGAGTGAGTATGACGAATTTTAAATAGTTAATTGTTTTGTTTAATGTTATTGAAAAATAAACTATTGAATGACTGCGATGCAAGGACTGCGATCTACCCAAGACTGGATAAATTTCTAATACTCAAAATACTAAGAAAACAACAAAATGCTTTGATTCCCTCAATATAATAACAACTTTTAAATCTTAATCACACGACAACTGTTCGACCCTAATTGATTAATTGATCGGGAGAAAAAAAAGTTAGCTGCATCAACGGAAATGTTCGTTTATTTCATTGAAAAGATACACAATTTAAAAAATATAAAGATAAACATACTATAGATTGTTGATTGATTGGAAACTCAGTACGCACCCTTTTTTAGTTCGATATAAATGTCATTAGAGAAAAGACGAATGAAAAGATCTATCTCTGAACAATAATAAACCAAAACCAATTTGTCTCAACAATAGTGTTTTCATTATCTATACCATAAGTTCCAACAGGTGATGGGCCCAGATAGATAATAAACTCGTGTTTTAAATTAGAGTTTTAAAGTATTAAATAAAATAAAAAAGACATTGAAAGATGGCGTCGAAAATGAGATGTTTCGTCAAATTTATGAGCAAGATACTGGCCAACAACAGTGTCAAGTGTTGCAAGAGTTTTTTGTTTATTAGAGGGCCTTGAGACTTGCAGTTCAAGTAGCACTGCGACCTGAAGGTCTATTGTGCTTACCTTGATTGTGTTATTAGTCAGTCGTCTGTGCTACGTTACTGGTTGTATTCTGTAATCCAATTTGAGACTTTTAATAAAATTAATTAGCTCAATTGGAGTGACGTTTTGTTGTAGTGGAAGTGTTAGTCTTCTATGACCAAGTTGGTTGTATCTGTGCCAAGAGGGTTTAGGACAGCTGCAGATGACGTGTTCCATCGTCCCCGCGTCCGAGTAGCAGGATCTACACCTATCGGAAACAACAAGGCCCATTTTGTTAAGATGGTGGTTTAAAGGACCACGTCCAGTATCGCACCACGTTAAAATTCTTAGAGATTCTCTGTTTAAGTCGATTGTTTTTTAGGGTGAAACAGGGAGGTTACCTAGAAATTTCTTGGAATGCACTAGTCCCTCGCTGCTTCTTCATAGTTTAACATTTTGTTCCTGTTCCCATGTTTGGATTGTGCTTTTGAGCGAACTTTTGGCCATTGCGAAGCATGGTTCCAGTTCAACAAACTTTTTATTGACACTTTGCTTTACTAAAGCGTCAGCAACAGCATTTCCTTGTATTCCTGTGTGGCTGGGTGCCCACACAAGTGTGACTCTATTATTGCTGGAGATTTTTAGTAGATTTTGGTAGCAGTCCCATACCAGTTTTGAATCAAAGCGCGTAGATTTTAGTGCCAAGAGTGCTGTATACTAGGAGGTTTGTCTGGTGGTCCATGAAGGTTCACCAGTTGCTCGTGCACGCTAATAACCCTGCCGCTAGCTCACTGAGCGAAGGTTCTAGACCACCCTCACTAACAAGACATATTAGAATAAACCAAATAAAATTTCACGTGCCAAAAACACCACCTAGGCTTCCGAACGAGATGTTTGACATGCCACAACTTCCCTATTCTTACTACAATTAGCACATCATGTTATTTTATATACCGATCTCCAAACGCTGATAATAAACAAATTACAATAAATCAAATAATAAAACTACTTCCCTGATAAGCTTCCTTTGATCCAAGTCCTCAAGGTCCTAGTTCTTCATGCAATCTAGATATTTTCCATTTTAGATCTACCCATTACATCACACTCTTCAATGTTGGTGTGAGAACTTTGGAAATAAAACAATCAATCCCCAAATCTCTTTACTTTAACTTAAACATCGTTTTTGTTTTATTTATTGACATTAATTTTTTTTTTTTTTATTCGTTATAACATTATTTTGTGTTATTTAATCTTTTTAAACTTTAATTGAATCATCGAATTGACTTCCACCATTCCCCCAAAATCCATAATTTTATGATATCAATAATTTACACTACAGTAATTTAATTAATAGAGTTAATAGTTAATAGTATCATTTATTAGAATATCTTATAATGACACAAAGTACACTTTAATTTAACTTAAACCACAATTGACATTCTGTCATGTATAATCAAGACTCTTACGTCTTCTCATCGCTTTAAAACTCTCATATACAATTCAATAAACCACTTGTCTTTTTTCATCAAATCAACTTGGATCCACTCACCTCCTTTTGCTACCAAACCCCATCTTCTCAACAAAAAAACTCACTAACCAATTCCATATTCTAAAACTGACTTAAAAATTTAACACGAACTTGTCGTTCCAACTTGCCAAACCCCAACTGGTTAGCCAAACTAAAAAAATACAATTTCTTCACAAAATTTTTTTCATATTTTATAAATTTCTTTAGTTTCCCATAAAGAAAATAGAAGAAACATAAAAAAAATAGAAAAATATAGAATTTCGGAAGTGTCAGGTGTTCTTCATACATAGTAAATAAAATATTTTATTTAGAAATAATGACTTTGCACTTATTATTGCACAGGCTTATGCATACAAGTGGGTTGAAAAGTGTGTGAAAAAGTAAAAAGTATAATTACTTTCTCGAACAGTGTTTATAGTATATAACTATAAGCAATGAAGATAAGAAATTAAAGAACTTTTGACACAAATATCTTGACCATTGCTCTGCTTGGCTGTCAAAGATAATATATATTTCAATATTTTGGTATTGTCTTTCAGCACATAGCAAAGCGCAACTGTTAATGACAAAAATTTCGGTTTGAAATATGGTTGTTGTGGTACCTAAGGCAACCGTTTGTTTTGTTCTAGGACCGAAAACTCCTGCTCCCGTGCCCACATAAGTTCGAGAACCATCTGTGTACCAGATGCTGGCGTTATGTGTCAGTGACCGTAAGTAGGTTATAGTACGATCTCTGGCCAATACCTTGACATCAAAGTGCCTGTCCAAATCTATTGTTTTTGGCAAACAATCCGAAATATGGTATGAATGCAGTTCAGCTTGTAATTCAGCAAGGATTTTAAGGTGTCTGGTTAGATTACCCGGCTTAAACCCTTCTGTGAGCTGCAGTCTATGAACGCTCAACACCGCTACCGCTAGTGCAGCACTAAGTGGGTGGTAAACTCCATCTAAAACTAAATATAATCATAAGACCGATAGCGAACAAGTACCGTGAGGGAAAGTTGAAAAGCACTCTGAATAGAGTTTTACATGTAGATGCAATAGACAAAGTTTTAGAAGATTCTCCATTGCTAACGTTGGCGTGGTTTTGAAAGCACCTGTGACACTAACACGCACAAGCCTTTTTTGTAAACATATTTTGAGCAGTTATCTGGCGCGTTTTAGGCCACCAAACTAAAGCTGCATATGTTAGAATTGGTTTTATAATACTTTGGTGCAACCAAAGTATCATTTTTGGGCTAAGACCCAATGTTTTCCCAAACAGGTTTCTGCATGAAAAAAAACTTTGATTGCTTTATCGGAGACATATTTCAGGTGTGAGTTTCAGGTTAGCTTGCTATCCAGGATCACACCTAAAGAGTTTTTTAATTTCGCATTCATAAAAGGGAGCAATATAGCTTCACACAAGAGTAAATTAGAGAATTTAGCTCATAATCTGAAGTCGCTTGGCCAAGAAATAGATGATAACATGTTGATATCCAAAATATTATCGACGTTACCAGAATCATATAATTATTTCGCTAGTGCGTGGGAATCGACTCCTAAAAATGATAAAACGTTGGTGAATATGATGTCGCGTTTGATGAACGAAGAATTACGTCCCGATTCTCGTCAGGGTGAAACGAAAAAAGACACAGTGAGCTTCAAAGCAAATGAACATTTTAAGTGCTTTAAATGTAATAATGTGAGACATTTAATGTAGCCCGTAATTATAAAGTGAATATAAAATGTCATTCGTGTAAGCAATATGGACATTTTGCTAAGCAATGTAAAAAGACCGATCAAACAAACAGTGAAAATAATGCAAGACGAAATTAGTGCTCGATTTGTAAGATGGATAATCATAATGATAAAGAATGTCGTCGTAATAAGAAAAAAATGTCATTCTTTGTTGGAGTTAGTGATATAAAAGAAAATGAGGTTGAGTGGATTGTTGACTCGGGATCAATTCCCCATATGATAAACGATGAAACAAATTTGACAGATTTAGAAAATGTGAACATTGAAATATGTGTAACAAAGAAAAATGAAAATTTGATGGCGGTGGCGAAAGGAACTATCGAGTATGAACAACGTTTATTAAAAGATGTTTCGTATGTGCCTCAATTAAAGAAGAATTTGTTATCTGTTCAAAGTATAACCAAGAATGGCGGTGAAGTAGACTTTCACAAGAATAAAGTAAGTGTCTATAAAAATAAAGTGAAGATTCTCGAAGGTGAAATGAATGACAATGGTCTCTATGTCGTGAACTTTGATAAAATTCATAATGTCAGTGATCTTACTAGTAATAAAAAGAATGGCATCGTAAGCTGGGTCATCTAGGGTTCAATAATTTAAAAAATCTTTTGAATATGACGAATGGTATGAACATAACTGAAAATGATTTTATTGAGACAAACGTAGGTGAAGTATGTGTTAAAACAAAACAAACAAGAACACTATTTGTTAATAATCATACCAGAGCATCAAGACCTCTAGAGATAATACACACCGATGTATGTGGTGCAATTGAGCCTGAAACATTTGATGGTAAGATACATTTCATTACTTTTCTTGATGATTACACACATTTCTTGACAATATACTTAATGAGATACAAAAGTGAAGCTGAAGAGATTATCAAAAGTCATATTAATGAAATCGAGGCAAAGTGGAGCTTAAAATTATACAAATTAAGGTCAGATCAAGGTGGAGAATATATACAATTCGTGGGAAAGATGGATTAAAGGTAGAGGCATACATGACAAGACTATTCCACATACCCCTGAGTTAAATGGCAGTGCGGAGAGAATAAATCGTATTGTTATGGAACGAGCTAGATCGTTGATTTCCGATCAGAATTTGGAAAAATATTTATGGGGTGAAGCAGTGTACGCATCATGTTATTTGTTGAATAGAAGTCCTATCAAGTCCTTTTATTGTACACCAGCAGAAATGTAGTATGGAAAAACGCCAGAACTGAAAAATTTAAGAATATTTGGTGTAGAAGTTTATGTTAAAAATTCGGGATACCTGAAAAAGTTAGATGATCGTGGTAAGAAGTATTTTTTGTAAGCTATGCTCCGTATGGATATTGTCTGTTGAAAAGCAGAAAGTGATTATATCACGTGATGTTGTATTTATGAGTACCAAAGCAAGAGAAACAAAGTCGTCAGTTGAAGATTACGAACACGAAGATGTTATTCCTGAAGTAACTTATGAAGTAATGGATGATGGGCGGAATGAAATGAGTGAATCGAATGGTGAAGCCCTGGAAGAAAATTTAAACGACGATAATGCTAGTAACGTGAATGATTGTAGAAACATGAATGATGATTTAGATGATAATCAAGAGAGAACGACACGTCGAAGAAATCTACCGTCGAGATTTAAAGATTATGTAATGTTGTTAACATATGATGAAGTAACATCAGGAAATAATAAGGAGAAATGGAAAGACGCAGTTCTTGATGAAATCAATTCTCTTAAAAATAATGAGACATGGACAGTTGTTAACCAGGAAGACGTAAAAGGAAAAAGAATTCTAAGCAGTAAATGGGTTTTTAAAGTTAAAACGATGGTGAATATAAAGTCAGATTAGTTGTTAGAGGATACGAGCAGAAATATGATATTGATTATCGAGAGACCTATAGTCCTGTAACAAATACCTACGCATTGAGAATTGTTTTTGCCATAGTTGCAAGTCGTAATGATGTCATGATGAAATTTGACATTAAAACTGCGTTCTTATACGGTGAGTTAGAAGAAACTTTTTCTATCTATCTTCCAGAAGGCTATGACAAAAGAACATGCAAGCTTAATAAGTCTTACGGTCTGAAACAAGCACCGATGAGGTAATAAAATGAGGAATAAAAGATTTACAGCATTCCTGAAGGGTAAAATTTGAAGCCACTGAAAACTGACCAATGTGTATTCAAAACAGATGATAGTGCAATTATTTTAGCAATACACGTATATGATGGTATAATAAAGATGTTAAAAGAATGAAGCAGTTGTTATGTGATATGGAAGAATTTGAAATGAAGAAAGATGGCAATCCAGTAAGCATTTTGGGCTTTCAAGTTCAAAGATCGTCATCAGAAATTAAGTTACATCAGATGAATTATTCAAAATCTGTGGTTGAAAGATTTGGAATGGCTGAAGCCAAAACAGCTAGTGTTCCAATTTGTAAAAATAATGATGAATCAAATACCAAAGAAGCACATTATCTATATCGTGAAGCAGAAGGAAGTATGTTGTACTTGTCGAATAGGAAAAGACCGGACATAGCGTATGCAATTAATTATTGTAGTAGATCAATGAAAAATCCAAACAAAAGCAATGTAAATGATGTGAAACAGATCTTAAGGTATTTGAAAGGAAGCTTAGATAAGGGCATGTCTTATAAAAAAGAAGGTGTCTTAACCAGTATAACAACGTTTTGTGATTCAGATTATGCGGGAGATGTATTGACGAGGAAGAGTACCACTGGATATATAATTTTCTACTGTGGTGGACCAATTGGTTGGTGTACGAGGAAACAACCAATAATATCGATGTCAAGTACCGAAGCGGAGTATATTGCAGCTGCAGATTGCTGTAAAGGGTTAATGTACATCAAAGCGTTGATAGAAGAAATACTTGGAATAAAAATGAATGTGAATTTAAATATTGATAACCAGAGTGCGAAGCTGAAGCTGATAAAAATGGTGTGGTTAATCGAAGAAGCAAGCATATAGACGTGAAGTACCATTACATCAATGAAAATGTAAACCTGCAGATTAAATACTGCCCAAGTGAGAATCAACTAGCGGACTGCTTAACAAAATCATTGGCTATAACGAAGTTTAGCAGTCTTATAAAACATATTATTGTATGAATTACTTTTGTTAATTAGCGATTAAGAGAGGGTGTTGAGTGTAATCGTTTTGAATTTAATTTGCTTATTGGGTGGTACTAAATGCAACCGATAAAATTGTTATTGTTAAACGCACCCTTTTTTAGTTCGATATAAATGTCATTCGAGAAAAGACGAATGAAAAGATCTTTCTCTGAACAATAATAAACCAAACCAATTTGTCTCAACAATAGTGTTTTTATTATCTATACCATAATTTCCAACATAGATAATAATATAATTGCATTCCCAAGTTTGAGCAAATTAAAAGCAGACTAAAATTAAACATAAGGAATCAGTAGTTGGGTTCCCCCTTGCACACTAGAAGTTAAACTTTTCGTTTTGCAACTCCCTTCACTTTTAAAACGCCAAACGTTTGAAATTTTTTTATGTTAGAAAGTTTTGTTTATGAGTTGTGTTTTGAGTTTAGAATTTTAAAATTTGATATGCCATAGAAACTACACAGTTAAAAAGACTGAATATGTAATGCATATTACTATACACATAGGTCCTACGTAAGTCTCCATTATAAAACAATGCAAATTGCAAAGCTTGCTAGCAAGCAAGCAAGCTAGCGTAGCAAGTTGTTTTCAAACTTCTACAATTTCTATAAAAAAATAAATTATTATATTAGGTTTTCTTCGTTCAATGTATACACTTTCGTATGTACATTGACACTGATCTCTTTGATAAAATTGTATTACCGTCTTTGTTTCTTATTGGTGGCTTCTGGCCACCAAGACGGTAATACAATAAATTATTATGTTAGAGTTACACTAAAATTTGTAGTTTTGCATTTAAATTAGTTTTAATGCAACATTTGCTTTGCAATTAAATAATAACTTGCTTTACATGACCCATATAGCAAAGCTTGTATTACAAATTTGAAATTGCAGTAACTTTTTCAACGGTGTATAGTGAAAGACAGAAAATTAATTAAAGAATATAAATATATGCCTAGACCAACTGAACCAATTTCATTCATAGTTATCATATAAGTGTACGTGTAGGATGATGAAATCACCGGTTCATCAAATTTACAATCGTCATGCTTATCTCAATCATTGAATATAACCATTTTTGTTTATTTTTAGTTTCACACCAGTGATAAAACATATGGAACAACTCCAACAGCAAAAACAAATCTTATCATTTATAGTCGTCAGTAAAAACCTCAAAGATGTTTTCAACAAAATAAATAACATAGCTGAAAACGATGGCAATTGCATAATTGTTAATGAAGAAATCAATGGAAATGGCAATATGAAACTGCCAGAAATTATCAATTCCAAGAAACAAAGTCAAAAAAATGTAATAAAAAATCTATTTTGGAAGCGATTTATTCATTTTAAAAGAGATTATCGAACATTAGTTTGCATATTAATTTTACCAGCAATATTTGAAATTGCTGCCATGGGTTTTATGAAATTGCGACCACCAGGCGAATACGACCAAAATCTAGTGTTTTCAAAGAATTTATATCCGAAAAGCAAAGAGTTTTATGGTTTCACACCGTACGATAATATGACATCGTTACCAGAAGATACATATAAATTGCTGACAAAAGATTGCAGTAATAAATGTCAACTCTTTAATTCTTCGGATAAAGCGTTCTATTGGATATTAAAAACACACGATGAGTACATAGAAAAGAGGTAAGATTCTTGATCTGAAGTTAAAACTTTATACCTTCTAAATTTTTTTCATTTAAGATATGGTGGCATAACAATTAATAAAACAAACTCTTTGATTTGGTACAATAACAAAGGCTATCATTCGATGCCAGTGTACATAAATGAATTTAATAATGCAATTTTGCGCTCAGAAATGAAAGACGAGGATTACAATATTAAAGCATCGAACCATCCGTTGCAGATGAATGAAAAAGAATTAACCCAATCATCACTGTAATTATAAAAATAAAAGTAATTGTATAAATTATCCTAACTAATTTATATTGTATTTTAGTCTTCAGTCGGTTGCGGATGCTGGAATCGCTTTAATTCTGCTGATAGCTTTTAGTTTAGTTGTTGCAGGCAATTCCGTATTTCTTGTAAGTGAACGTATGAGTGGTGAAAAGTTACAACAAACTTTGAACGGCGTAAACCATAAAACATATTGGAGCGTTGCTTATATTTGGGACCTAAGTGTATGTGTATAGTATATAATAGCTATAAAATTTTATGGATAACATCTATAAGGTTATTTATTTTAGATTTATATAGGTGCAATTATAGTAGCTGTGATACTTTTTAAAATTTTTTCGATACCAGTTTATGTAGATAAAGATAATCTTTACGGACTTATTTTAATTTTCCTTCTATACGGATATGCCACAATACCAGCGGTACATTTAGTAGAGAAATTATTTCATGATGCAAGTTTTGCAAATATGTCGATATTTTGTATGAATACAATTATAGCAATTTTCACATTAACTTCTGTTTTATTATTTGATATTTTAGGAGATTCTGATGTAAGTTACACTTTATTTTGTTCAAAATTATCCTTAATTTTATTTCTAATCTGTACGAATTTTGTTTTACAGTTCACAGAACGGATTAGGAACATATTGAATAGAGTGTTATTAGTACTCCCACAACATGCATTGGCTGATGGCTTAATTGAAATCGTTAAAAATTATGTTCAAGTAAACTTTCAATTATTCTATTTATTACTTATTGGTTTTTAATTTCTATTCATGTTATATATCTTTTCAAAGAGCATGGATTTATGATATTATTTTATTTTGATTTTTTAGAGTGAAGCATTTAGCCGATACAACGCAGATACCTATCGATCTCCCGTTTCATCCACAATGTTAGTACCACATTTCCTTGCTCTATTAATAATGGGTACAATATTTATTATTTTAAATTACTTATTTGAATCCGGAACAATACATTATCTCTTAAATAAATATTGGAGTAATTCTGGCAAATATAATGAACTAAAAGCTGTACAAACTTCAATAGGAAAAAATGAAAAATCAAATCGAGCTCATGAAATTATTCTAAAAGTAGAAAATCTTTCAAAATCATACGACAGTAGTCGACCAAAAGCTGTTGATGGCGTTTCATTTGATGTAATAAAAGGTGAATGTTTTGGTTTACTTGGAACAAATGGAGCAGGAAAATCTACTATTTTTGCGATTTTATCAGGTCAAATACAACAATCATCTGGAAATGTTGAATTTTTTGATAGTGTAAGCATTACATTTTATTATCGATTGTATTTAATGTTATTATTGTGCAATTTTCCTATAATTTCAGAATGGTATCTCTTACTGTCCTCAAAATAATCCACTTGATGCTTTACTTACAGTTAAGGAAGTTATAATATTTTACTGTAAATTAAAAAATATACAAAATATTGAAAAGGTAAGAATTGAAATTTTATTTTATTTCAAATTAATCAAACTCATGTACAAATATTTCAATTTCAATTGGTGATTTGTCATTGTCAGATAAGATATCAATTGTTCCTCTAGTAAGCATTAAAAAATTCGATTCTTTCGATACAAATTGTTTTGGTGATTGTGAATCTTTAAGACTTCGAACCTGGAAGATAAATAAATTCAAATATAATGAAATTGGCGGAAGTGAAATTTTAAAAAATACAATTGGGTAGTAAGATACCCACGTTTGGAAAAGATGTGATTAAAAGTTCTGTTTTTACTGTCGGTCTCTTTAATAATTATTCATTTTTAAAGTTTCCATAAAATATAACAAAATTTATTAAAAAATAACGGTACAGAAACGAATTTCACAAATTTTCTGGGTTTTTTTTTTGACAATAGGTACCCATGGAAACATAAGCTTCTGTGGATTTGTTAATTTTTGATCTACAAGTTTGACAAGCTCGCGTACTCTAGTCCCTGCTATAATTGACATAAGATTAAACTTTAATAAAAAATATCACATACTACTGGCAATGGCAGTGATACCATACCGATACCACTAGTCAAGAAAATGTCGTAGGAGTGCTGGATGATGAACTCTATTCAGCTAACAAGAGCACATTCAATCTTATTTATGCATATTCATTGATGATGATTGATGACACACTATTGCTTGCTCGAAGAACGAAGTCTCCATATAACTATGTGTGGGCTTTAATCATTGAGGTAGACAGTGCATCACATTATCAAGGAATATTCTACTAGTTGGATTATTGGTGACCCAATTTTGCTCTCATTTTATGTTTATTCCTCTATCCTATCATGAAATATTGGCCTATGTAATATTTTATTATGTGATAGGATCTATTGTTTAGTTTAAAAAAAACATAAACAAATTTTAAAAAAAACCATCCATCTAACGCATTTTGATGTAGGATGTCGGTTTTTTCACAATTCTAAAAATATTGCAAAAATTATAACAAAAACAAAAATTGAAACTTTTTTCAATATTCTTAAAATATTGCAAAAGTTTTTTCAAAATTCCAAAAATTATAATAAAATCAAAAATTTAAACTTTTTCAAAATTCTAAAAATATTCCGTATATTCTTGCAAAATTAAAAATCGAAACTTTTTTCAAAATTCTAAAATAATTGCAAAATTTCATAATTCACAAATTCAAAAATTCAAACTTTTTCCAAAGTTCTAAAAATATTCCAAAAATTATAACAAAATCAAAAATTCAAATTTTTTTTCAAAATGCCAAAAATATTCCAAAAATTATAATAAAATCAAAAATTTAAACTTTTTCAAAATTCTTAAAATATTCCGAAAATTTTTACAAAATCAAAAATTGAAACGTTTTTCAAAATTCTAAAAATATTGCAAAAATTATAACAAAATCAAAAATGCGAACTTTTTTAAAATTCCAAAAATATTTCAAAAATTATAACAAAATCAAAAATACAAACTTTTTTCAAAAGTCAAAAAATATTCCAAAAATTATTACAAAATTGAAACTTTTTCCAAATCAAAAATGCGAAATTCAAAAAACTTTTTCCAAAATTCTAAAAATATCGCAAAAATTATAATAAAAATACAAACTTTTGTCAATATTCCAAAAATTATAACAAAATCAACAATTTCCATGTCCAATTTCATGTTCGATTACATTTCATGTCATACAAATAATTAATTTAATTTTTTTCCAAAAATTGAGTAAAAAAAAAATTGAAAATCATTCTTTTGACACACTTGACAATAATTTTTTGACAAAATTATAATGCAATAATCTAGTTTTTGGTCTCACATACCAATCATGACCATCCGATTTCTCCAAATTCAGTGTTCGTTTCTACTCGTAATCACTTAAAATGAACGTTTTTAAAAGCAAATTTCCTTGTTTTGACACACTTAACGATTTTTTTGACACACTTCCGGTACAGTTATCGAACACATCGTCCTCTCGTCGGCTCTTGCCATTGAGTATACCTATTTTTAAAAACAAACATTTTTGAAATCCCTCCAGCGGTTTTCTAGATTTCGTCGGTTGTGACGGCCGGCAGGGCAGACAGACATAATTTTTTATGTCTTTTTTAGAATCGGTAGGTTCTTATACGTCGAGAAATGCCAAAGTGGGGGTAAGAATTTCACTTTTGGCTCGAAATGCAATACTTAGGTCTTTCAGACCGAAGTAAAACACAGCACACATTTTATTAAAAAAATTTTTTAAATAATTTACGTAAATTCGCCACTCGTTTATGCTAAAAATTATGTTTTTCGGCAAACGGCTGTAAAGTTTAACTTTACTGCCACTAGGGAGTTGGTTAAAATCTTACTTTTTTGACTTACAATCAAAGCGGCTGCAAAAGTAACGTTGTTTTATTTTATTTTACGGCGGCAGTAAAATAGAATTTGGTATTTGTTATTTTGTTATTTTTGCAAACAAATTGTATAACTATAACAACAAAAAATAAGAAATTGATTCTGATTGGATTATGTAATTTGGAATTATTGTACGTAACTATGACAACAAACCATAACAAATAGTTTGATTGGATAATGAAGTTTCGAATTGGAGCTTGCTTTGATAAAAAATTTTATTTATACAAATTTAAATGTTTTTTACTTTTTGGACCTAATTATACGGTAATAAAACATATTTATAAATTTTTGATGCATTATAATTTCATATTTATAAAAAATTTAAACGTTTGCCGAAAAAATAGTGTATTTAATTCGGAGCTAAAGTGACTTTTCGTGTATAATTGTCAAACTATAGACCCAGCACAAAAAGTAGCATTTTCCTCCTAATTAAATAACGTACTATATTTCAATTCCACACTATATAATAATAATAATGATTACTAGACGGCACATCGCTATATTTCTTATTTATAATTTACAATTTACTAAATTTTCTCTCATTATAAACTTTTTTAAAAATTTTCGGTTCGTCGAGTTCAAAAATAAGTGAGGAAGAAAAATGTAAAACCGCAAGTTTTGGAAATCATGGGACAAACACTAAAAGGAACATTTTAAAATAATTCTTTAAGCTACCCTTGCGTATTATAGATATCCTACTTGACCCTGTACAAAAAACACCTAATATAAATAGTATATTTTTCAACGATGCCGAAAACAACATATTTTGAAGCGAGAAGACAGTTTATCAGGCGAGGCGATAGCCTAGGTTGGTAATGGTCGCGAGATTCAAAATATGATTTTCGGCGAGTAGAAAACTGTACTTTTTCTACTAATATTTTAAAAATTATTATTAATTATTAAGCATTTTCATTTAAAATTACATACAATTCAAATTTTAAAACATATAAACATCCAAACAAAATCTTTAAATTTATATTTCTGCTATTAAAATATAGATGATTCAATATGAATAAATTATCCAATTTCTATGTTATAAATAAAACCGCGTTTAGTTACAAGCCTGATTGTCCTTTCGTACAAAAAAATCGTCCATTGTATACATATACATATATTTATTCTATTTATACTACAAAATTCTATAATTTTATTCTATTTGGTCTATAAAGTCCCTAAAATCATTAAATAACACATCTTTAAAGGTTTATTGTTTTTTACACTTTGCGTCTAGTAGGCTTATAACTAAAGAAGATTTTCTAATATACAAAGTCAAGTCTAAAATAAAAACAACAGTTTTGATTTAGTTTTTGAATGGGGATGACGTTACGTAAATTCCTGATATATTTTAAAACAACGTAAAATATTTTATGTAAATAAATATTTTATTTCGTTTTTCTTAAATAACTAGGTGAAATCATTTTTTGTTAAAAATATATTAACATCAACTGTTTGTTACCATACTATTTAAAAAGAATATGTGAATCTTATATAGTTAACTATTATATTATTTTTACATTTTTAATGTAAATTGTCCGTAAATAATTCTAAAATTAATTAACGTCATCTTCCCAAAAAAGACAAATTAACACTAAAAAATTATTTCATTCAATTAATTGATTCTCTTAACGGGTGTTCTAGTATGATTTATTCTAGTTAAGAAATTAGAAAATAGATGGCTTTTAAAAAATTACTTTCGTCACTAGGTACGAAAGTAATTTGTATAGGTTTTTTTTTCACTGGTGACGGAAAAGAAATGTTCGATGCAATAAACAAACATCGAAAGTAGAATTTTTAAGTTAGGTAGTAGAAAAAAAACTTTTGAATAACTTTTCATTTCGGGAAGTAAAATAATGTATGGGACATTCTAAACGGAAATTATAGCTTTCGGTCTAATGATCATCGTACAGTTATTAAAATATTATGAAAAATTAGCGTCTTTTCTATGCATCTTGAACTTACTGTACCCGCAAAAATAGGATTTTGTGAATGTGGAAAATTACTATAAATCTTAATATAAACATAGAATATATTATATATACTGTATAGAATATAAACTAAACTAAAAAATGTTTATATTGTAATAAACTTCGTCCAGAATGGGTTAATTTAATTTAATCATAAATAACCAATACGTTCCGCCTAAATGTTTTCTACATTCTATGGCAAAGATGAATTAAAAGTAAACTCCCTTTAACTACTACAAGTTGCATAAATTAATGTAAATTAAATTTGTTTACATCAATGAATTAAAAGGAGGAGTGACCTATTGTTTCTAGAAACAACTACAGTGAGTACCAGAATATTCTGCTTATTTGTTTTTGAATGTAAATAAGCGAACAAAAATATCAGATAGTCAGTTTTAATTTTGCAATTAAAAGTGTTTTACAAATATTCGAAAGTGAATTCAAATTGTAGAAAAGCAGTGAAGTTCATCGTGCATAAATTGGAGATCCTGGAATTCATTGTAATTAAAATCGGAAGTTGCTGTAACTGGTTGATAAATAAAGTTTGGGATTTTGTTAACTAAAGATCTGTCTTTTTACTGTCGTATTTGCTCAATAATCTAATAGAACCAACGAAGAGTCGTTACAATATATTATTATATTTAAAAATATTAAAATAGTCAAATTAATCTATCATTATTTTATAATCGAAAATAATATATTAGTCCTGTAAATTCAAAAAACCTTGCGCGATTGAATTGAAAAATTCAAACAATGCTAAAAATCAAAAGTTGGTTATTTCTGATACAATACAAAAGTGAAAATGCAATATTTAAAAATATACTTTTTTACTGTTTATTTTTAAATTTATTTATAATAATAAAACTTCCTTATAGTAACAATTTGATTTTTATTTTTTTATTTTAAAGAATATCGATTTCGACTTACGTCATCCTCAGTTCTTAAATTATTATTCTGCAGAATAATAATTTAAGAACTGAGGATGACGTAAGTCGAAATCGATATTCTTTAAAATAAAAAAATAAAAATCAAATTGTTCCTATAAGGAAGTTTTATTATTATAAATAAATTTAAAAATAAACAGTAAAAAGTATATTTTTAAATATTGCATTTTAATTCAAAAGTGACAAAAGCACACAAACAGTGAATAATATGGAAAACCATAATAACACATATATACAAAAGTGGTTTATTTCTGATACAATTTTATTCGAGTTAGGATTCTAATTGAATTAGATAGCACACAAAACTCATTTTTACAATACAAACTGCTAAAATATAAAAAACTAATAAATATATTATTATAGACTTCACCATACCTTTATCATAGCACTTTTTGAAGATGATCTATCTACATTGAAAGCGGTAAAAGTTCCATATACAGCTTTTGTGGTTTCAGTAGCGGCTAACCATAATATTAGAATTTCTTTAGATTTATCTTGTGGATCTTCGTATTTATCGATCTAGAAAAAATCAAAATATTACAAATAAAAAATATGTGAGGCATTATTATAAAAAGCTTCCGTGAACTTAGGTGTAAGGTATAAAGCCGATATTTCCTCCTTCCCTAAGTTCCGTTCTAGCGTCCGTATCGAATTATACACGTTTGTATTCAAAGTTTGTAGGTCGGGATACGGTGGGTTGCTTTTCGTTACATAACATTTACATGAAGTCATATAAACCACATTTACCTTTGATCTGGCTTTGAGCACAGGATCCCTCACTTTCAGTTAATCTAGATATGCGTTCGTTTATCTAATTAGTAAAAAACGATTATATCGATCTTTAAATTACTGTTAATATTCACTAACTTCTTTTTTTCTATAGCAACTGTTAAAACGTGCTTTATCAACTAAAAGTAGAGCGAAAAGTTGCACTTTACCATCAAGGGTAGATGAGGTAGTACTTTCACAGCAAGGGTGGATAAAGTATTTTGATATAAGTATTTTGCTGAACAAAAAAAAATTGATTTGTTTGTTTATTTATAAAATTCAAAAATTTATCAAAGCCACCTATACTCATTTTTTCGTGCAACTGTTTTTTCCTGACACTTTTAAATTACATTTATCATTGATTTTTCTTCATTTTTTGGTCTTCTTTAACAAATGCTATAGAAAAAAATGTTGTATTCCACACGACGATAAAATTTAAAATCGCTCTCGAAGATAAAGTGCAATTTTATCGTCTTGTACAATAAATAACTATTTTTGTCTATCCTTCGTAATCCAAAGAAGTAGAAGTATTGGACAAATTCTTGTTGAGTTTTATTACTATTTTCGCAATAATTTTTTGTCTAACTAAAATTGACGCCATGAATTAAAAGATTGAAATAGATGAAAAAAGTGGTAATATTCTGTTAAAGATACAAGATATTAACTTTGCGGATACGGGGTTACTGCTATTAAGCTCAGAGTGTTTTTACGCGAACAGTTAATAACAATTATATTCGCTAAATTATAAGCTTCCACCCGCAGAGGTTTAAAAAAAGCGTTCATCAAGACCTTAGAACGCAAGTTGTTGTGGGACCTAGGTCATAGGTTTTAAAAGGTATTTATGTGTTGTTGTGACACATATTGTAAACCCTATAACACAACACATTTTATTCAAAAAAAAAATTAGCTGACTTCGTGTTTATTTTATGATTTATCTCAACCAAACACAAAATTGCTTTATACTATAATAATCGTCATGTTTCTTACCAGTGACTTATCTTTGAAATAGGACGCAATTGAAGTTTTACACCCCATCACCAGAATTGGTAAATGATTTTTAAAACTTCCATATTTTGCAGGTAGAAAAGCATTTGGCAACGAGAATCCTTTGGCTCCAGGTCTTGATTCTTCTTTTCTAAGAAAAATATTTCAAAATAAATTTAATAATATTATAATTTAATGAATCACATACATACTCATTTTTACCACCATATGCCAATACCCCCAAGCAAATATTTTCGTTAAAATTTATTCCATTATGGTCAAATGATAAAACAGAACGTTGTTCACCTTCAATATCTTCAAAATCGGTTCCAATTGAAACACAGTGATCTCGAAACAAATGTGATAACAACGATGTAATTCCAACAGTTGCGCTACACACCGAAACTGGACAATTAATGGGACTCCTTGATATATTTATAGACGAATTTAGTGTCGTACTTATACCCGCTTCAGAATATTCATTAGCTTTATAGTCTTCAACCTCACGCAAAAAACTGCTACTATTATCTTTTAAGCTATTCCGAAATTTCGTTAGTTTTTGAGTAGAAAAATGACATAGACAATCTTCCAATTTACAATTATCGATTAATTTTAAATTTGTAAAATTCTGATCTAGCGATACTAATTCCTTTTTTTTATCCTCTATTTCCCTATCGACGTCGGTTTTTTGTTTGTAAGAACAAAATGAGGGTAAATGATCGTACATGGTAGGTTGGATATATTCTTGACGTTCTGGAGCTGTACCATCACGTTTATGTTGTATATCTTCACAGTTTTTACAGTTTGCCATAAAATTTATTTAAAAAATAAAAAAAGTAATTTTAATACGTGAAATTATGAAAATTAGCGACAATTTTACGGAATAATGGTATTGAAAATAAAAACTTATTGAACGTTTGCAATGGCAACTTTGATTAGATTTGTATATTTTATTGCTTGCAATTCTTCCAGCAGCTGAATTCTATAACTGTGAAGTGGTGAAGTTTTTCAATGAAAGAAATGAAGATATTTTTAATACATCATCGTTTTATCACAGTTACAGAATTGCACCGCAGTATTGTTTAATTTGTTGACAACACTTTACAGCGTTAATAACACAACAAATTACATCGTGATTTCCTAAATTAAAGGGGTTTTTGTTGTTTTGTTGTTTTGTAGTTATTGTATTAATTTTTGATCTACGTTTGTGGCAACCTCACGTACTCCAGAGCCTGCTATCGATATACAATCTAACGTGATATATCACATACCACTCGTAATAGCAGTGAGATATCACTAGCTGAGGCAATATCTAATAGGAGTGCTGACGTATGAACTGTATTTAACCAACGATAGCCCCCTCAATCTTAATTGTAGAATAGTCCTTGATGATGGTAGTCTATTGCTTGGTCGAAGAAATGAGCCTTCATTTAACTCTATATGTGGGCTTTAATCATTGAGGAAAACATTGCGTCACATTATCAAGGAATAATTCACTAGTTTTGATTTTGTTATTGCAAACTTTTTGAAAAAAATTTGCGTTTTACTTCTTATTTTATTTTTATTTTCTCTACCCTATCATATTGAACCTTTTGTCATATTTTGTCCACCTATGTGACATAATAATAAAAATTTAGTCTTTAGAAAGTGCTTGCAATTATTTGTCGCTCGCCTCCCGACTATTATTGTTTAGTTTTCGTTCTTTAAAAAAAATTTAAAAGAATATCAACATCCTTGAACGGATGGTCCACTACCGAGGTGGAATTCGAATCAGACTTTGCTACAGATCTTTTCAAGGCAATTTTTTCATTCAATTCAATTGAATACATCCAGTTCTAGTGCCTTATAACTCTAAACTATACTAACTATAGCTAGATTCATTGCTATCGTATAGATAAAAATCTTGAATTAAACATCTTTACTTATCAATATTTTTCTTTCTTTCCAGATAATAGACTTTACGTTAGATTTCTATCATTTAGAACAATATAAAAACGTTTTGGTAAAAAACCTAAGTGGTGGTAATCGTCGGAAGTTAACCGTAGCAGTAACATGCCTTGGAAATAGACAAATAATATTAATGGATGAACCAACGAGTGATATGGATCCTGTAACAAGGTCTTTAGTATATAAATCAATTTATGTTTTGTTAAACGACAATCGTTCAATAATTCTTACATCACATACAATATCAGAAATAGAAAAAATTTGTTCAAGAATAGCGGTCCTTCGTGATGGTAAACTTTTATCATTAGGAACACCGAAAGATTTGAAGGAAAAGTATATTAACCCTATTAGAATTTAAAATAAATTTTTAATAATTTCTTTTTAAACTTGTTCCATTTCAGATATGGCAATTGCTACAATGTAACATTATTCTATGACCGCATTGAAGCATTGACGATAGATCGTAAAATTAGACAAGAATTTCCCACAGCGCAAAATCTTTTAGTTCATAGTAATTCTTTACAATTTACTGTTGAAGTTCAAACACATGATAGCAATGTAAGTATAAGATGAAAAAGTAAATCTTAATTTGGTAAAATATAGATTGAACAAAATAAATTATAAGAAGAGAAAGCTAAAGTGGTTTACAAACCAGTAAGTCTACATATAATTCAGTTCTCTTATCAAACAGACATGAATCGCTTATTGAGAGAATAAATTTGAATCATAATTTGCACAGATTTATTTTGAACCTATGGATTTATTAATAAAGTCTATCAATATGATTATGCAATTTTCCTCATTTTAATCATACTGTTGATAAGCTTATCTTATTTGTCTACACTTGTTTTTGTCTAATTCCACTAACTCCAAATAGTTTTTATTCAATTTTTTATTGTAACTAATCGAAATACTTCAAATTATTATGATAATACACTCGTATTCACAAGAGGTTTTCTAATCATTTCATTTTTTATTTTCAGACTACGAGTACACCAAGAAGTAGCAGTATTTTACTTAGTGTAATATTTAGTAAATTATATGAATTGAGCACATCAAGAAATGTAGTTTACACAATATCGGAATGTTTGTTAGATCAAGCATTCGAAAGCATTTTGGAGAATGATAGATCATATTCTAATTCTGCATTTATTCAAAATGATAGTTAGGATCTTAACTAATTAGAAAATATGTTGGGTCTTTGTTTACATTGTGTTAAGGGTGGTCAAATACAAAACAATTATATGTACATTAAATAGAAAAAATGATATTAATTTGTTGTAAAATTTATAGAAATAAAATTTAAAATAGCGTTTAAGGCAATAATTGTTATAGGTCCAAAATTTTACAAAATTTTATATTGAAATAAATATAGATTTTTGTTTTTAAAGTCAAATTTTATTTCTATTACTTAAAATATGAAGGGGCTGAAACCTCAATGCTCTGAGGTATAAAAACTTTTTTTTTGTTTAATAAAATGTGTTGTGTAGTAGGAATTACAATACGTGTCACGTAAATCTTTTTTTTGTTTTTTTATGTTTTTTGTTAAAGTATGGAATAATTAAACAAAAAATCCTTTCACTGACAAAATATGACATAGGCCAATATTTTATGATAGAATAGAGAAAAAAAAGTAAATTAAAAAGTAGTTGTAACTACAAAAAATCATATATTAAAATGGATAATTCACGTCACTCCGAAATTGTTTTTCATATTATTAAAAAGCAAATAGCAAATTTTTACAAACATTTGCTGAAACAAAACAAAAATGTAGTTGCCAATAATCCAGCCGGTTGCATATTCCTTGATCCTGTGACGCACTGTCTTTCTTAAAATTAAAGCCCACACGTAATTATATGAAGGCTCAATGAAGCAATAGCGTCTCATCATTAAGGATTATTTCACAGCTAAGATTGAGATTGAAAAAAAAATTTGAAAACAATAAAAACTGATCCCTCCATGCGGAAAATGGTCGGTGTAAAGGTTTTATATAGTTTTTACAACGGGGCTGTTATGCGGACGTTCGTTTTGGTTATGGACTTATTCATTTTTAAAGATGTGCATATCAGGTCAAACATTTTAGTTGTGTATGAAATTTGTCGGACTGTTCTGTTCTCAAACTAAACACTCTCAATTTCAAACACTCACAATTTCTAACCAAACACGTATTCTTTTCTAAACACACACGTAATTTAATTACACTAATAATACTATAAGTATGTGGTCGATCAAAAATGGTCGGGTCCAGCGTTAGTCATCCGGCTCACGAATTTCATTCATTTTATCTCCAACAGTATAATATGTTGCAACTGTTCCTATAAGTTCCAATTGCAGCTGGATTCACTCATGTTTCATTTCCAATTTCATGTTCTATTATATTTCAATTCACCCAAATAAATACTTTTATGTCATTATTTGTCAAACATTCTAGAAAAATATATTTCCATATATATTTTAAATAATAAATTTTTTGGATAAAGCCAATAAATAAAACGATATTTTTAAAAAATTGTTTATCCTACAATTGTTTATTAAAAACCGAAACAATTGTAGGATCAGGGTTACCAACTCGTACTTTTTACTCCGAAGACTTCGGGTTTGAATGTACGTCTTCGGAGCTCCGGAACTAAGACTATTTCTCCGGGTTTTTATGAATAT
>OY856187.1:284931624-284979720 GCA_963693315.1 Diogma glabrata | reverse complement strand
TAACTGTGCCAAATGCACATGAATGGGAGCTAGCAATTCGGCTAGGTTAGGAATGAACCGATGGTAGTAATTAACCATGCCGACAAATTGTTGGATTTTTTTAATTGAATTCGGAGCGGTAAGTTTTCTAATGGCATTTATTTTCTCCTCTGTAGGTAGAATTCCATTAGCATTAATTCTATGACTCAAAAAATCTAGAGTATTAGCGCCAAATAGGCATTTAGAACTCTTAATATGCACACCGTATTCAGCTAGTCTACCAAACAGCTGTTCTAAATGTAATTTGTGCTGAGCCTCATCGGAAGAAGCTACTAAAATGTCGTCAATGTAGACAAACACGAAGTCTAAATTTTTTAATACTTCGTTCATAAACCTTTGAAAGGTCTGTGCGGCGTTTCGTAAGCCAAATGGCATTCGCGTAAACTCAAATAACCCGAATGGGGTTGTAATAGCCGTCTTATGAACGTCTTCCGATGCTACTGGAATTAAATGATATGCTCTGACTAAGTCTATTTTTGAAAAAATATTGCATCCATGTAAATTCATGGAAAAATTCTGGATATGCGGGATAGGATATCTATCCGGAACTGTAATCGCATTTAATCTACGGTAATCCCCACATGGCCTCCAATCAAGATCTTTTTTCTTGACCATGTGTAACGGACATGATACTGGAGATGAAGAAATTCTACAAATTCCCAAATCTACCATTTGTTGGAATACCAATACTGCCGCTTTATGACGGACTGGATCTAACCTTCGTGGTCTTGTAACTGGTAAATGCCCAGCTGTTACAATGTGATGTACCACGGGGTGTTTAACTGGTAAGTTATAATTGGGCTCTGATACAAGTGAGGGAAACTTCTTTAAAATTTTTCCATATTCACTGTCGATCGCATAAAATATTGGACTACTCGGATTGTTACCTTTTATTGTGGTGGCATTAATAGATAGCTTTGTTGCTGAATCGATTAGCCTTTTGCGTTGGAGATCGACTAATAAGCCAAATTTAACCAGAAAATCGGCACCTATGATTGGATGACTCACATCTGCGAGTATAAACGCATGTAAAAATTTACGTCTTAATCCAACATCTACTTGAAGTAGTTTAGTACCATATGTATTAATGGTTGTGCCGTTTGCTGCCGATAACACGAGATCGGACCTATTATAATTCAAAATACGTGGCGTATAATTCAAATGGCCACTTATATTATAAAAATTCAAATTGAACGACTTAAATCGTTCAACAGGGAGCACCGACAGGTCAGCTCCTGTATCAACTAAAAAGTATAGGTTATTAATTTTATCAAATATTGTAAGTCGGCTTGATTTTGTCAAGGTCTGTGCCGTAAAGACCGAGGGACTGGAGTTTAGTTTTCCGATTTCGAAAAATCTGGTCTAGGACTTGAATTCTCCGTAAAATGTACTTGTTCCATCTTCTTTACAGGTGGTGGACCACTCCAGCTGCATGGTGGGTAACATTTATACGCTTTATTGCCGTATCTAGTATGTGGATAACACATTTGGTTATTATTTGAATTGTTCTCTCTATACCTAGAACGTCGCCTGTTTGACCTGTACCGCCCAACTGAGTTTGACCGACGTGGTCCTGACGATATAGATCTTGACCTTTGAGCCATCATATTAATTGTACGCTCAATTTTATTAAGTCGCTCTTCAACTGTCCTTGGTTGTGGCGATGATCGTTGTATATTATTACGATGGATCGGTCTTGCGATATGGTTGGTATCCATTTTTATTGGACGTTCGATTGCTGATATTTGCCCAGTATTCATAGCACCATACATACGGTCGGCTATATCTGCTAAGCTATCTAGCTCCACATCAGGTGAATGTGCTGCTAATGCACTCGACGAATATTTGTCAGAGAACAAAGAAAAAACTATTTGGTTAATTTATATATACATTAAAAAACTGACCTGATGCACACAACTTTATATAAACTTCCTTTATTAATTTTACAATTACTGATCTAACACATGGGAATACAAAATATTTAAAATTTACTTAAAAATAACAAAGAGAGAGCTTAGCTCATACTCAACCAACTACATGATAACACAAACAACACTTTTTACTGACTATACTATTCAGATATAAATTCGTAAGAATAAAATCATAAACTCCACACAGCTGTCAAGTTTACCAACGATCTCGAAACTATCGAATTAATAATATAGAATAACGAACACATAAATTCAATGTGAAAATTGAAAATATCGAATGAATGATCAAAATATACCGAACACGTCAATTCAAATTGACAGTTTCGTTGACATTTCAAAAGGATTGTTTTGGTAATGTTTTGCATAATTTTATAAATAATAAATAAATCTTTAATTGGTTTTGTTTTGATTCTAATTTAAAATATTTTGATTTTTCAGATGAACTATTTAAAAATTCACGATGATGCGTGAACAATATATATATATATATATATATATATATATATATATATATATATATATATATATATATATATATATTATATATATATATATATATATATATATATATATATATATATATATATATATATATATATATATATATATATATATATATATATATACATATATATATATATATATATATATATATATATATATATATATATATATATATATATATATATATATATATATATATATATATATATATATATATATATATTTATATATATATATATATATATATATATATATATATATATATATATATATATATATATATATATATATATATATATATATATATATATATATATATATATATATATATATATATATATATATATATATATATATATATATATATATATATATATATATATATATATATATATATATATATATATATATATATATATATATATATATATATATATATATATATATATATATATATATATATATATATATATATATATATATATATATATATATATATATATATATATATATATATATATATATATATATATATATATATATATATATATATATATATATATATATATATATATATAACGATATGAGCTATAACGGAATGTACCGGCACTCTCACGATCGCATTTCTTGACTTACAACGAAAATATTTTCTGTATACGTTGCGGCAAAAAATATCTTGGACAAGTTCGAGAACTGGCTATATCCGGGTACAGGTTAAGTGGCTAGAGCTAAAAAATTCGAATAATCGAGGGCGTTATAACTTCCGTATGAATCATAATATTTTAATAAAACTTATCAATATTGAATATTTGAACATATTTCTATCATTTTTTTTCAAATGACAACCTTGGCGTTCCAGGTTCCTGAAAAATCAGCTGTTTTAAAAATTTAATAAACTTTGTTGTCCCTGATTTGGCTGAAAATGGCACTTTTGCACTGGCACTGAAAATAGCACTTTTGAAAATTTATACACACGTTAACTAGAACATAAATCTTTCCAAAATTTAAAAAAAAAATAGTTCTAGTCTAGAGGTTGAGACACCAGGGCTGTTAGAACGAAAACAAACGCAAACGACCATGCCTTCCTCATTTTTGAGTTTATGTTATTTAAAATTTCTAAGGAATACTAAAATGAAGCCCTTTCATATTAGGGTATCATATGAAAGGGCTTCATTTTAGTATTCCATTGAATCTATAACAAAATATATTTTCGTTTAAAACTTCTTAATAACAAATTAAATTCTTTGGTTGGTGGATCAACGTCTAACTACGTCACAACTGCAATACTACCACACATAATTTATAATCAAACAACTTGTACACCTCAAATATAATACAAATATGTCTCTATCAATTTAGGAAAACTTTTGTAAATGTGTAATCAATATACATATATTTATTTCAACTAAACCACTTCCAAATATTCCAAATTCCCAAAGAAACTATTCACTAATTTAAAACAATAATGAATTTTCAAAACAACAACAACATGATTGTTGAACAACATTTTTTTAATTTTTGCGAAAAAAAATTAAAAACTCAAAAAAGAAATAAAAGAAAATTTATTTAATATTTCTATGGGATATTTTTATTTTGTTGTTGTAATTATATAACGTGAGAGTGGCTTGCATTAAGTTAGTATAATGCTAATTGCAATGAAACTTCTTAGGTTAGAAAGCTGAAAATTTCTGAGGTTATAATTGAAAAGTTGAATTGAAAGCTAGTTTTAGTTTAAACAAAATAGACTCAAAAATGATGAAAGCATGGCCGTTTGCGTTTGTTTTCGTTTTAACAGCCCCAAGGTCTCAACCTCTGAACTTAAACAATTTGTTTTTTATGTTTTGGATAGATTTATCTACGTATCTAAGTGTGCAACAGTTTTCAAATGTGAGATTGGCCATTTTCAACTAAATCAAGAACAACAAAATTTAGTAGATTTTTAAAACATCTGATTTTTTAGGAACCTTTTGCGCTGAGATTTTCATTTTGAAAAAAATGATAAAAAATAGTTCAAATATTCAATATTTATAAATTTTATTAAAATATTATAATTCAAACGGAAGTTATAACGTCCTAGATTATTCGACTTTTTTAGCTCTAGCCACTAGACCTGTACCCGAATATGGCCAGTTCGAACTTCTCCAAGAGATTGTTTGCCGCCACATACACAGAAAAAAATTTCGTTGTAGGTCAAGAAATGCGATCGTGAGAGTGCCGGTAAATTCCGTTTAATTAAAATTTTCGGTGTAGGTCAAGAAATGCGATCGTGGGAGTGCCGGTAAATTCCGGTAAATTCCGTCACATACTTTAGTTATCGCTTCTCTGCGTTATGACTACGTGTAGACATAGAATATTTTTCAAACGAATTTTTTGATCATTAGGAAAATGATGTATTTACAAAAATTGTGCTAAAATGTAGTAGTGAATGTGCTATTTGAACTGATCCGGTCCTGGCTCGGTTGTAGCAGAGCTGCCTGATCCGGTTTGGTGAGTTTGAGGCGTTGCATTACTGATCAGGGCCTGTTCAGTGTGCCTCATCCGGTCTGTATCAGTAGTAGGGAATGCCATATTCGGCCCAGATCTGAGCCCTTACATAATGCAAGTCGGGTTCATACTTTAGTTATTGCTTCTCTGCGTTATGACTACATAAAGGTACCTATAGAGTTAAAATAATCTTATAAAAAAAATTTTCTAATATATCTTGTAGTCATTTTTCAAATTTTTTTAATGTATGTAGTAATTAATTCCTTATTTTAAATGATCCGGTTCTATTAGGGCTGCCTGATCCGGTTTGGATAGTGTGAGGCGTTACATTAATGATCAGGACCTGTTGAGAATGCCTGATCCCATCCCTTTCAGTGGTAAGAAAAACCGTATCCGGTCCAGATCTGAGCACTTATATAATACTAATCAGGATGAAATTAGATAAGAAATATAGTTCTATCCAACTTCAGCTACTCCCAGCTACTCCCAAACATTAACTCAGGCCGAACTCTTGATACCTTATAGATAGAACTTACCTGAGACTTCAGCCCTTCAAACTTTATTTATTTATGTTTTTGTAAATCTCCGTTTTTATACATAAAAATGCAGCCTGTGTTTTGAATATGAAAAGTAGTCGACCGATTGACTTTAAATTTTGACACAAAGTTTTTTTTGAATTCGCGCTTATTTTTATAGTGTTGTTATCAATCGTTGAAAGTGAAATTTTTATAAAGTCCAGGAGTGCGTTAAAATACTTAATGAGATATTAACAGGGGCGCTTTAGGGGGTCCAAAAAAGTTTTTTTTTAATAAAAAGTATTATGCTATAGAAATTACAATATTTGTCACAACAACACATAGATACCTTTTAAGACCTAGATCTCACAACAACTCGCATTCTGAAGTGTTGATGAATGCTTTTTTAAGCTTTTATGGATTGAACGTCCCCGAGACTTTTGATTCAAGCAAAGCATTTCATTTGTACGATGTACGCACAAAGAAAACCCTCTGAATTATGTCACTATGATAGTGCGACACAGTGCGACGATGTTGTATAGGGAAGCAAAATTTGATGTTAAATTTCGATCACCCATAATTCGCATAGCACAAACAGAGTCCCAAAGAGTGAGGATGAAAACAGATGTAGCGCTCCAGACTTGACAATAATACTCCATACAGAAACGAATATAGGGCTCAAAAATATGTAGTAATTGATGAGGAGTGAATTAGTTTTTTCTAGGTCCTCGTTTATGGAAGCGTCTATTCGACTTATTCGTTCGTGCATTTTACACTTTAAAATATGGGAACGAATGACTTGTGCAGTGTACGATAGTTGATAATCATATGCAAAACTATTTATCGGATTACTGGTGATTTTCAATAGTGCGTTTATATATAAATTAAAAATAGACTGGGGAATAAAACTGAGCCTTGGCGTACACTAGCGTTAATTAATTTCGACTCAAAAGAAAAGCCATCGATGGATACCTAAATGTATCGGTCGGTGAGAAAATTATGAATCAGCTTTCATACTACGGATTTAAATCCGTACGCAACGAGCTTGTTGATCAGGTTGGCACGCCAGATTCGATCAAATGCTTCTAAGATGTCTAATGCGATAACATAAGTTTTACAACCTTTTTCAAGCGTTCTGTTCCAACAATGTGTTACATAGTTCAATAGATCGGTTGTTGATCTTGAAAATTAAATGGTTGCCTTACAAAAATTTGGATATGTGTGTATTAATATAATACTCGTATATCTTAGATATGACTAAGAGTAAGGTTATTGATCTATAATTTTGAATATCACACTTTGCAAAATGTTCATTTTTTGGGGACGGGCTGGACATTGGCTAGCTTCTAGCATGAAAGAAAATAAATACCAGATTTATAGGATTCGTAGAAAATTTGGGTAAGAGGAGGTGCAAATGATGATCTTTTATTTCCACTCCTGAAGACTGGATTTGGGGCATTTCTTTAGAAGTTTCCAAAACGTTCGAGTTTAAATCAAAGCGTTCCGCGAGCAACGTAGCTTTTCTTGCTGCGTCAGTGACGATTAAATCACCGCAATAACAAGAAGGATAGAAGACTTTAAAGAATGAATGGCAGTGTAAAAACTTTTGTCAGAAATGAACATGGTAGAAAATTTTCCGCTAATTCACTCTATTAATTTCTGTTTTGTTGTATTTGATTATCTGGTTCGATATGTGATTAGCCTTTAGATATTGGGAACGATCTAAGAGTTTTTTGTTATGAACCCAAATATTAAATAATCTACGCTTGTTTCTAAGGGCCAATATGGCTGTTTTGGAAAACAAATATTTTTGTTGTAATTTCATTATTGAGAAGGGACCGAATTTATTGAAAACATTCTCTCTCTCTCTCTCTGGCGTTTACATCCCATGGAGGGATTTTGCCGTCTGTGCAATCAGCTTCCAATTGTCTCGTTCCATGACCAGTTGACCCCAGTTTCGACATCCTATATCACGAAGGTCTTGGATGATGTCATCACGCCTGCGTTGTCTAGGTCTTCCTCTTCGACGAACACCAGCTGGTTGTTGTTGGGACGCTTTTTTTATCATTCTATCCAATGGAGCCCTTTCTACATGACCAAACCATCTGATCCGGTTGGATTTAATGAATCCGATTATATCGCAGCCTCCAAGAAGCTGTCTGATTTCATGATTTATTCGGATTCTATACTGATTTTCAGCAACTTTACATGGACCATAAATTGTTCGTATGACCTTCCTCTCGAAAGTTGATAAAATTCTACAATCGGAGGAAGTCAGTGTCCAGCTTTCACTTCCAAATGTAAGCACAGGTCGAATTAATGCTTTGTAAAGTGTGAGTTTACACGACCGCGAAAGATGTTTTGATCGCAGAAGTTTTGAGTATGCGTAGAAAACTCTGTATGCGGCAGAGACACGGGCTTTGATATCTGCCTGCATGTCATTTGACGATGTTATTACAGACCCGAGGTATTTGAAGTTTTCCACGCGTTCCACTTCATAGTCGCCAGTATCCAGATTTCCGGGAGGTAAGTTCTTGGATGTTGTTAACACTTTGGTTTTGCCGGTGTTGATGCATAATCCAAGTCGTTTAGCATTTCTTTCAAGCTGAGAGAGACTATCCTTAATATCGCTTGTTCTACGTCCGAGAAGCACAATATCATCTGCGTAGCCAAGAACTTGACTAGATTTGTTATATATGCAGTTTTGTGTCTCAATTCGGCTTTTTCTTATCGCGTACTCAAGCGTTAAATTAAACAGTACGGGCGCGAGTGCATCACCTTGTCGAACACCTGATGTTATATCGAAAGGATCAGAAACTGACCCTTCGATTACTATTCTACAATTTGATCCCGATGTTGTGAGTTTGCACAGAGAAACAAGTTTCGCTGGGATACCAAGGCATATGAGTGCGGACCAAAGGTTTTCGCGGATGATACTATCATATGCTTGCTTGAAATCAACGTAGAGCTGGTGAATGCTGATGTTGTACTCCCAACATTTTTCTAGAATCATCTTTAAGGCATATGAGTGCGGACCAAAGGTTTTCGCGGATGATACTATCATATGCTTGCTTGAAATCAACGTAGAGCTGGTGAATGCTGATGTTGTACTCCCAACATTTTTCTAGAATCATCTTTAAGGTAAAACATTGATCTGTGGTTGAACGGTTGGGACGAAAACCACACTGATAGTCACCGATGATAGATTCGGCGAACGGGATGAGTCGAGCAAGTACGACATTAGCTAGTATTTTATATGCAGTGTTCAACAGTGCGATGCCACGATAATTCGCACACTTTAGACGGTCACCTTTCTTATGTAGCGGAACAATGAGAGCTGTTTTCCATTCAGCAGGTAGTTATTCTTGGTCCCAGATTGCAAGAATCAGATCATATATACGTGAGACCAGAGCTGCTCCTCCATTTTTCAAAAGTTCTGCGGGAATACCATCGAAACCTGGTGATTTGCCATTTTTCAGTTTTTTAATTGCAGCTTCCACTTCTTCTATTGCTGGGTAAGGGACAAAAATCTCCTCATTTGATGGAGCAATTGCTCGAATAGGATGAACTTCATTCGTTCTATTCAGTAGGTCTTGAAAGTGGGATCGCCACACTGCCAGAACATCGCGTTCACTTGTTGTAAGTTCATTATTTTCATTTTTGATGGCTGTAGATCTTGGGTGGAAATCTTTTGTCAGATTCCGTGCATTGGCAAAGCAGTCTTTTGAATTTCCGTTGGCCGCATGTTGGTCGATGTTTTCGATGCAGCTCTTCATGTGTTCGCGTTTCTTTTTACGTAGAAGTTTTGCTGAGGCTTTTCTGGCGCATAGATAATCAGCTTGGGAGCTTCGGGTGTTCCTTGTTAACCATTTTTCTCGCAGTTTTTGTTTATTTTCAACGGATTGGCGGCATTCGTCGTCAAACCATTCGTTGTGTGATTTCGGTGGTCGTTTTCCGATTGTAGTTTGTGCTGCGGCTATAATGGTTGATTGAAGCGTTTGCCATTCTTCTTGTATGTTTAATGGCATCTCAGAAGAGATATCATGCTCGTCTATGTTTTGTGTTATTATTTCCTGATATCTATTCAGCGTTTCCGGATGTTTAAATGGTTCGACATTCCAGCGCACGGTCTTTTTTGCTTGCCTATTAAATGTAGATGATAATTTGCACTTGTACTTAAAGATGACAAGCATATGATCGGTGTCCATATCAGCACCTCTGTATGATCGAACGTCAGTTACACTTGTAGAGTGTCTCTTAGAGATTATGACGTGATCGATTTGATTTTCTGTTCTTCCGTCATTTGATTTCCACGTTGCTTTGTTAATTCTCTTGTGAGGGAAGAAAGTGCTGGAAATTACTAGATCATACATCATAGCCAGCTCGGCTGCGCGAAAACCGTTATTGTTGCTGGTATGATGCAAGCTGTTAGGGCCGATATTTGTTTTAAATTCTGCAATCCTACCAATTTGAGCATTAAAGTCACCTACCACGATTTTTATATCGTGCCGCGGGATGTTATTGATGACTTCTTCGAGTTCTAGGAAGAACAGGTCTTTAATATCCTCTGCTTTATCTTCAGTAGGTGCATGAACATTGACGATCGTTACATTGAATTTTTGCGTGCGGATTCTCAGTGTGCATAACTGCATATTAATTGGGCAGAAGTCGATAACATGCTGATTCACGCGACGGTGTATAAGAAAGCCAACTCCAAATTCTCCTCCGTTTTGATGACCGCAATAATAAAGAGTGTATCCTTTCGCTGTTTCATGGATTCCACTACCTGGCCATCTTAGTTCTTGTAATGCCACTATATCCAGTGTGTAGCTCTCGACTTGTTGTGTTAGTTTTAGGAGATCTCCTGGTCTTCTAAGGCTTAGCACGTTCCAGGTTCCCATTTTTAAATCGTAGTCCGGGTACAGTTTCCGAGGTCGTTCCAATATTGAATCCGAGATATTCCGAGGCCTGTGTACAGAATTCATGACAATAATTTTTTTACGGAAATGGGGTGATAGCCCTTCGCCCAACCCAAATTTTCGTGAATGGGTTCGTTCTGCATCTTAAGGTCACCAGAAACAACCTTTTTACACGTTTGTATAGCGAGCCGCTTGATCCAAGACAGACGCCCGCTGCAAGCCGCCCCTAACATGGAGAACAGACGCTTTCTACACATTTATATAGCGAGCCGCTTGATCCAAGACAGACGCCCGCTCCAAGCCGCCCCTAACATGGAGAACAGACGCTTGAGTTGCACTGGTTTTATGGCGCCAATGACTCGCCATGGTGCAGAATCATTGAGTATAAGCAGTATTTACTCTGCCCCTCTCAACTACACCAACCTAATTCTGTTAGCGTTACCCAGGTAGCACGGCGTGGACGTAGAATTTCGGATTTTCGCTACCCAACATTGAAAACATTCTAGTCAAACAAAATTTATACTATATTATTATTTTATTTTAATATTTTTTTAACTCAGATACTGGACCAACCTACCAGAGTCCCTGACCATTCTTCACTCCTTCACCACTTCACCGCAAAAATATCTAAGTGAGTAAAGTTTTAAAACAATAAAGTTAACACTGACTTTTTATTTGGCAATAAAATGAAATCGTTTCTTTTGTTGTTATTGACATTATGTCAAAAAACACCGTAACTGTGAAGTGGTGAAGTGATAGTTTTTCATCACTTCACCGCAAAAATATCTAAGTGAGTGAAGTTTTAAAATTGGGCTATTATTTTGAAAATGTACATCGAAAAAAAATCGACTACTTTTAAAAAATCCGAAATTTTGATATATTGTTGGTATTGACGAAATAAAAAAGCAATTTGTGAGCACTCTGAATCGGATTTATGTGCAGTTGAATTTTTGAGGCTTTTTCACGTAGTTTTGGTAATGGTGTCAATGTTTTGTTAATAGATCCCATAAATTTCATGCGATAAACGTAAATTTTTGCAACTAAAGAGAAAATAATTGAATAATCGAAATGTGTAAGTTTGAAATTAATAACTTTTCTCTTTCCGCTAGGCGGCGCGTTAAACCTTGGTTTACTTCAAAGCTCATACCTCAAAAACGTCATTTTTTTTGTTTTTCACAAATTTTAAAGTAAACACATGCAGCTATGAAATCAAAAAATAAAAACAAAATGAGAAACATTATATATATATGTTGGTCAAAAAAATTGGGTAACGGAAGTGTAAAAAAATCGTTAAGTGTGTCAAGATATACATTTTTATATACATACACATGTTTTTATACATATGTCATATACATTTTGATGAACATCATTATCTTGAAATACTTAATGATTTTTTTACACTTCAGGTACAGCTATCGAACACATCGTCCTTCCGCCTCTTACCATTGGAAAAAAAGTTGGATTGAAAATCCAAATCGAGTTGGATCTACAGTTGAATTGAAAATCCGCTTAAAGTCTTCTTGCATCTTAAGAGTAAGCCGAAATGTGCCACGGTTTTTTAAGTATCAGGCTATAATATTTTCACTGTTTGTGCATGAAAGAAAAAATTCGGTTACTACAACCTACTTTGTGCCAACCGAATTTTTCCTGTCACAATAAACTCAAATTCGGTTGTCTTATCTGCAAAAACCAAATTTGAAGGCACAACAACCGAATTAAAGATACAACAACCAAATGTGATTTCATCGTGACCGAATAATCACTGTGCCAACCGAATGGTAATTTTTTTTCTTTCAGTATGTCTGGTCTAATTATCTGATAATGTCTTTGGGATGATAAGTTTGTTACTTTTTTAAGCCTAGTGGTAAGAAAGGATTCAAAAATTTAAGGATGTAAAAGGTGTGTTAGATGAACAATTTTCTTATGGTGTGTGTATTTTAGCAGTTTTCGTTTTAAATTGAACAGTTGGAATGTTTTTATCTTTTAATGTCAAGCATGAAAAACCAAAAATTTATTGTAAGGGAATGCAATAACCCTCAATGTGAATTACTTCGAACACATGCAATACAAGGTTATACAAACATCCATTACTAATTACTGCCACATTGTATTGCAGTTTTGTGAGAACATCATAAAGTCAGCAGGGGTTATACTTTATACAAAATAAGCAATTTTTTTCAACATAAGTGTAAAAAGTTGAGAATTGATAAAGGCAAACAGTATATGTAAGCTCGAATTACCTTCGTAGATTATTTTTAAAAAATTACCACAATAAATTTAATTGATTCAATAATTTTTATAAATATTTTATTCACAATCATAATAACTGATAATGTTTAAATATGAATAATTAATAATAAAAATTGACATGTCTAAATTTTATGATTTTTTATTATCTTTTTATCAAATGGCAATTGGAAAATAGGACCCATTACAATAGTAATCGTGTTTCTTTTGTTGGAAGTAAAAAAATTATATTTTTAGTTATAAGTTTAATTCCATTCTAAATGGTTTTGCTGTTTTATTTGCTTGAATAAAGCTTGATTAATAACAATAAAATGCAAAAGTAAACAAATAATCAAAAAAATAATTGTTACTAATATAAAACGTGAACAACTTTATTTAAGTGAACAAATAATTTTAAATTTATTATTAATTTTAAAATAAAATGAGTGAAACAGAAGTAAATAAGAAACTTGGTGAGCACTTAAATAACAAATAACAAAATTGAATTAGTTTAAAAATTAGTGAATGTTTTATTTGGTGTGGTGTAAATTAGACGAAACCGTTAGCAAAAAGTGCGCATAGTAACAAGAAAATAACAAACATCGTTTCGTGTTTGGAACCTTATATCTTACTCAACACGATCAGATGAGACTAGCAGAACACATTGCGAAGCGCTTTAGAGACATGTAATAAGGATTACAGTATATTTGTCACAACAACACACCAACAGTTGTAAAACCTCCGACAGTAAAATCCGTTCTGAACCGTTGACTAACACTGGTTTTAAATCTTTGTAAGTTAAACTTCACGAGCCTATAGGCTTCGACAAATCATTCCATTTATATACAGTTATATACAAATTCTGCATTCTGCCAGTATCACACGGTGTAGGCTTGGTAGTTTAGCTGTTTCCACTAGACGACTGACGGATAATACAACACAGGGATAAGAATATGACTCAAACACAATTCAATTGTCGGTGACATTATTTATAAAAACAAAAAGATCAACAACATCCATAATTATTATAGACATTTGTGAACAAATCCTATAAGGGCCCAGATGGAGCTAGCTGCAGTGCTCCAAATTTGACAGCAAAAACCCATATAGGGATAAATATAGAGCGTATTATATACTTTTAATCTTATCGTAAGAACGGTTCCTCTTAAACCAACTCTTAAATCTCAGCGAAGAACATCTCTCTGACTTGTTTATCAAATTTGTTCTGTAGATAGACAAAGAAAAGGATACAAAGTAATAGAAAATCCAGGGTACTGTTGGATGTGGTTACAAAAAGCCTTTTTAAGAAACTGTGGCATTTTTTTAAGTTATGTGGCAGTGAAATCTAAAAACAAAATGAAAAATGGTACAAATATCATACGCATCCTAGGAACTTTTTTCAATACTGTTTTAAAGTTTTGATGAAATGAAATAGATGGATTCTCCTTAAAACAGATAAAATTAGTGTTCTGTACACTACTTTCGACCGGCTTTATATTTGACATAAAAGTAGGAACAGGATGGTCCGAATGATTTTGTAACAGCGCCAACCTTACAGCCACTTTCGTAATTTTTTTTTTAAATGTTTGAACTACGGCTTCAGCAGCCAAATTTTGTAACTGTGAAGCGGTAAAGTGATAAGTGAGTGTAGTTTTGAAACCAGAAAGTTAACACTGCCTATTTGTTTGGTGATAAAGTGAAACAGTTTTTTTTGTTGTTATTGAAATTATGTCAAAAACACCATAACGTCAATTTCTGAATTACGAGTAGTAGTAGATCAATATTTTTTTTTAAATTTAATTTCTAAAATATTTGTGTTGAAAGATAAAATAAACATTTAATATTATTATAAAATTTTGATGTTCAATGTATACACCTTTTGGTATGTACAGAGAATCTGATATACTCGATAAAATTATCTTATCGTAACTGGTTTTATTGGTAGTAGTTTTTACTACAAATACAACACCAATCTTCAGATCATAAATTTCTTTATTATAAATATTTCGGTCCTTTTTGGAGCCTTCCTCAGTATCTAAAACAATATGATATATGGTTAAATAATTAAAAAATAAATTAAAATCAACAAACTAAACAATTATTTCTAAAACTATTCCAAAACACTTACAATTATCCTAATGTGTAATCCCGAACACTTTTGAACTTAAGAGTGAGACTCGAAGATACCATATTGTCTGCTGATGACAATATGGTATCCTTTGATATTGTCTCTATGTATGAAAGAATTCCAATATCGGCAGTATATGAATAGGTCCAGAAAAGATGGGAGAATATTAAGAAGAAAACATCGATACCATGGGCTTATGATGAAACTTATTAAAAAGGTTCTAATTAGTGTGAGAAGATAGTTATCATCTTTTGGGACACATTGATCAAAGTGACGGGGGGTCTACCATACAAATGCTGACTTTCATTCATTAATATATTTTAATGACACTTTGAAAACAGATGGAGACTTAAATAACAAAGAACTGATTAGTTTTTGGACAATATTGGAATAAGTGGTGGGGGTCCTCCCGAACACCTGTTTACTGTGTCAGCATTTTTTCAATGTTTGTTGGGAGCACACAGCATTCGTTCGTGAACGAATTTTGATGACACTTTGGGAAAAGATGCAAACATTCATGGCAAGGAACCGATTAGTTTTTGAGCAATAGTGAACAAAGTGGTGGGGGGTGTCCCATACACCTGTTTTTTGAAAGCTCAATAACATCTGTACCTGATAATCGAATTGGATGAAACTTAGTACATGAGCATATAGTACGGTCCACAACAGTTCTGCATCCCAACTTCCGGTTTTTCACTTCCAGTAAAAAATTTTTTGTGTAAATTTTCAATTTTTTTCAGTGTGTTTATGCACACTACAGCCTACAATAATGAAGTGATTATGATGAAACTTATGGAAAAGATTCCGATTAGTGTGAGAGGATAATAACCATATTTTGGGGCACATTGATCAAAGTGGCGGGGGATCTACCATACAACTGCTGACTTTTCACACTTTGTTTTTAAAGTTTGTTGGGAGCATACAGATTTCATTGATTAAATAATTTGAATGACACTTTGGAAAAAGATGGAGACTTAAATGACAAAGAACTGATTAGTTTTTGGACAATATTGGGATAAGTGGTGCGGGGCCTCCCGAACACCTGTTCACTGTGTCACCATTTGTCAATGTTTGTTGGGAGCACACAGCATTCGTTCGTGAACGAATTTTAATGACACTGTGGAAAAAGATGCAAACATATATGGCAAAGAACTGATTAGCTTTTGAGCGATAGTGAACAAAGTGGTGGGGGGTGTCCCATACACCTGTTTTTTTTGTAAGCTCAATAACATCTGTACATGATAATCGAATTGGATGAATCTTGGTACATGAGCATATAGTACGGTTCACAAAAGTTCTACATCCCAACTTCCAGTTTTTCACTTCCGGTAAAATTTTTTTTGTAAATTTTCAATTTTTTTCAGTGTGTTTATGCACACTACAGCCTACAATAATGAAGTGTTTATGATGAAACTTACAGAAAAGGTTTCAATTAGTGTGAGAAAATAATTTTCATCTTTTGGGACACATTGATCAAAGTGGCGGGGGATCTACCATACAACTGCTGACTTTTCACACTTTATTTTTAAAGTTTGATGGGAGCATACAGACTTCATTCATTAATCAATTTGAATGACACTTTGAAAAAAGTTAAAGACTTAAATTAAAGAACTGATTAGTTTTTGGACAATATTGGGATAAGTGGTGGGGGTCCTCCCGTACACCTCTTTATTGTTTCAATGTTTGTTGGAAGCATACAACATTCGTTCGATAAGTAGTTTTGATGACACATCGCAAAAAGATGCAACTATGTATGGCAAGGAACTGATTTGTTTTTTCAGCGATAGTAAACAAAGTGGTAGGGGGTCCTCCGAGCACCTGTTTGTTGGAAGCATACAACATTCGTTCGTTAAGTAGTTTTGACGACACATCGCTAAAAGATGCAAATATGTATGGCAAGGAACTGATTAGTTTTTTTAGTGATAGTAAACAAAGTGGTAGGGGGTCCTCCGAGCACCTCTTATTTTGGAAGCTCAATAACATCTGTACCTGATAATCGAATTGGATGAATCTTGGTACATAAACATTTAGTACGGTTCACAACAGTTCTGCATCCTAACTTCCGGCTAAATTTTTTTTACTTTTTCTCGTACAACAGAATTTATGTTCATTGTGATACTACTGCTTTCTTTAATATTTTTATAATTAGAACTACGAAGTCTATAACATTGGTTAGCTTTTAATTAAAGTATTTGATGGATATTAGCTCATTGTATATCCAGAACACTATGTTTCCAGAGCTGTGGTGAAGTCAGCCTATGCATCAGCGTCGCAATATTTTTTTTTTGTTTTATTGTTTTATGATTTTATTGTTTTATGATTTTATTGTTTGAAAAAGTAAAAATAATTGATGTCCGTCGTGTTATAATTAGATTAGTATTAAATTCAAAAGTGTTCGGGATAACACATTAGGATAATTGTAAGTGTTTTGGAATAATTTTAGAAATAATTTTTTAGATTGTTGATTATAGTTTATTTTTTTATTTTTTCATTATGTAACCATATATCGTCGCTTTAATAATGAAACAACGTATTCGCAAAAGTGTAGTTTCGAGATAATTGGGTTTAAAGATTTTTCGATTTTCTGATTTTCGTAAACTCGGCAGCACTATTGAATGAATAAAGATATTGGAAAAAAAATTTCTACCAATTAATCTTGCCTAATTTTCCCACAGCATATTAAAATTTCACATTGGTACCTCCAGGCTTTTCTACCTAAAAAGAGGTGAAAAGTCAATCAGGTACCATATACGTTATTTCATATTTCATATACGTTATTTCATTTTGCATGGAAGTACGATTAAGCCTAAAACTAATTATTATTGAACTAACGCATAATATTCTTACAATTTTTTATTTATATGAACCGGCATATCATGTAGTAATGAATGATGCTTATACAATATTTTAGATTTACCATTTCGTGTGGCGATCGTAATGTATGTAAAGTTTACGACCCTGATTTTACCCAAGTTATTATTCTGTAGGAATTGAAATATCGTACATGGATTTACGCTGTTTCAATATTTAACCAAATTCCAATTTACATGTACGTTAATTAACAATATATTAATTTTCACCCTCAGTTATAAAAAAATTGGAAAATGTTAAAATGCCACTTTATAGACATCCTTATAGGGAATGCAGCGCACCCATTATATAATAACAACGTATATATGGCATACGTTATTTCATTATTAAAGCGACGATTTCATATTGTTTTAGATATTGAGGAAGGTTCCAAAAAGGACCGAAATATTTATAATAATGAAATGTATGATCTGGGGCCCTATTCTTGAACCATTACGAAAATTTTAGGTATCTAAAATTTTCGTAACGCTATTTTCGTAATCGTAATGGAGAAATTATAAATTAGTATTCTCGAAACCATTACGAAAATAGAAAAGTGGTGAATAAAAAAGAATGACATTTCGTAATGAGGTGATTAAATATTTCAAACTATTTGATATATTAAAAAAACGTGAATACATTTAATTTAAATTTAAAACAATTAAAATATAATAGATTGGTCTTTAAGTTGTTTTAATTAAATATTATAAAAATTTATTATAATATTTCAATCGTTGAGTGTTGAAAACAAGCGTCACAAATATTATTTAAATAGTTGTTGTTGTTTAAATAGTTGTTGTTTAAATAGCTGGATATGTTCCTGCTTGCTGGAGTCTTCGTATGTTATTCCTGTGTACAAAAGTGGAGATAGGTCATTTGTTGAAAATTAGTGGCCCATTTCTATTCTATCTGCTACCCCTAAATTATTTGAATGTATTGTTCGGGATATATTGATTTAGGAGATTGGAAAGCGTATCACTCCCCAGCAACACGATTTTTTCCCTGGCAGATCTACTACTTCGAATATGATTGAACTTGTTGATTTTGTTGTGAATACAATAGAAGAGGGTGATCAGGTTGATGTAATATTCAGCTATTTTAAAAAAGCTTTTGACAGAATCTTTTACGAAATTGTAATATCTAAGTTGCGCTGCGCTGGCGTTCACTCTGCCATGCTTTTGTGGTTAGCTTGAAGGTCGAATACAGACAGTGAAATTAGGAGATCGTTTATCATCTGGGATAGAAGTTCCTTCAGGGGTGCCGCAGGGTAGTCACCTTGGTCCTCTACTATTTTTAATTTGTATTAATGATGTTGGTAGTTGTTTGATTCACTCAAAATTTTTGCTCTATGGAGATGATATGAAAGTATTTGTTAAAAAAGTTACATTGAATGATTGTTTGCTTCTTCAACAAGATTTAAACCGTTTTACTGAATGGTGCCAACGAAACAAATTCGAACTTAATATTGGGAAATGTCGAGTTATGAGTTTATATCATAAGAAAAACCCCATTAGCTACACATACAATTTACACAGCACTGTTATTGGAAGAGTGAATGTGCATAAGGATCTCGGCATTCACCTTGATTGTTGTCTAAATTTCATTCATCATACTGAAAAAATAATAAATAAGGACAATGCTATGCTAGGATTTATGCTTAGAATATGTAAAGACTACCGAGATGCTGCTACGTTTAAAACATTGTTTTTTTCATTTGTTCGATCTCAATTCGAATATTTGTGCCCATAATTATGAAAGTGCTCTAAGTCATACATTTCTTGTTTTGAGATATTTAAAGGTTTGCAAATGATTAAATTAAAAAACATTCCTCTATTATGAAAAGTTGGCTTTGTTAGTCTTCAATAATGAAAGTTTATTATGCATGTGAAATTTTGTATAAATCTCATTCCGAAATATGCTTTTTACAGTTTGATTTGACTTAGACCATTTTCATAATTAACTAAACGGCGTATAAATGACTTAACGCAAAAACGAACTTCGAAATTCTAATGTTATTTATTAATTATTTTCCCAACTCATTATTTTGTCACCATTAACTTTCAATTAAAAAAGAGAAATTTCGACATTTAGGAGGAACAGCTCATTTTTATGGGCCTATGGTCCGACCATATAAAAACTTTACAACACAACATTTTGGCTATTTTTTTGACATTTTGTTTTTGTTTTTTTTTCTTCAAATTTTGTCTTAGATTACTATCATAATTAACTCTAGATGAATTACATTTTTGTTGAAATAACAAGTACTCTATAACGGGTCTTTTTTGACAATATCGTACAAATTACATTGGACTAATTTAGTTTGAAGTAATTTGATGCGATATAACGGATAAACTCATTTTTTTCAAATTTTGACTTAGACCACTTTCATAATTATGGGCACATTTATCTATAATTTGGAACCCACAATATGTTGTTCGAGTTAACCGTATTTAATGCATTCAACGTAAATTTAGTCGCCGAATATGTCGTTATTGGCTTAATAATCAGGAGTATTATCCCATACAAAAACATGTATCCACAATTTTGTCAGATTAACAGTTTGAATTTTTATGTCTATCCTATTTTTACACATGAAAAATTAAAAACTGAGCATATTTTCATGTAAATTTTAATTCGAAAATGAAATTAGGAACGAAAAAACCATTACCAAAATTAACATTTCATTGCGAGAATTTTCGTGATATGTTTTCAAGAATACCATTTAAACATTACCGTAGTACTTTGACATTAAATCGATACCCAAAATTTTCGTAATGGTTCAAGAATAGGGCCCCTGAAGCTTGGTGTTGTATTTGTAGTAAAAATTACTACCAATAAAACCAGTGACGATAAGATAATTTAATATTATGTATTTTTGACGTTTGAAAAAATTAAGTAGCAGGCGGCGCTTCTATTAAAATTTTTAACACTCACATAACATATAATTTGCATATAGAATCGCAAAATTGGTAAAATGATAAAAAATTAATGAGAAAATCGAATTGTACACACAAAAAAAAACGGAGTTCCCATCACTCCGAATCGGTGTCAAATAATATCCCACCGATCGGATGCAAATTGATTTTATCCATTCGGAGTGTTTATTTCGATTGTGATTTACTTTTATCGGATAAAAATATTTACAATGAAAAGCCAAAATGAACTTTATAAGGATAAAAATTTTAAATACTCGGCAGATAAAAAAAACCACAAAAAAATAAATTTTATATATATATTTGGATAATTTTGTTTACTTACGAAAGGATCAGATAGAAAGACTTTTTTAGTAGGAATTTCTCACACGGATATTTGTTATAACTTTACACCACTTTGATAAAAGAAATTATTAAAAAGGGATAATTTAAAACACATTTTGTATAGGTAAATAATAAAATTAAAATATTTATTGCTATTTTGTTTATTTGCTACAAATCTATAAGCATACAAAATTTAATTTGTAAATTTCAGTGTTGCAAAACGAAAAAAAAATCGTAACGTTATGTATTTCGTTTTTGTAATAATATGTACTTATTTTTTCGGTACGTTATTTCGTTATGAAACAGAAAAATATTATATTTCGTTATGTTATAACGTTATAATTGCGTTATTTTAAAATTAAATATAATGTTTAAAACTAACCTTAAATATAGTCCTTAAATAGACATATATAAAAAAGCTTTAATGAACAGTTATTTCTTCTATGTTTATAGTTATAAAAATATTAATTTTATACAATCGAAGTAAAACAAAACTAAGTAATTAAATACATTAAAAAAATTTGACTTATTTCAAAATAAAAAATAGTTAATTTGTAACAAAACTAATTTTTAACAAAATTCTTATCAGGAGTTTTCTGCAAATCTGATAGTTTTTTCATAAATATTAGATTAAATTTTTATTAAATGGATCTTCAGAATTATTTAATTTACATAATTTCAAATTTTGGAACAATAAATTTATTTAAATTACTTGCATGATATGCAAATTCGAATGAAGGCTTAAATTCAATATCTTTTAGATTTACAGCACAGAATTTATTGCTTAATGTTATTTCGAATGCATTTAAAGAATAATTGAAACAAATGGTTTTAAGTAACTTATAAAATATGTAAATGTCACGATCTTTTTCAATCATGTATTCAATTAATCCAAAAATAGGTAGGATCGCATTAAATGAGTCCCTTTTACATATGCATATGACAAAATTTTTCTTATATAAATATCCATACTTAATTTCCTTAAGAACATTAATTTCATCACTTATATTACAATTAAATTCAATATTAATGGTCTCCATATTTAAATTTAAACTGGCAAATGACATGCGTTTTTTAATTTTAATTTGTAAATCTATTTCAAATTTATCCTGTTCATAATTTATATAATTTATTTGTTGATGTTTTGAAGCTAATAGTTTGGTTATATTTTTGAAATTACGACTTGCTTTAGCAAGTTCTTTCAATTTTGCATGCTTTCCTTCTTATCTCATTGTCCACATATTTGTCAATGAGCCCATATTTTGTAAAACGAAATAATAATGTAAAACTAAATGATGTTTTGGGATAACGTTGTGACCGGGAAATTTTTTTATAAATTCTTCATGGTGTTCAATAATTAGTTTCTGTAGTCTTTCAGCTGCCTCTTGAGTTAAATCAGGTGAAAATACTATATTTGTAATTTTGATAAGGAGCAAAATGACATTAAATTTATCAAAAAATTCGGAATCCGCGTTTTCAATCAAATCGTGAATTAACATAGGAAAATACCTCAATAAACACCAAATTGTGACGCCGATTGTTTTAGGTTTTTCGTTTTGCTTTTTAAATTTATTAGTGATGGAATGTTAGACCGGTTATTATAACCAAAGTTTGCAGTTTTTATTCTTTGATTAAAGTTTTCGATGGAAATTAATTTTTTCTGTTTAGTTAAATATAAAAGAAATAATTTTAGTTCATATTGGCCAATGCCCTCCAAGATATCGTGCATTATGTCAACACTGTACGATTCAAAAGTATTAAAATGCTTCAATTTATTCAAAGCGCAATGTCTCTGTAATCCAAATTGTTGGCCCAAAACATAGAGATCGTAATCGTTACTTGTTCGAATAAGTTCTAGATTTATTTTTGAATGTGCTATGTCTTTGGAATGGGCTCTGCAAAACCGACAAAAATAGTTTGATTTAAAAGATTCCTGTAATCCATATAAAGCGTTGGCCGATAAGTTATCGTGACTTAAGGAGAATATTGTGCCCTTGATATTCACTGAAGATCCTTTATAATCAACATCAATCCCTTTAGATTTTAGAATTTCAATATCACTAATAATGGGTTTAAGGATACCCTCTAAGCCGTATTCCTTTGCGTCTGAATTATGGCATAAAGCAATTAAATGAATATTTTTTAAGAGACTGTTATTATAAGAACCTAGATTTAAAATAGTAAAATAAAATGCTAAAATCTTGTGTTAGCCAGTTTTACTCCCTAATGGATTAACTATTTCGAATTCATCGCAATATTTCTGTAAATGGAAACATGGTCCAGATGAAAACAATTTATTTTGTTTGAAATATTTACATTGCGTGTAGTGCATTGTATTAATACAAAAAGGATCATCCTCTAAAATTTGGCGAGTAAAACTTTCATTTTTGGACAAAAAACAAAGAGTTTCTAAAATCGAAATAAAGGAGAAAGTATTTGTCAAAGGCATCGGACAATCATAAATATTTAGTTGTTTATTTCAAACACGATCGGTTCTTACACCTACAGCGATTTCTCTTGGCTTAGGAACTCTTAAAAAAACGTTTTTTTTTTCTTAAATAAGTGGTTTTTTGAAATTGAAATGGGTTTCTTAACATATTTAGTTCTGGCTGTATTAACTCATTAATACTTTCATTGTTCTTAGTAAGATTAATTTTTTTACGTATGTTTATTGCAATTGATTGAGTGAAACTTGAAACAGAATCTAATACAGAGTTTACTTGGCTATAATTCAAATTTAACTTCATTAATTTGTCTATGAGTTTTAAATCTAATTTTGATAAGTCATCACAGCATTTTGTAGCTTCTAAAACATTTGTCTGATGGAATCCGTCGATTTGATGTAAAGAACCATTATTATTTTCATTTTTTTTAATTAAATTGTTTTCGCAAATAGTTTTATGTTTACCAACTATATGTTTAGTCAGTCCGCTATATGTTTGAAATTGGGCATCACATTTTGGATCACCACATATCAAATTATTTTTTTTTATATTTTGTAGGGCATGCATCAGTCTTAAGTGTCTTACATAGAGTTTGTAATTATGAAAAGACTTAGAACATTCTTTTACTTTACAAAAAAACATATTTTCTAAGTAGATAAAGAAAAAGCAAGTTTAAACTTAGAAAATTCAGAGCTATAAAATTTTATTAGCAAAACTTAAAATGAAAAATATTAAACCAACTGAATTTTTATATTTCTAAAAGAATTTTTAATTCTTTTAATCTTGGGGTTAATGAAGACCGACCCATTTTTAACAAACCTTCCTGAATAAATAAAAAAAAACTATGCATATCCTCAGGATATTTACAGTCAAAAACAAAGAAACACTTAAAAAGTGAAATAAAATATTGAATATTTTTTTCATTAGCAGCAAGTGGTATCTCTTTTCCATCCAATTTGATACTTGCTTTAGATATCACTCTTCGAGATGGTCCTCTTAAAAATAAGTGTGGGTAATTCAAACTCATCTGAGAAACAGTACCAGTCTGAAAAAACAAAATAAATATTTAGTTTCGGTAATATATAACTCTTTAAAGTGCAAGTTACACACCTTTACAAAAATAAAAAAATTGTATATAGATGGATTATTTTTTTTCCCATCCGTTCTGCATAACTTGGATAACACAATCAGTTGTGTTATATCATCGTCGAATTCTGTAAATATTTAAAAATAAAAAGTAGTACAATTTGGGTTTGAAATAAATTATTTTTGAATGATTTAAATCTTTTAATATATTTTGCACCAACAGCCATTAACAGCATCGAGCAGGTATGAAACAGGACTGTTAATGACTATTAAGAGGCAAGTATCATAGACGATTAGAATACAACAAAAAAAAATAAATTAATCATAAATTTTTAATTGTTTTTTTCAAGTTTTGCAAAATTTCAAATATGAAATATTTTAATGCGAAATTATAAGAATAAACAACTGAATATTTAAATTGTGTAATTTAACTTACTATCATCTTCTTCGGTGCATTCGTCGTAAATATTGATATTTTTCGATTTTGCTAGTTTTCCTATATTTGTCTTAATTTGTTTCCACTTTTCAGGACAAAATAGAAATGAGGGGTTCCTTAAATTAAAATCCTGATCGATCTATAAATATATAAGAAATACAAATTGAATGCAAACTATTTTATACATTTGTGTCCTTATGAACGGCACTGAATCGAAGAAAGAGTTAAATCCATCAAATTGAGAATGTATTTAACGTATCTATTTCTAGTTAATCGTTTGTTATTTATATATAATAGCTTTCTAAGAATTTCGATTAAGTTATGTTGCTTTATTACGGACATTATACTAAGATGAAAAGAAAATTTACCAATCCTGGAGTATCGTAAAATCTGGGGTAGTCGTTTAAGGAAAATTCTATTTTTCTTAAATTTATAGTTTTTGCCATGATTTCAAAAATATCTTTTAAATTATTGTTGGGACAAGCCTGTTGAAGCCATTTAATATTTTTGTTGTGTTCTTCAGTATCCGAAAATTCACCTTCGCTTTCAACTGCTGCTTTGGACTGTTTTTTTCGGGAAGAATTATTTAACGAACGATTAATTGTTCGCAACCGAAACGCGAAAAACCCAGTTCGGTTTTCAGGATTGTAGAAGATTTCCTTGATGAAACAAAAATAACTTATATGACTGATATGAAAAAAAAAAAAATTATAACGCATGCACAAACTTTCTTTTTATCATTCCTAATACTTACAAATCGATCTGGATTTTGATCTTCGCAGAGTTTGGGAAATAACATTGATGTGGCTTGCGCCCATAATATTTTATTTTCAGCCGAGGGATACGAGCCATGTATTTCTACCAAATGGCTGACGAGTAAGTTTACCAACTTTACTCGATGTTTTTTTTCAAGCATTGACGTATTATTATAAATAGTCATAATCTGTTGACCTTCAAAATGACCTTTTAAGAAACATTCCAATTCCTTTAATACAAATTACCAAACAATCAAATAGTAGAATTAAATATATAAAAATCAAAGTTTCATTTATTTAGATAATTTGTACCTCTTTTAGCACTTCCTTTTCTAGCTTTCTTTTCTTTGGTAAGGAACCGATAAAGCAGTTCTGCCTAAAAACAGGACTCGCTTCGTAATTATTTTCGGTTTGGGTATAAACCTCTTGTAAAAATGTTAAATATTCATCTGTTTGGGTTGAAGCGTCTCTAAGTTTATCTAGTAATTATCATTTAATTTTGATTTATTTCAACTAAGTTAGTAAAATCACAAATTAAGAAAGTTTACCATAGTTTTGAAAAATCCTCACAGTAAAAGGTTGATCATATGTCAAACTCATATTTTTCAAATATATATCCATTGTTTTTTGATTTAGCTCAACGTTATTGTCCGTATATAAAGCTAGGTTATTATTTTCAACCGAAATATTAAATGTAATAGATGCTAAATTGTGAATAAGATAAAAAAAATTATACTATGCAGATCAGATGAAAATTATGAAAAACAAATCTTACACACAACGATAAACATACAACTCTTGCACACATTAACGTGCACGCACGTCAGAAATAAACACACGAGCTCACACACGTACTAAATCACCCATTAATGAAAAACATCGCTAAAATGCAACGTACTCGAGATAGAACGTCCTATTTCTTATACATTATTATGCATTTTCATTAACATTATTTAAATCACGATACTAGTTTTAATTATTAACTACTATATAAAACAACGGTATTATTTTAATGCTTACTTCTTGCAAAATATCAATAATCAAATTTGATTTTACAATAATAAATTTTTGCTGTCCACCAAAATTAATATTAAAAAGTCTTTCTTGCTCCATCTAAAAAACTCGGCCTCCTAAATAGATGCAAAAAATTTTTCACTCCATACCAATTGCTCCATGTTTATAAGTCCTATATTCGTCCCTGTATGGAGTACTGCTGTCAAGTTTGGGGTGCTGCCTCTGTTTCCATCTTGGCCCTCTTGGACTCTGTTCAAAAGCGAGCTATACGAATTGTAGGTGATCGAACTTTGACATCACAACTTGATTCCCTACAACATCGTCGCACTGTTGCTGACCTCGTTGTTTTTTACAAATATCGTCATCAGCAGTGCTCAGATGAAATCAGCGGCATCATGCCTCAAACTTATTCTTACCCCCGTTCCACTCGGCAATCGGCTGCCGCAACCAGTGAAACGGTAAAGATCCCGCGCTGTCATACTGGCAGATCGCAGAGAGACTTCTTTGTCCGAACTGCGTACAAATGGAATAGTTTGCCGGAACACTTAGTCTCAGGTGGCTTCAACCCACAGATGTTTAAAAAAAGCGTTAATCTACACCTCAGAACGCCAGTTGTTGTGGGACCCAGGTCTAGACCTAGGTCTTAAAAGGTATTTATGTGTTGTTGTGACACATATTCTAAACCCTATTACACAACACATTTTATTAAAAAAAAAAAAAAAAAAAAAATAATATCTTTTTTACACACTTTTATTTGACGATATAATATGTACACTTCAAAACACTAATTGAATTTTACAATTTTTTGTAAATACACAACGCACAAAATTATTCAAAATATACCAAAAGTTTTTTTAATTGAAAAAAAAGTTATTTGGAAAAACCTCAGATATATTTAAGTACATAATTATTAATTATTATCGATTAGACGAAAATTATTTTCTGATTTTTAAAAAAAATTCTAGTTTTTCCAATTAACTTCGTGTATATTTACAAAAAAATTGTCTAATTACCAGTTAGTTTTTGGGTGCACAATACAAATTCATAAATTCACAAAACAAAAAACACAGCCAACTTTTAAAATTGACGCAACACTATTTAGACTTTAAAACACTTAAATCAAAACAACACAATATTTTTAAAATTTTAACACCCTAGGTTAACCACCTAACATTAATCAGCTAATTTTTATGAATGTTTAAACAAACTAATTAATTTGAAATTTGAATGCAAAAAAAAACTTTACGAAAAATGGAAAATAAATCCGAATGCACATCGAACTATACTTCGACAACATTAACTCCGAACGGAGTTAATTTTTAGCTCCCTTAAAGCTAAACAAATAGCTGGGAAGTACATTTTAAAACAAGACGCAATTAATGTTTATGGACATAACTAGTTTAACACCAAACGGTGTTAAAAAAATTTAGTTCAATCTTTTTAATCTTTTTGATCTTTTTAGAATTAGTATCCTTTCTTGTGGAGTTAATTTATTCCAATCGGATAGAAAATCAAATATTTTTTCGGATAAAATTCAATTCACACCGCGATATTTTTTTGTGTGTAGAAATTTTTAAAACTTTTTAAACCACTCCCGTTTCCACTCCCTTTCTCCTCCATATAGCATTTTAAACGATGAGTCAACCGCTATAGTCATTTAAGGGAGGGAACAGGGAAAAAACTGACGGTCTGAGTAATAACTCAAAAATTAAGCAGTAGATAATATATTGATTTTTTTTTACTTCGGTCTGAAAGACCTAAGTATTACATTCTCGAGCCAAAAGTGAAATTCTTCCTCCCACTTTTTTGGCATTTTCCGACGTTCTAGGACCTGCTGATTCTAAATAAGCAATATGAAAAGAAACATTGAATTTGGTGAAATTTTGATGGTCGGGATTAAAGTTTGTAAAAAAAATATTTTCAAGTGTGTCAAAAGAATGATTTTCATTTCTTTCCCAATTTTTTGGAGAAAAATGAAATTAATTATTTGTATGACATGAAATGTATTCGAACATGAAATTGGACATGGAAATTTTTGATTTTGTTATAATTTTTGCGATATTTTTTGAATTTTGGAAAAAGTTTTTTGAATTTCGAATTTTTTATTTGGAAAAAGTTTCAATTTTTGATTTTGTAATATTTTTTGGAATATTTTTTGACTTTTGAAAAAAGTTTGTATTTTTGATTTTGTTATAATTTTTTAAATATTTTGGGAATTTTAAAAAAAGTTTGTATTTTTGATTTTGTTTAATTTTTGCAATATTTTTAGAATTTTGATATATGTTTCAACTTTTGATTTTGTAAGAATTTTCGGAATAGTTTTAGAATTTTAAAAAAGTTTCAATTTTTGATTTTATTATAACTTCTTGAATATTTGTGGAATTTTGAAAAAAGTTTGTATTATTGATTTTATTATAATTTTAGCAATATTTTTAGAATTTTAGAAAAAGTTTCAATTTTTGATTTTGTAAGATTTTTCGGAATACTTTTAGAATTTTGAAAAAGTTTAAATGTTTGATTTTATGATAATTTTTCGAATTTTGAAAAAAGTTTGTACTTTGGATTTTGTTATAATTTTTGCAATATATTTTGAATTTTGAAAAAAGTTTGTTTGAATTATGAATTTTTGCACTATTTTTAAAATTTTGAAAAAATTAAAATTTTTGATTTTATTATAATTTTTGGAAGATTGAAAAAAATTTGTATTTTTGATTTTGTTATAATTTTTGCAATATTTTAGGAATATTGGAAAAGTTTCAATCTTTAATTTTGTAATAATTTTTGAAATGTTTTTAAAACTTTAAAAAAAAAGTTTAAATTTTTGATTTTATTTTAATTTTTAGAATATTTTTGGAATTTTGAAAGAAATATGAATTTTTGATTTTGTAATATTTTCTTGAAACGCTAAATGGAAAGGTCTTTGAGTAACTTGCTGGGTGTATCATCTTTTCACTAAGTTATATTGATTTATGGTCTGCTATAATTTTCCGGCAACGTTTTTGTGTTTGTTCGGTTTATTCTCTAAACAAAGATAAAAACACTTGCACTTTAACAAAGAGTTTTATGTTTGATATACATCGCTGCCCAAAACTAAAATCAATGTCCTCATAAATGTTTTTGCCGAAAACTATATCAAAATCCTTAACCCAGACCGAAGTCTTGATATCTCAGAGCTGTGAGATTTTAGCCCCTTCATGTTTTAAATATTTCAATCTTTTTCGATTTTCCTAAATCAAACACGATTCCTTAAAAAAACTTTTGTTTTACTATCCCCTTATAAAGTTTGTTTGTTTTCCCGTCTATAAAATACAGATAAAAAACAAATATATTTTTTGTTTTCAATAGGCGTGAACCAATACGTTTTATAACTGTAGAACTCAAATTGATAGCACTTATAGTGTGTGAGAAAATCGATTATGTAGAAATTTGGACGAACACCGAAGCCTCGCCAATAGGGTACTGTTTTTACTTTTTTAAAGTACGAAACCCTAAAAAGAAATAAAAAGCAAATTTGTTTTAGAATTTTGCAGGAACAAAATTAAAATGGGGTTGCCAATAATTGATAGTGTGACAGACTATATTCCTCAATGATTATAAAGTCCACACATATATAGTTACATATATAGTTATATGAAGGCTCGATTCTGCGAAAAATCATTAACCTGATCATCAAAAAATACTCCCTAGCTAAGATTGAGGATGCTACCGTTGACTGTTTAGAGTTCATTCGCCAGTTACCTAAAGATATCACATTGACAAGTGATATACATTGGTATATGCTATCTAACGTTAACGTGTATATCAATAGCAGCGACTTAAGTACGCGGGATCGTCAAACTCGTAGATTAAAAATAAAAAAATTTGCAAATCAACAGAAACTGATCCCTCCATGTGGAAAAGTCGAAGGAAACTCCCTTCGTCTTCATGAATTCCATCTCCAAAATGACTTCATTCATAATGTCTGCCACGAGTACCTCTTTCTGATAGCAATTATGTCCTATATTAATTTCAGTGATTCCTTTATCGGCTATATCAGTACATTCTCCCTTTAAGGTTTGCAGTTTTAATCCATACCATGATACCCTAACACTATAAATTTGGTTTTGGACGTCTTTCTAAGCCTTCAGGAGCAACGAAACACTTTTCACTTCAATATACATATGTAATATACTATTCTTTCAAGAAATTGTAGTTCTTCAAATTCACAATAGCCGTGTTCGATTTGATTGAAGCAATTGAAACAACTGACAAATTGTGTGTAATTGTTGTTATTTTTCAGTTGTTCGTCAAATCGAACGCACATAAAATTAGAAACATTTTTCACTTGTGTTCACTTATTTTTTTAACCGATTAAGCAAATGTGCAGATGTATTTGACAGAAATTATATAGTTAATACATAATTTCAATTGACTATCTTCAATTGACTTTTTTGTAACACATGCACAAAAAATATTCAATTTCGTACTAGAATAACATAAAACAAAATTTAATTTTAGGCACATATGACCACAAAATATTTTGTATGCCTGGCACGCACGACGCCTGCATGTGAGATTTGTAGTTAAATCTATCCTAAATAAATTACTTTTATAGTACTAAAATATCAAAATAATAATTTAAATAACTTACCACATAGTAAAAACAACTTAAAGTTAAACACAACCCAAAATCATTTGAATTGCAAGAAAAAAGAGTTATTTTGGGTTTTCAATAAACCAGTTGTCATAATTGTACAAAGCTGTACGAGGATTACTCTGTTTTTTTTTAATCCAAATTGTGTGTTACTGGTTGCTATGTTTATTTTTTTAAATGTTAACAGTTTAGTACAATTTAGCAGCGAACTACTATAAGTTACAACTATTACAACGACTTTAATTATTTAAATATCTTAAATTTGTTTATAACTTTGTTTCATAAATGATTAAATTAACAATTAAATAAATATTTACAAATTTTATGCATTTGTTACAAAAACTAGTGTGTATTACTAGTGCGAATGTGTTTTGCAAACAAGAGCTAGATTGCAGCACGAGTGTAGCGAGTAATACAATCTACTATTTCAATCTTAATACAATCTTTATGAATAAATAGACGATTCTGAGTCTTTACCCTAGTAAAAGAGAATTAGGGAATTCATACAATAGTTCATCATGAAAATCATGATTACCTATTCAATGAAACGTATATGAGCTTGTGATGTGAATTCACTTATTTACTTTTGTATATGCTCTTATCTTCTAATGAATGTTTCAATGAAAACCATGCTGACTTCATTATGAATATCAGTATTATGGAACTCATGAAGTTATTGATGCATATCTATCGGAAACTCATGAATGATAAAACAGAGAGTTCATGAATGAACTTCAATTTTCATAAAAGATTCATCACTGATGAAATGATAGAGTTCATTAGCAGGAAGTTCACTACTATAGAATATTCGAACTCATTGATTACTTTTTTATTAAAATCGAAATCAATTATGAAGTTAGTGAAATCAATGTGAACATAGAGCGTAAAACCCGTACAGAATATTTAGAATAAAAATAGTAGAGAATACAGAATAACATATAGAACAAAAGAAAATTGTGGTATTTCATAAGCCATTTTTATGTTTTAAATTAGAATTTAATTAATTACAAATTTTTTGAGCCATTAAAATTATTTTAATAAAGCATTAATATTTTTTAAAGAGATGGTTCTTCCTTCTTCCTCTATGATTTAGACGCGTCAGTTTTTTCCTGAAATTAAAAATTATTATAACAAAAAATTATTTTAGTGCAGCTTCTTCGATTTTCTGTACCGTTAATCACTATTGATTTGTATAATGTTTTTCAACACAATATTTCACTTTAAAAAAAAATACTGACAAAAATCACAAAGTTGCAGCTCTAAAAGTAAAAACAAAACTAGAAAAAATTTGTTGACTATGTTTACAAGATATATCAAAAAGAATCATAAAATGCAACGAGAGTAAAGAGATGGAGTGAAAAATGTTAGTTGCTGATAATTATCATGAAAGTAATTACGAATTTCATCAAAATATTCATCACAGGATCACTTATTTATTTCTTTTAAGAAATACAATGAAAATATCATCAATACTTCAATATTTTTTGCTTATCTATAGTTGTTTAACATTTTTTTTGTAAATTGTATTAGTAAACTGGTGAACAATTTTTACTAGGGTAACCATTGTATTTATCCAGATAGGAAAACAAATGCAAATCCATATGTGGGTCTAAATTTAGAGCATAATAAAATTAATTACTGAAATTTTTTTTTTTTTTTTTAATAAAATGTGTTGTGTAGGAATTACAATATGTGTCACAATAACACATAAAAACCTTTTAAGACCAAGGTCCCACAACAACATAGGTTCAGAGGTGTTGATGGACGTAAATCTTTCTTTTTTTGTTTTTTTAAATTTTTTGTTAAAGAATGGATAACTTAAGTAAAAGCACTAAAACAAGAACTTCGTTTTGCTGCTTCCTGTTTCCCGCAGAATTATGACAACACATTTTTTAAAAATTAACATCGTTTATAACATTTATAAACATTTCGATTTATAACTAAATTAATGTCTAAATTTTTTTTTCAGAAACGGAGGATGTGAATCATGAGGAGTCTAATACTTTTGATGGGGAGAACCAGGCTAAGGTATGGTAATGCTTTTTAGTAAAATATTTTCCTCTGCTATATTTTTATCGCTATAAAAAAATATCCCATTGCAGACGTACAAATTTCCACGTGCCACCTTCTTTATTGTTAGTAATGAGTTTTGTGAACGCTTCAACTACTATGGTATGAAAAGTAAGTAAATTATTAGAAAAATTAATTACTATAAAAATAATTTATTTTCAACACAAATTAAAATTCTAGCTATTCTTGTCTTGTATTTGGTACAAAAATTAAAATATGAAGAAGACACAGCGACTGTTATTTATCACATATTCAACAGTTTAGTTTATTTTATGTGTGTTTTTGGTGCAATGGTAGCAGACAGCTGGCTGGGAAAATATAAAACGATATTGTATTTATCTTTTGTTTATGTTGCGGGAAGCATTATTATTGCAATAGGTGCAATTCCTCCTTTAAAACTACCTGTAACGTGAGTTTGTAAATACTAAAAATTTTGTTTTCTTGTTTTAATTTTAAGTTAAATAATTGTTTCTTTAGTGTGTTTACAATCTTGGGTTTAGTTTTAATCGCTATTGGGTCTGGTGGTATCAAACCTTGTGTTGCTGCATTTGGAGGAGATCAATTTAAAATGCCAGAACAAATTAAGCAGCTAGCTATTTATTTTTCACTTTTCTATTTTGCAATCAACGCTGGATCTTTCGTTTCGACAAGTATTACACCAATTCTTCGAGAGGATGTTCATTGTTTCGGCGATGGTAGCTGTTTTTCATTGGCATTTGGGGTTCCCGGTGCATTGATGTGTGTCTCAATTGTTATATTTATCTTAGGCAAATTTATGTATGTTATTAGAGAACCATCTGGTAATATGATAGCTAAATGCTACCGATGCATTGCTGTAAGTTATATTTGCAGTTATAGTGATAGTATATGTGTAAAATCAAAGCAATAATTTTAGAATGCAATTTCCGTCCGAAGAAAAGAAAAAAAAACAAATCCACGTGAACATTGGTTGGATTACGCGATTCCCGTTCATGGTGAGCGATTGGTTGAGGAAACCAGAGCAGTCTTAAAAGTATTATTATTGTATATTCCTCTGCCAATGTTTTGGGCACTTTTCGATCAACAAGGATCTAGATGGACATTTCAGGTTTGTTTTAATAAATTATTTCAACTAAACGTTTTAACGTTAAGTGATGGATTTTTACTTATAGGCTACAAGAATGGATGGCAGCTTTGGAGATTCATTTTCTGTAAAACCTGATCAAATGCAGGTGGTTAATCCAATTCTGATATTAGTTTTTATTCCACTGTACCGCGTTGTATTTTACCCCTTATTGGCAATGATCGGAGTTCGAAGGCCTTTGCAAAAGTTAACAATTGGAGGAATTTTGGCTGGAGTTGCATTTTTAATATCAGGCATCTTAGAGCTCCAATTAGAAAAAACATATCCTGTGATACCCAAAACAGGCGAGGCTCATTTAAGAATTTTTAATGGTTTGCCATGTCCAGTAACATTTACGAGTGACTTATATGAAAATAACCCAAAACGAATAGAACCATTTGGTCTATTTGAACAACCATCTATTGCAGTTACAAGTAGTAAAACACATGCTCTTAGCGCCACAGCCGACTTATGTGGCTCATTTATAAATGGAAACATCAATTTGGCTTCTGGAGTATCAACTAGTTATTTTGTTAAATCTTCGGGTTCTAATATTGAATTTTTAGAGTACGAAGATGAGGCATCGAAATCAAAAAATGGTTATCCATTGTTTAGAATATTAGCCAATATAGATTCGCCCAAAAACATTTCTTTTGTTGACGTTAAATCTGAAGAAAAAATCAAGTTTACCAATTTTACCAATTATATGGACTTAGTAAACATAAATCCATCTAGATATCACGTATATATTGATAACAACAAAATTGGAGAAGAATTGAGATTAAGGTTAGGTGGAGTTTATACCATTTTAATTCGACCAGAAAGTTCATCGTTTATTTTCAAAGATATAATATTAACTGAGCCAAATTCTATACATATGTTTTGGATAATACCACAATATGTTGTCATGACTTTAGGAGAGGTAAATATGAATTATTTTTATTGATTTTAAATTGAAATTAAAAACTAAACAGTTTATCATAAACGTAAGATATACATTGGGCTTTTGCATAAATATTTGATTTTGAATAGAGTTGGGTTGACGCATAGAGTAATTTTTCTTGATTTGTAATTTTTTTAAATTTTGAAACTACGAGTGTGACAACCTCGCGTACTCCAGTTCTTTCTAATGACCTACGAGCGTGAGATTTCATATACTAATGGCAATAACAGTGAAATATCATTAACCAAGGTGATATCTTATAGGTGTTGAGAGATGAATTGTTATTTCTATTACACAACACATTTTAAGTAAAAAAGGGAATTTATAGAACAATAAAACGACCACCAAAACCTATGACAACTACCAATTGTAATTTAATGTTTCAAAATAAATTTCCTTTTATATGGTTAAGAATATGTTGATTAAATTATTTGGTATCTTAAAAATCAAAATTGATTCAATTTTAAATGTGATGTAGATACGTAAATACGATAAGCTTTATACAATTATGTTGCCACTATAAGAGAAAATGTATAAAAGTTTAATGCAAGCCAAATCTATTGTTGTACCGCTGCTGTTAAATTGCAAAACGGTGTACTGCAAACGAACCCGAACGCACAATCATGCCTTTTTCTTACTCTAAGTAAGAGTTTCCTACTCTAAGACGTTGTAAAGTAAAATTAAAATAGCTCTTTTGGCAAGATTTGTCTTTGTCTGCAATCTTTCATACATATAAAATGGTATATTGCTGAACGAGTCCAAAATAATACTACATATATAATTCTATGTATATGAGCATTCCGAGTTTTTAAGATAAAAATTAAAACTTCATTTGCAAATAATATTTTTCGGAGTTTAAAAAACCTCTTACATCACTCCTTTACTCCGTTTTTTAGGGCGACTAACTTAAAAAAATATAACATTCCCAAATACAGGAGTGAAAATAAAAAAATATCGTTCTTACTCCTAAATTGAAATAAATATTTGCTTTCAAACTCACTTATTTAATTTTCTCTTTCTACTCACTTACGTAATTTTTTCTTAAAATTGATGCATTCCTTCGTAAAAAAATAAATTATTTTTCTAAGGGCCGATTGTATGAATGTGGATAGAAGATAAATCCTTGGATAAATCGTCGTTTGTATTGTATGAATCAGGATAGAACAACAAATTAATCCGAGAATAAAATTCTATTCTTTGTTTTATTCTTTATTTTTCTTGTATAAAACAAAGGATAAAACAATTTGTTTTTTTTCTTGACATGCGCAATTTGTGGTTATTTTTTAATTTAAATTTGTGCGATTCTAAAATTTATTTTTTGAAATAAATTAATAATAAAATAAATAATATTGTTAATATAATATAATATAATTAATATATTCAATTTATGTTTTGAAATAATGTTTTTAATTTATAACTAAATTTATTTAATAGAAAAGTAAAAGAAATTGCCACTTATGAAAATACTGCTAAAAACTGCAATAAAAACAAAAATAAAACAAATTCTATCCGTGTTCATACAATCGACGAAAAATAAAATCCTCGGATGAAGATAAAACTTTATTATCGGATTTTTTTCTATCCATCCTTGTTCATACAATCGGCCCTAAATGTTTTGTTCAATTCAATTATGCAAGTATTGTTATTATAAAAATAAATAAAAAGGGTGGCGAAAAAGTACTAATTTTCCTTTTCTACTCTAAAGGAGTGAAATCAAAAAAATAAAAGTTTTACTCTTAGGAGTAAGAAAGATATACAAAAATTTTAATTTGTGAATACTATTTTGAGGAGCGTAATCAGCGTTCGAATAAATTAAAGTTGGAAACTTTATATTTTTCAATTATAACTATGTAGTTGGGAAACATTTTTTGGAGTTTCTAGTTCTACTGGTAATAGGATTTGACCATCTTCGATGTTACAGTCTTTTCGGCATTTTCTCGGAGCTATTTACCTTGAAAAATCAGCTTTTGTAACTTCTTTCATTTAGAAACCAAATAAGTCTTATTGATAATCAAACGAGGAATTTAACAGCAAATTATAAAAATATTTACCTCGTTCCCTAAAGTCTCTAAACATTCGTTTCGAAAGTCACTAATATTTTTCCTGAGTTCGGCCCTTATGATCCACCTCAAAAACATACCTACTTTGTTTTATTGCTGCATTACACTGGTTAAAGTTTAAAATGACTACAACAACTAGCCTCACAGCGGGTTAAAGATTGTAGCAACCTCTTTATTATTAGAAACATTTAATTGAGAAGTTGTTTTTTTTCCTAAAACTTAATCTAATTGAATAATCTACGCGAAAATACACATTATCAATTGGAAAAAAAAATCAATTTCACAATACATTTTTTGACGATAGCACATGAAAAATCCATTTTCATGTAGGTTTGACCTCCTGTAAAAGTGATTTATTTTCTATCTAGTGAAAAACAATTTCACTAAATAATAAATTGTAGTTGCTATGAGATTTCCTAGTAATTTCACAAACTCTTGAAATTTTTTCGAACGGTGTTTTTATCTCTTGTAGCAAAATATACTAATTTTTGTTTAATATAACTATAATATAACTATTTTTACTACTAACCTGAGAAATCGGCATTATACCACGTTTACAGTGACATATCAAATTAGTAGATGCAATTTAAATCTGTGCTGTAAACACTTTTTATTTTAATAGCTTGCAACTAATTTGATATCTAGATTTGATACCTAGCAAATTATTTTCAAATTGATATTTGACGCTGTAAACACCAATACAAATAAAAATGTTTGATTTCTGCACCGTATCCTGTTCTTAAGACTTAAATATTTAAATCATCAAATTTCTTTTCTCCGTCAAATATTGTTCAACAATCAGAGAAATAATTTGAGGAATGGTCAAGTTATCATATTTTTTTTTAACTTTTTTAAAGTTTGACAGATACCAATTTAAACTAAACTACATTAAAATGTGTTTACATCATAAAAGGTTTAATTTACAATTAACGTCGTAAACTTATATTAAATATGACAAGATGCAAATTAATATACAATCTACTAATTTGCTATGTCGCTGTAAATGCGGTATTTTTTACCCAATTGCTTTATTTTTCTCTTCCTAGGTGAATAAAAATAACAGAAAATACCCATAGTTCAATAATGGCAAATTACTTCGGTCTGAAAGACCTAAGTATTACATTCATGAGCCAAAAGTGAAATTCTTACCCCCCACATTTTTGGCATTTCTCGACGTCCGTCATTACCTACGCTGCAGGGAAAACCGCTGGAGGGATTTCAACATTTTTTTTTCTAAAAATAGGTATACTCAAGGGACAGGACGCTGTGTTCGATAACTGTACCGGAAGTGTGTCAAAAAAATCATTATGTGTGCCAAAAATAGCAAATTTTCATATTTTTGCTTAAAAACTTTCATTATAAGTGATTACGAGTAGGAACATTGAATTTGGAGAAATCTTGATGGTCGGGATTGGTATGTGAGATCAAAAACTAGATTATTGCATTATAAGTTTGTCAAAAAAATGTTGTAAAGTGTGTCAAAAGAAAGATTTTTTTTTATTTTTTTACCTAATTTTTTGGAAAAAAAAATAAAATTAATTGTTTGTTTGAAATGAAGTTTTATTATTATTATTGAGAATTATAGCATTATAAGTTTGTCAAAAAAATGTTGTCAAGTGTGTCAAAAGAAAGATTTTTATTTATTTTTTTACCCAATTTTTTGGAAAAAAATAAAATTGTTTGTTTGAAATGAAATTTTATTATTATCATTGAGAATTATGGCATTATAAGTTTGTCAAAAAATGTTGTCAAGTGTGTCAAAAGAAAGGTTTTTATTTATTTTTTACCCAATTTTTTTAGACAAAAATAAAATTAAAAGTTTGTATGACATGATATTTTATTACTATTATAGAGAATTATGGCACTATAAGTTTGTCAAAAAATAATGTCAAGTGTGTCAAAAAATGATTTCATTTATTTTTTTAGCCAAGTTTTTGGAAAAAAAATGTAGCTGTTTTGATGACGTAAATGTAATTTAAAATGAGGACATGCAAATTTTTGAATTTGTTATAGTTTTTGAAATATTTTTGGAATTTTGAAAAAGTTTGTATTTTTGATTTTGTAATAATTTTTGCAATATTTTTAGAATTTCGGCAAAAGTTTTAAGTTTTGATTTTGTAAGAATTTTTGGAATATTTTTAGAATTTTGAAAAATTTTTAATTTTTGATTTTATTATAATTTTTGGAATTTCGAAAAAATTTTGTAATAATTTTTGCAATATTTCTAGAATTTTGGAAAAAGTTTGGATTTTTAAGAATTTTTGAAATATTATAGGAATTTAGAAAATATTTAAATATTTGATTTTATTCTAATTTTTGGAATATTTTTGGAGTTTTGAAAAAGTTTGATTTTATTTAATTTAACAATATTTTTGGAATTTTGATTATAATTTTCCTGCAACGTATTGATGTTTCGTGTTAGTTTTGTAATAAATTTTTAAACAGATATAAAAAATACTTGTACTTTAACAAAGAGTTATGTTTGATATACATCGCTGCCCAAAACTAAAAACCATATCCTCATAAAAGTTTTTTGCCGAAAACTATATCAAAATCCTTAACCCAGACCGAAGTCTTGATATCTCAGAGCTGTGAGACTTCAGCCCCTCCATATTTTTCTATTATTTTTAATGAATTGAACCAATATAAAATAGTACATTATATAGCAAGGTTGAGAAGTGAGCTATTATTGATCGAGAACTTCTGAGGCGCGTAACGCCGAGGGATATAATGTTCGAGGTCTATATTTTCCTTCTCAACCGAAGGATATATACATTTTTTTTAACTACTAACACTAATTATCTTATTTGATTTGATTAGATTTTGATATGAGTCATTTTCCATTTCATTTTTTAAATATCTTAAAATATCAAATAGTCTGGAAGTTTAGTTTCATACTAATAAAATAAAACAAAGGAATGCAATTATAGACCAGTGAAAATAGCTTTTTGTAAGAAAACAATTAATAACAGCATGGAACCTATTGGATAAGGAAGAAAATATTGCGCAAATGATGGGAAAAATAAATTAAAGGTGATCCGAGTTAAGAGGGTGAAATTGAGTGTGCTTTTAAGGGTAGAAAATGGTTTCTCACGATTTCCAGCGAAACTAGACCTTCTATCGAAAAAAACTGAAAGTAAAAGTTGTAGCTAATAAACAGGTCTATTTGGCCAGCCATTTTTTCACATAACCTAAAATTTGCCGTGAAAATAGAACAAACCGATAAAAAAAGGTTTTTTCGTTATTAATTTTTATCTCCCACAAAAGATTTTTTATTTCACACAATTTGGTGAAAGCTTAGATTATTATGTCCCTAATACGCTGTAATTTTTTGGAATCAAAATATTTATTTTTACGTTTAATTTTCATTTTAAACCAAAAAAGTGACCTCATTTTCACACGAAAATCATCCTGTGCTGGCAACAGTTTTTTTTAAAAAACAAATCAGTAATTTTTATTTTTGTTGAAACGTCTTTTGAATGGTGTAAAAAAAATAGACACTACCATGGAAAAAATTTAAATTTTTAAGGATTTTAACGGTAAAATATGAAGGGGCTAAAATCTCAAGGCTCTGAGATATAAAGACTTCGGTCTGGGTTAAGGATTTTGATATAGGTTTCGCCAAAAAACTTTTATGAGGACATAGTTTTAGTTTTGGGCAGAAATGTATATCAAACATAACTCTTTGATAAAGTACATGTATTTTTTATCTCTGTTTAGAAATTTATTACAAAACTAACACGAATACGTACAATACATTGCCGAAAAATTATAACAGATTACAAATTAACATAATTTAGTGAAAAAATGATACAATCAGCAAACTACTCAAAAACCTCTCCATTTAGCGTTTTGAGAAAATATTACAAAACCACAAATTCATATTTCTTTCAAAATTCCCAAAATATTGTAAAAATTAAATAAAATCAAACTTTTCACAAAATTCTAAAAATATTCCAAAAATTATTACAAAATCAAAAATTAAAACTTTTTTCAAAAATTTTAAAAATATTGAAAAATATAAAAGAAAATAAAAAATTGAAACTTTTTTCAAAATTCCAAAAATATTCCAAAAATTAGAATAAAATCAAATATTTAAACTTTTTCTAAATTCTAATAATATTCCAAAAATTCTTAAAAATTCAAAACTTCAAACTTTTTCCAAAGTTCTAAAAATTCTAAAAATATTGCAGAATCATAACAATATCAAAAATTGAAACTTTTTTCATAATTTCAAAAATATTCCAAAAATTCTTACAAAATCAAAAATTGAAACGTTTTTCAAAATTCTAAAAATATATATATAACATTCACAAATTCAAAAATTCTATATTTTTTTCAAAATTCTAAATATATTGCAAAAATTATAACAAAATCATAAATTAAAACTTTTCCAAAATTCTAAAATATTGCAGAAATTATTACAAAATCAAAAATACAAACTTTTTTCAAAATTCCAAAAATATTTCAAAAGCTATAACAAATTCAAAAATTTCCATGTCCAATTTCATGTTCAATTACATTTACGTCATAAAATCAACTAAATTTTTTTTTCCGAAAAATTGACTAAAAAATAAATGAAATCATTTTTTGACACACTTGACATTATTTTTTGACAAACTTATAATGCAATAAAATTCTCAATAATAATAATTTCATGTTCATTACATTTGATTTCATCCAAATAACTAATTTTATTTTTTCTAAAAAAAATAAATGAAAATCATTCTTTTGACACACTTGACATTATTTTTTTGACAAAATTATAATGCCATAATTCTCTATAATAATAATAAAATTTCATGGGAGAAATTCACTAACTAAAATTTCCATAAAACATGTCAATTGAATGCTCAGTTGATAAAACGTGTATAACACAAGGTATCGAATTTGTGTTACTGATGAATGGGGTTCGATACCGCCACGAAACACGTAAAAATTTTTTCTGATTAAAACATGTAAGGTTTAATTAGAAGATTCCAAAACTGGTTTCAGAATTGAAAAATTCCAATTATTCATCCAGTTATTTGAGTTTAACTATTCACAATTTCTCCCATACGAAATAATAACCCCCGATCGCCTAGATCATATTAGATTGGTTTTCAGATTAGTTGAATAAGAACTAATTGTAATGATTCTACCACATTGAGAATGTGTACGTAAAATAATGGATATCATTAACTTACCATACTTAATGGAATAGTAGCGCCTTGAGAATTAACCGAAATAACTCTATAAAATTTCATGTCATACAAATAATTTATTTGATTTTTTCCAAAAAATTGGGTAAAATAATAAATAAAAATCTTTCTTTTGACACACTTGACAACATTTTTTTGACAAGCTTCTAATGCAAAAATCTAGTTTTTGATCTCACATACCAATCCCGACTATTAAGATTTCTCTACATTCTTTGTTCCTACTCATTATCACTTAAAATGAGCGTTTTTTAAGCCAAAAATATAAAAATTTGCTATTTTTGACACACTTAATGATTTTTTGACACACTTCCGGTACAGTTATCGAACATAGCGTCCTTTGGGACCTGTCCATTGAGTATACCTATTTTTAGAAAAAAAAAATTCAGAAATCCCTCCAGCGGTTTTCTAGATTTCGTAGGTAATGGCGGACGGACGGCCGGCCGGCCAGCAGACAGACATACATTTTTTTTTTTGCTTTTTTAGAATCAGTAGGTCCTAAAACGACGAGAAATGCCAAAAAAGTGGGGGTAAGAATTTCACTTTTGGCTCATGAATGTATAATACTTAGGTCTCTCAGACCGAAGTAATTTTAACAAATAAAGAATATTTTTAAACAATCGTTGAAAAATAACTCTTTAAAATCAAGTTTATTCAGTTTTTCGCATTTCCTGGAAAATGTTTTCGTGTTTATGTTACGCTCATTTCGCTTTGAAATTTCCATTGAACATACAATTTATTGAAACTTCCACCTGCAACATTTCCGAATGATCCGGAATGGGAAAAATATTGCAGAAATCCAAACCTATTATTTGGCATAAATGTACAACGACGTACAAAAAATCGTTTAAGCCTCTTGATCGATCATTGCTAGATTTGCGTAGAAATACCAGACCATTTGTGAATGAATTAATATTGCTTGCATCAGGAGATTTTAGATAAACATTACCTGTAGTTCCTCGATCAACATCAGCAGATGAAATAAGTTCCTGCATGAAATACTCTACTTTGTGGCGACACGTAAAAAGGTTAAAATTAACTACAAATATGGGTGTCCTGCTTTAAAACGTTACATCAGCTGAGATATTATCATATCAATTGCTGACGGAAAGGTACCGAATTATCTAATTGCTAATTGCTCAGTTAAAAATAAAAGAAAATTTGTCATTATTAACCTATTTTAGTTTTTATTATTATTATTGACCTAGGGTGAGAAAAATTACTTCTCATTAGAGCAATTGAGTAAATAATAGTTAAAAAATAATAATAGTTAAGGGTCATTCCATGGAAACATAAACCTCAATAGTTGCAATGAAGTTTATGTTGTGTGGAAAAATTAATCTAATTGGAAACTTGCCCGTCATTTTTGATACCAAACATAGAAAGTAAACAAATAAATTGTTTAAAAGTTGGAAAAAAATAAATAAGTACTAAAATTGTTGTTAGAAATGCATTATTTTCTTATGTGTTTTTTTTTGTTACGTTGGTCACGTTACGTTGGTCACACAATATTTTTTAAAGGGACCTCTTACTGTATGTAGTATTTGTAAAAAACATATCCTTATTTAAAAACAGATAACTTGTGCTTTATAAAAACCTAAATTTGAATTTATTGAAGGCATACTTTCAGAGAAATTGCTTTGAAAGTGTGAGTAAGTTTTACTGTGGTACTTTTTTTGTTACGTTGGTCACAGCACTGAATTTTGTTATTATTACTTAATATACATTTAATTCGCTACTTTTTTTCATTGATAGTGTATTCCTTACCTGCACAATAGCATAAAATAACATAAATTTCATAAAATAACAATGTTTTTTATGAATAATAGGCAAAAGTAAGAGTGGAAAAGGGTAAAAATGTTACGTATGTCACAAAGGAATGACCCTTAATAGTTAAAAAAAATAATAATTGCAACAAGGGAATGTTTCATTTTAAATTATTATGAAACTGAACTTCCAGCCTACTTGAAATTTTGAAACTGAAAATTTATAAGTCCTATATTCGTCCCTGTATGGAGTAGTTGTCAAGTTTGGTGTGCTGCCTCTGTTTCCATCTTAGCCCTCTTGGACTCTGTTCAAAAGCAGGCTATATGAATTGTGGGTGATCGAGATTTGACATCAAAACTTGATTACCTGTCTCACTGTTTCTGACCTCGTTGTTCTTAACAAATATCGTCATCAACAGTGCTCAGATCAAATCACCAGCATAATGCCTCAAACTTATTCTTACCCCCGTTCCACTCGGCAATCGGCTAGCGCAACCAGTCAAACGGTCGAGATCCCGCACTGGCAGATCGCAGAAAAACGTCTTTGTCCGAACTGCATATAAATGGAACAGTTTGTCGGAATCCATAGTCTCAGGTGGTTTCAATCCACAGAGGTTTAAAAAAAGCGTTCATCAACACCTTAAAGCGCAAGTTGCTGGCGGACCTACGTCTTAAAAGGTATTTATGTGTTGTTGAGACACATATTGTAAACCCTATAACACAACACTTTTTATTTATTTGAAAAAAAAATATACTAGAAATAGGAAAACCTTTTTACTATCCTTTTTTTACAGAATATTTATTGACATTTCAAAAATAAAAAAAATTAAAAATTCGGCATTCATAGGTTTTCATTAGAAAAAATATCGTTATGGTTCCGCCCTTGAAAGAATAAATTTCACAAAATGGTGACGATTTCAAAAAAAATTTGTTTTTCTATGATAGCATATGAAAAGTCTATTTTCATCTCGCTTAATGCCCTGTGAAAATGGGTTCTTTTTCCACTAGTGTAAAAATAATAACAAATTGTAGTTGCTATGGTTTTTCATATAATTTTACAAAGTTTTTTAAACAAAGCAACCATGAAAAAATAGAATATGAATTTTAAATGTTATTTGGTCGATTTCTAATTTAATAATTTCTAATAAATTTCGTTTATATATTAACTACCATAGAAAAAATTGCATTTCCTACGCGAGATAAAAACTCGACGCTAACTCGTCTCGTGAGCAAATTTTCACTCTCGAAAAAACAGCGTTTTCATCTCTTGTATGAAAATATACTTTTTCCGTTAAAAAATAATATTTTCATCTCTTGCAGGAAAATATACTATTTTCAAATTTCTAGACCAGAATACCTCCTTAAATAACTAAGTTTTGTACAATTTTGTTTTGTTCTCGACTGCGTAATTTATATTTCATTTGCCGCAATTTTGAAGAGTAACAAATGTTTGTTTTATTTTAGGTTATGTTTTCAGTAACGGGGCTTGAATTTTCTTATTCACAATCTCCACCAACGATGAAATCTGTATTACTAGGTGGATGGCAATTGACAGTTGGAGTTGGTAATTTAATTGTCGCTATTATAGCCGAATCACTTTCATTGAACTCACAAGCGACTGAATTTTTCTTGTTTGCTGGACTTATGTTTGCCGATATGCTTATATTTTCTTTCTTAGCATATCGTTATGTTCCGCTTGAAAAAGAATGGGAAGAAGTAGATGAAACCAAAAAAGTGTCAGTCAAATCAATGCAAGAAAAATTATCGGAAAAAACTGGATTTGAAAATGCTGGTTTTAAAGAAGACTAAGAATGCAAATTGTCAGACTTGGTTGGTATTTCTTTGATGAATTGCTTGATTTTTTATCAAAATTGTTATAATTTTGTCATATTGATATTGTATAAATTGAAAATCATTGAAATTTAAATTATTTATCAAAATAAATTTATTTTTAAATAATTTATCTAGTTATTTATTTAAAATTTAATCAATTAATGTTCATATAAATAGAAGTCCAATTAAAATCTGTACACAGGCGATAATATTGGTTCGTTCCATAAGCCATTAAAGAATAGTCATTTAGAATGACTATTCTTTAATGATTTTGAAATTAGTTTTTTATTATACCATCTTCTTGTGATAAACCACAATAACGACTAATTGTTAAAAATAAATCAATTAAACGTCATATTTTCATAAGTGTATATATTTAGCAATAGAGTGGAGTACCCTAATCGCTATCATCTTGTTTTAATAATGTAACAATAAAAAATATCTTCAAGTTTTTTATCGTTTTATCATTTACCAATGATAATATGCGTTGGGACAGTTTTTACTCAACTATCACAATTTAATATTTAGTTTATCGTTAAATTTCATGTGAAATGGTTTGGTAATTTATATAGTTTAATTCACACAAAAGTGATGAAAAAGTGAAAAAATAACCCAGAAATAAAAGTACTGTGATAAAGTGATGCAATTACACTAAAATATAATTAAAATTAAAACTAATAATGTCCGAAGCTGAAATTAATAAAAAATTCGGTGAGAGCAATTTTGAAAATCAAAAGCCAATTTAACTAATATAATTTATTGATATTAGTGAAGCATAATGGAAATTGTGTTAGTGAGTAAAAATAACCAAACTCTTTTGTTGAACTTGGTTTTGTTCTTCAACGAAATACATTTTCAATTTTAAGCCATATTCGAATGCCAAGTGCGTCTCAAGAAAATTTATTGTTGCAATTTTCTATAAGTAGTAATATTAAAACGTAAGCGTCTTTATTAAAACGTAATTAATCTGATTTGCAAGGAATCTGAAGGCAAAAGTTTTAAGGCCGAACATTGCGATACATTTTCTCTATGAACTTAGAGTAAAAATTTGAATTAACAACTCGATTGACAAGCTAAGCCACAAAGTAAGAACAATTAGTGTGTTTTCAACCTTTTAAACTTTAAAACAAGCTATCACCATAACCTTTTTTGTTATATATTTAGGAATAAATTATAAAAGTAAAGCGAAATATGCATAATATGTATAACTGTATAAGTATACTTAAAAACAAAACTAACCGAAAGTGCTAAAACAAAAGTCTTTAATGCAAATGATTGGAATACATATTAGAAGATTATGTGTATTTAAGTTTAGACCAAATGAATATGTGAATTTTTCTAAAATATGGGGTTCTTACTGTTTATTATTGAAAAGATTCATGGCCCATGAAAAATTTCGAAAAACTCGTTGTTAATAATTTATAGGAAACAAAATACATAATGTACCAAAAAGTCTTAAAACAGTTTTAAATAAAGTTGATAGTTTCATCGGAAATTTGAAAATAGTAGTTTATGTAACAAGTACGCAAAATATGGTTTTAGCGGACGAATCGTAATGTTTCCGGACGAGGCGATAGCCGAGTCTGTAATATGAAGATGAGTCTGCTAAAGCCATTTGCGTACGTGTTGCATACAACGTTTTTTTGTATTAGCTCTTAGGATTTTTTTTCTAATTTATTGCTTAATTTGTATTCCTGCGTACCTAAAAATTTGATTTTTGAACAAAACTTATCGGTTGTAATACCACGAGTCATTGAAATTTTTTCGAAAATTTTTTGATTTTACGAATTAAATTATTTAGCAACACTGCGAATCAAAGCGCACAATAAACCACGAGTCCGAAGGACGAGTGGTTTAAGTAGTGGTTTGATTGAGCAGTGTTGCTTAAAAATAATTTAAATGA
>OY856187.1:284896018-284931424 GCA_963693315.1 Diogma glabrata | reverse complement strand
AATGTTCAATATAACATAAATAACTGGACACTTTTGCAAAAAGACTCTGTACGCGATCTAGGAGTCGTTATAGATAATAATTTAAAATTCAATATCCACATACAGAACATAGTCAATAAATCGTATAAATTACTAGGATTTATAATGAGAGTCTGTGCTGACTTCAGAAATGCTAAGTCTTTTATTTCTACATTTAATGGCTTAGTGCGATCTCATCTCGAATATACATCTCCAATTTGGAACCCAAAATATGCTATTCATATTTTTACAATTGAACGCATACAAAAAAAATTTAACAGATTCTTAAATTTTAAAATGAACCTTCCTAAGGAACCACACCCGGATAGACTTAAAAGATATGAATTGAAATCGTTAGAAGAGAGACGTACTATACGGATGAGCTTACGTTGTTTAAAATTATTAATAGATTGATCGAAACCGCCTTAAATGATTCGATTCGGCCTAGAGATTACTCATGTTACAATATACGAAATCCGCTACTTCTTCATTTAAACACATACAAAACAAATTTAAGAACGCATTCACCATTAATAAGATTGCAAACCTCGCATAATTATAATTAGGCCAGGAAAAATAGTAGGTATTTTAACAACAAAAAAATTCGTTACAGCAAACTGACAGCGGGATATTGTAGAACACGATATTGTAAAAGAGGGAAACATAAATCGAACCAGCAGCTGCTATCCGGGGGAGAATGGGGAGGGTTTTTAGGGTTGAAAAGGGTTTTTCATGATTTCTGGCTAAACCGTGCATCCTATCAAAAAGAATTATATGTAAAAGTTGTAGGGAATAAAAAGATCTACACTTTTTGCACGGACCATTTTTACCCTCACCTCAACATTTTTCGAAAAAAATGCGAAAAACCGATTTTTTTCTTTTTTCTTGTTTTCTTTTACAAAAAAAAATTTATGAAGTTCAAATTTTGGAAAAAGATACCTCCATTTATTGGAAAAAGGCAGCAAGTTTTTCGGAGGGAAATATTTAGACGTTGTTGTTAAGATTAATTTTTTTGAAAAAAAAAATCAAATTCTTAACTGCGATTCCTCTTAAAACTACGCCTTCTAAAGAGTTCAGTTTTGACTCATTTACTCGTTCTTACGTCTATTTTTGATAAATGGTAAAAAAAGTATAAATCTATGGACAAAAAGGCGGGAAAATTGAAAAAACCGAAAAAATTGCTTTTTTCGTGGTAATTTGCATATTTATCGTTGAATAATTGTTGCTAATTAATAAAATCATATTATTTTTTTTATTATTACGTAAACAACGATCATTCGGAAATACATTTATGAATAATTAGATGCTTTCGTTTTCGAACTTGGTAAAAATTGTTCGAAGAAATAATCAACGATTAGAATTTCAGTCGTACTAAAAATCTTAAAAATTAAATATCTCAAGAACACGAATATTAGCCTCTTTGTAAATTTGTAATATTTTAGAGTAAGGATAGAACTGTTTTTACAAAAAAAAATAAATTAAATTTCAATTGATCTTCAACCCAAGCGCCAACTTTAAAAAAGTTTTTTAATATTTTAATTTAAAAATTAATTACAAAAACAATTAATTATTTTTTTTTTCAAACGATTAACTAATCACCTACAAAAAAAAAAAAGTTTGATAAAATTGGTAAAGCCGTTCTTGAGCAATTTGATTTCGAAGGTACATGGGATTGGCAGAATTTTCATTTTTCTAAAATATTTAATACTTATTTTAGTTTATAATATATGATAATTAATATATGATATATTTTAATTTAATATGAATTTTTTATTGTAATTGAAAGGAAAATTCACTATCTATTTGATAAATTTCAGCAAAATCTGCAACTGGCATATTTTTGCTAACAAATATTCGAAATGGTTTTTATCGTCGAACAAAACGTCTGTCTGTAATTTGAGTATGTTTTGGGTAAAATATTAAACCTTCAGAAAACCCAAAAAAAAGCTTATTTAGTACCTTCTTTAAACCTCATTTAGTACCTTCTAAACCCAAATTAAGTTTAATAGAATCAGTAAACTTGGGTTTAGTGTATGGCACAAAGTACAAAAAAAATCAACCTATATTCAAATGTATTTTTCTCAAAAACAAAAACTAACAATTGTCCTTATAGGTTTAGTATGTTTTAAGTAAATAACAAATCTGTAGAATATAAAAAACATGAAAGAAAACTAAAAGGTACTTTTTGAGATCGCCATATTTGAAGAATAAAATTTACTTTTTTGTTACCTAAATAAACTAAAAGTAACGAAAGCATATAATTATTCATTAATTTATTTCCAAATGATCGTCGTTTACGTTTATCATAAAAAATTTAAATGATTTTATTAATTAATAACGATTATTCAACGATAAATATGCAAATTACCACGAAAAAAAAGCGATTTTCTCGGTTTTTTCAATTTTCCCGCATTTTTTTAACAGTGTACCATTTTTTTACCATTTATCAAAAATAGACGTAAGAACGAGTAAATGAGTCAAAACTGAACTCTTTAGGACGCGTAGTTTTAAGAGGAATCGCAGTTAAAAATTTGTTTTTTTTCAAAAAATTAATTTTAACAACAACGTCTAAATATTTCCCTCCGAAAAACTTGCTGCCTTTTTCCAATAAATGGAGGTATCTTTTTCCAAAATTTGAACTTCATAAAATTTTTTTTGTAAAAGAAAACAAGAAAAAAGAAAAAAATCGGTTTCTCGCATTTTTTTCGAAAAATGTTAAGGTGAGGGTAAAAATGGTCCGTGCAAAAAGTGTAGATCTTTTTATTCCCTACAAATTTTACATATAACTCTTTTTGATAGGATGCACGGTTTAGCCAGAAATCACGAAAAACCCCTTTCAACCCCTAAAAACCCTCCCCATTCTCCCCCGGATAGCAGCGGCTGGTTCGATTTATGTTTCCCTCTTTTACAATATCGTGTTCTACAATATCCCACTGTCAGTTTGCTGTAACGAATTATTTTTTTTTTTTCTAATTTTTTCTCCTATTATTACTGGCCTAAATTTCAATCATATTAACTTGTTTTCGTCTTCGTTTTCCGTATTTAAAAAATTAATTTTACAAAGTAATTCAACATAAAACAAAATGTAAACTTTTTTAATAATAAATTGTAAATTAACCATTCTAACCTATATATTTAATATTAACAACAATAAATTTAACTATATTTCTTTTGAATTACAAGTGTCTTAATAGAATATTATAATGTATTTCATAGAATATTTGAATATTTCACTTTAAATTAAATTTTTTTTTCTTTGCATTGTAGATATATGTATAGTAGAATTTTTTTGCCAGCGAGTTTTTGACAGATAGGACGCAGCAAAAGATGAAAGATGAGACAAAAAGTAAAACAGAGATATATTATTTATTTTGGGATAAATTTGTTTTCAAAGTAATTATATTAGTTAAATTTCTACTTCTAGTTCGCACCATTTGTTTGTTATGATATTTTTTTCCATAGGCGTCGTTATTTTTATTATAATTATTTTTAATTTTGTTACATTGCCTACAAAATCATTAATATTTTTACTAGTTTTTGGTTTTCTATTATAATTGGTTGAATTTCAATAGTAATTTATTAATTTTATGCGTTTTTTTTTGTCCATTTGGGACCCCAATAGTTTTTTTTAATATTTTAATCGAGACACTGAATGTGCAAACAATATGCGCATGTGCAAACGATATGCGCATAACAAACAAATTTCGTGTTCGCTGGCAAAAAAATTCTACTATAGATGATTGTATAATATTTATACTAGCATGTAATGGACATAATGTCTGTATGTTAGTTTTTGCGAATGAATAAAATAAATAAAATATCACGTTACCCTTGCACGAATATTACGGTGACCACACTCGTTGTCGATTGAAGTCAAGAAAGCCTCCACATATAACTGCCAGCAACCTGCTGGCAACTAATTTTAATATCTTGGATGCCTGGGACACCTCCTGGCATCATTACAACACAACGGGCCTTTCTATTACTAACCCGACTTCTACCCAACCTGCAGCCAAATTCTGTAACTGTGAAGTGGTGAAGTGTAAAAAATTTTTTCATTTCGATTTTATCATTGATTTTTTATCATTTTACCATTGTTGCGATTCTATATGTGATTTGAGTGTTAAAAAATCTAATAACAAGCTCCGAACTGTCAAACGTCAAAAATACATAAAATTAAATGTTTATTTCAACTTTTAGCACAATTTAAACGCAAATTTATACAAATTTAAATATATATAAATATTTTAAAAATTTAATTTGAAAAATTAATATGTATTCAATTTAGAAATGCAATTTTAAAAAATCAAATCGCATTGACGTTATGGTGTTTTTTTTAAATTATGTAAATAACAACAAAAGAAACGATTTCATTTTATTGCTAAATAAAAAGTCAGTGTTAACTTTTGTAATGAAGAGCTTTCTCATTGGCGAACCAATGAGAATGGCATAGCAGGAAGCGTACCTTGAGTAGTTTAAAGCCGTCACGACTAAGGCTCAGCCATCGTGGGTTTGATAGAATTATACCTGCTGCTTCACCACAAATACAGAAATGTACGCTATTTACGAAAAGTCACAGAAATGAATAAAAATACAAGTGGAAAAGGGAGACTCTGGCGACAGCGTTTGCGAAAGACCTACGATCAGCGAGTCCAACCCCCACAGTCACTCTCAGACGCCCACACACTCACACTTCACACATACTAACATTCACCCACACACTCAGACGGCGAAGCAAGACACTTAAGCTCCAAGACCCGCAACACGCCTCGCAAGTGGTAGTAATCAAGATTGAGTTGTATTACTGTCACATGAGCACCATGGCACAGCCCATAAACCACTGCCATTGCTGGTAAACCGTAGATTGAATCTTAGAGCACTGGTGAACGCCACACGCTGTATTGAAAGTCTTTATTGAATACTTCCCCTTTTTTTATTAATAATATTTAAAAAAACGAATTCTTAAAACCATAGGTGATTCCCAAAAAAAAATAATTACAATCAAAAAAAAATTATTATTGTATTGGTAAGTTAGATCCTCATGTCCAAACCAGTTTATTTCCATACCTGCAGTTTACAGTTGGTTAATGTATTATATATTCCATGAACCTAAAACATAACAAGAATTTGGTTTTCCTTTTTTATTGTAATACAGGTTGATTGCGAATGATTCTTGGTTTACAAAAAAAAAATATAAAATCACAGATCTGGGCAAGATAATTAAAGAAAACGTATTTGGAAGGTTAATATTGAGATTAGAATCATTTCCAATTCAGACTATAGGTGCCTTGCTACACACACCGCCAGTTCGCACACCCACGCAACGACTAACACGCCCCCATTCAATCACTAATACGCCCCTTCATACACATTCACACTTCTAAGTTAAACTAAGAAAAGAAAATAAAAAAAATATAACGTCACTCACCCCATTAATTAAATCCGGCCGGCCACAACGTCTTACAGGCTCAGCCCTCCATCAGCAACAATTATGTCCAAATAAACAGGTAACAGGTTGGATATACAGACGTAGAACAAACTCCCAATCTCGTTGAACACGTTGTAAATTAAATGTAACAATTTGTAACAATAGTGGTTGAATAAGTAGCAAATTCGGTTGAATAAGTTGAAAAGCCGGTAATAATTTGTTTCAATAAACGTTGAATAATTTGCAAATCAGTTGAATACGTTGTAAATTAAATGTAACAATTTGTAACAATAATGATTGAATAATTAGCAAATTCGGTTGAATAAGTTGAAAAGCTGGTAATAATTGGTTTCAATAAACGTTGAATAATTTGCAAATCAGTTGAATACGTTGTAAATTAAATGTAACAATTTGTAACAATAATGATTGACTAATTAGCAAATTCGGTTGAATAAGTTGAAAAGCTGGTAATAACTGGTTTCAATAAACGTTGAATAATTTGCAAATCAGTTGAATACGTTGTAAATTAAATGTAACAATTTGTAACAATAATGATTGACTAATTAGCAAATTCGGTTGAATAAGTTGAAAAGCTGGTAATAATTGGTTTCAATAAACGTTGAATAATTTGCAAATCAGTTGAATACGTTGTAAATTAAATGTAACAATTTGTAACAATAATGATTGACTAATTAGCAAATTCGGTTGAATAAGTTGAAAAGCTGGTAATAATTGGTTTCAATAAACGTTGAATAATTTGCAAATCAGTTGAATACGTTGTAAATTAAATGTAACAATTTGTAACAATAATGATTGAATAATTAGCAAATTCGGTTGAATAAGTTGAAAAGCTGGTAATAATTGGTTTCAATAAACGTTGAATAATTTGCAAACCAGTTGAATACGTTATAAATTAAATGTAACAATTTGTAACAATAATGATTGAATAATTAGCAAATTCGGGTGAATAAGTTGAAAAGCCGGTAATAATTTGTTTCAATAAATGTTGGTTTAATATCCAAGTTACGTTGACATATGTATACCACACAGTTGTAATAGTAAAATGGTGCGTTGGAAGATGAATAATATCCGGCAGCAATAACAAAACTTTGACACGACGGTTGCGTTGAAAACAGTAGTGATAGAAAAAAAAATTTATAAAAAAGTTGCGTCGCAATACTGTTGTTCTAACACCAAAAACTATATATGTTGCACCGCAAGAACGAAGGCGATGGTTGTAATTTAATATATATATATCCACCTCGTCACTCAATAACTCAGGAATAATATGGCAATTGTCTTCGATTGACACTCAGAATGATCTCCTTCAATCCGTTCGCACCAGTATAGGACTAATAAAGCACGATTAGTACATTAGTACGATTAGTAATAAAGCACGATTATTACAATTGGTTTTCTCCTCGCTAAACAACTCAAGTTCACTAACATTTAGGTTGGATTTCCCTTCCGTTGTCCTCATATAAAGCACCGGTACGATCACCGTGGTACTTTTCCAAAACGGTAACCAGAAACAAAAAACAAGACTGCTATTTCAAACAAAAACTGTATTACACCAGAACAAATTGTTCACTTGTTAATAAATACGGATTAATTCAAACAGTTTAAAAATTTATTTTACACAACAAAAAAAAATTTAAAGTACAAGACATTTGAATGATAGATTTTAACTGTTGTATTGATTAAGTAAATGATTCTAGGTTAACCTTAATTAGATTTTCAATAATCGTTCTTTCTTTAGGTTATTTTATTATAATTTTAATCCTAAAACAGTTTAAAATTTATTTTGCACAACAACAAAAACATTTAAAGTACAAGACATTTGAATGACAGATTTTAACTGTTGTATTGATTAAGTAAATGATTCTAGGTTAACCTTAATTAGATTTTCAATAATCGTTCTTTCTTTATGTTATTTTATTATAATTTTAATCCTAAAACAGTTTAAAAATTTTTTGCACAACAACAAAAAAATTTAGAGTACCATACATTTGAATGACAGATATTAACTGTTATATTGTTTAAGTAACTGATTCTAGGTTCACCTTACTTAGATTTTCAATAATCATTCTTTCTTTATGTTATTTAATTATAATTTTAATACTATTATTCAGAAAAAGCGAAAAAAATCCTAATTTAAGCCATTAACTCGTAATGTAAAGAAAAAAACTTACGTGGTTCTTAATTTTATTAAATTTCAGAATTTCTTTATTATGTTTTTAGGTTTGTTTTGTTTAAACGACACATCAGAGTTTTAATACCTGTGCCCGCATTTTCTTTACTCTCGATTTATCTATTTTTATTTGATCTCTGCGGTAACCGTTATCCTTACTGATATCGGATTCGAAATAGCTGGGTCATCTCAATGACCTTGTGGGTAGCGTGCAATACACGGAACTATATAAGTATATACTTAATCACAGGCATTTGAAGATACTTTTTATTGCTTTGTGCTTTCAACAATGATGGTATGAGAACTCTATGACACAATTTAACTGATTGACGAACGATTCACTACGCGCACGATTAACACTAAACTTCTTCACCACTAAATTTCGCAATCAGGACAGACACATAAACACAAAACAGAATTTCTTTTATTTTAATTAAATAAGGAATTTATTGACACTCAAGAAAACTCATTTCTTTTTTTAGATCGAGCACATGCAATATTTTTTTCACTCGAAGACGTGAAAAAAACAATCAGCTGTCTGATGTTCTGACAAAAAGGTACCCACTAGATTTTTTGTTACTATAGTAACAGGTCTTTAGTATGTTATCATTCATAAGAGTGCATTAGAGGAAGCGAGATAGACATATATCTCTTATAGCGCCATCGCATAATATGAAAAAGATCAAAACTAATTTCAAGAATATATGGTTTGAACCAATGTTTTTTACGACTTTATAATATATGTCGGCCATTTCATTTAAATCATGTTAAAGTTTATGTTTGATATTGAATAAGCCAAATTAATTTTAAAAATTAATAAGGAAAATATACAATAGTTGTAAGTATTATTCTATAAAAGTAAGTATTCAAATCAATTAAATGTTGATATGTTTTAAATTAAGAAAATTATATATGTAATTCTTTTAGTTTAATTTAATGCCATTTTAGTTTTGCAGATTAAATTATTTGATAAAATATTGAATTGTTTAATATTATTAATTGTTGTATTATTGTTTTAATTAGTTCTTTAAGAAATAATATATATATGTATTTATTAATTTATTTACAGTCAATAAAAACTAAAAATTATAAAAATGTATTTTATTTACAAAAATCAATATTTATATAACAAGGTTGCTTTGTGGTTTAGGTTAACCAAGACAAACTAAAGACATGTCTGACCAGACAACCTAAAGACACATCTTACCAGACAAACCCTAGACTTGTTACACAAGACGAGGTGGGACATTTTGTTCGAGCGGTTTTGGGTTTGTCTTGATCTTGTTACTATAACGCGTTAATAGTAAGTTACTAGTAAATCTGGTATAACACTTTTACTGGGTAGTAAAACTAAGAGAAAAAGGCTAGGTTACACCCAGTATTTATAACAAAATTCAATGCCGAAAATGGTAATAAAACTTTTCGGAATTTCGAAAGGATGGATTACACCCAGTAAGAAAATACGTATCGATAATAACGTTTCGAAGACCATTTCAATGCTGATTGCGAGATATAATTTTAGGATAGCAAGACGAATTGGCAAATATGCGCAGCGGTTTGGATTTTGAACGATTCGAGTAAGGGTTCCAGATGTAAATTAACTATGTAAATAAATGTTGGGATCTTTTTTTTTTTTTCGATAGAACGAAACGGGTGGTTACTTTGGAATACTGACCATTGCAAAAAGCAATTTTGCGAAACAAGTTATTTCCGACACATTAATAAGAATTATCAATGATTTAGCATGAATTAAACGTAAGTTTAATCGATTTTTAGAATGTAATCGCGAAACAATAATCTACGCCAGTATTACAGGGAGATTCAGATTCATAACGGAAAGACAATTTGATAAGAATACCCATACAGGAAATCGAATGCATAACAAATTGTAGGATATCAATTCTTTTGATTTTGACGGTTGGACAAATACACACAGCTGTCTATATGTTTGAAAACTTCGTTGTTCAATCACGGTTAGTGTTTAGAGAATTCAAATTCAAGTAGTATGATGAAATAATGTGGATGGAAACGTAGTATGAGTCAATTTTAGGAAGTTGCAAAATTAAATAGTAATGTTTATATAGATAAATAATGAAAAAAAAACTATGGGTTACGGAGACTATGAGAAAATATGACTATTGATGGTGGACGGATGAGAAACTATTACGAGCTACACAGGTTAATACAAATGACAACTAATGAATCTGAGACTATAATACACTACGTGCAGGTGTCGTCCCAGGCTATTCATTACACTTTATTGTTTTAAAACTTCACTCACTTAGATATTTTTGCGGTGAAGTGATAAAAAACTTATTACTTCACCGCTTCACAGTTACAGAATTTGGCAGCTGGTTTCGATTTGCCACGTCATACCTGGACTACACTAATGTAATGAAGAGCTTTCTCATTGGCGAACCAATGAGAATGGCATAGCAGGATGCGTACCTAGAGTAATTTAACGCCGTAACGACTAAAGCTCAGTCCTCGTGGATTTGATGGAGTAATACCTGCTGCTTCAACACAAATGCAGAAATGTACGCAATTTACGAAAATTTACAGAAATGGAAAAAAATACAAGTGGAAAATGGAGACTCTGGCGACCCCTTTTGCGAAAGAACCACGATCAGCGCGTCCAACCCACACAATCATTCCCAGACGCCCACACACTCACGCTTCATACATGCCAACATTCACCCACACACTCAGACCGCGAAGCAAGACAATTAAGCTCTAAGACCCACAGCAAGTACCGCAAGGGGTAGTAATCAAAATTACGTTGTATGGCTGTCATCTGACCCATATGATACAGCTTGTAAACCACTGCCATTGCTGGCACACCGTGAATCAAATCTTAGAGCACTGGAGAACGTCACACGCTATATTGAAGGTCTTTATTGCTTATTTCCCTTTTTATTTATTCATAAGCTTTTTTTTTAAAAAATTCTACAAAACCATAAGTAATTCTCAAAAAAAAAATATTTACAACTCAAACAAAGTTATAATTTAATTTGTAAGTTAAACAAACATGTCCAAACCAGTTTATTTCAATATCTGTAGTTTACAGTTGGTTACTGTATAATATGGCTAATAAACATAAAACATGACAAGGATTTGTATTTTTCTTTGTTTGTATTACAGGTTATTTGAGAAGGATTTTTGATTTACTTAAAAATATAAATTCATAAATTTAGGTAATATAATAAAAGAAAAGGTATTTGGTATGTTAAGTATTACCTCGGAGTAAAAATATCTAGATTAGAATCATTTCCAATTCAGACCAAATGTGTCTCGCTACACGCACCGCCAGTTCACACACACACGCAACGACAAGCACGCCCCCATTCAATCACTGATACACCCTTTCTCACACATTCACACTTCTACCTTAAAAAAATAGATAAAATAAATCAAGTTCGCTCACCCCATGACTAAATCCTCCCGGCTACAACGTCTTACGGCCTTAGTCCTCCATCCGCGATGACCAATCCAACAGGTAAAGTATCAAGAAAATTGTATATCAATGTGGAGTTGAGCTTCAGTTGTAATCCCACCAAAATTTGATATCCGTTGAAATAAGTAAAATGTACGATAGCCACAGCAAAAATTTGATATAGATGATACGTTTCAATAAGCACAATATACGGCAGCAATGGTAATACTTGGAGGTAAATGTTGATTTGAAATATGTAGTAATAGCAAAAACTTGATATAAATGATGCGTTTCAATAAATACAATATACGGCAGCAATAGTAAAACTTTGATGTAAATTCTGATTTGAAATATGTAGTAATAGCAAAAACTTGATATAAATGATGCGTTTCAATAAATACAATATACGACAGCAATAGTAAAACTTTGATGTAAATGTTGATTTTAAATATGTAGTAATAGCAAAAACTTGATATAAATGATGCGTTTCAATAAGTACAATATACGACAGCAATAGTAAAACTTGGATGCAAATGTTGATTTGAAATATGTAGCAATAGCAAAAATTTGATATCAATGTTGCGTTGAAATATGTAAAATAGATGATTTGATCTAAATGTTGATTTGATAACAGCAAAAATTTAATATCAATGTTGCAATGAAATATGTATAGTACACAGTAGTAATGGCAAAACTTTGATATCAATGTTGAGTTGAAATATGTATAATACACCGTAGTAATAGTAAAACTGTGATATCAAGGTTGAGTTGAGATATGTATAACCTCCGGTAGCAACAGCCAAAAACTTGATACAAATGATGCGTTTAAATATATCAGGCAATTACTGATCAAATTTTGAATTGATTTTGTACTGAATCCAACTTTGAAGGACAATTTCTAATTGCAATCACACAACGTAGCCATCAAAATCACAAAAATTGCATAAATTTTATTTACGATTTAACACAAAATAGTTTAAACATTTTTCCTTTATTTTACTTTAACATTTTTAATTTTAAACGTGTACTTAAAAAAAACTGATCATTATACGAAATACATTTTACTTATAACACGATTTGATTTGTGTTTTGAAAACCACAAATGAAACTATTAATATTTCTAGAATAAATAATTTGGTTTTTCTTACTTGTATCGAACGAACAAAAGAATTTTGTTATTTTTTTTTCAACAACTAAAATTTTTATATTAATAACTTTAGTTTAGCAGAGATGACAGAAAAACAATTTTATAAAACATTTAGAAAATTAAATATCACTAAATTTAACATACTTATTGTATAGAAGAATCTATATAAAAAAATTGCGCTAAGAGAGCGCGGTTACTGTTAATTTTGGTTACAACACACACATATATCTTATTTTTTGTAAATTCTTACGTTTTCTCGTTTTTTGTTGAATGACACAAACATATAAATTTTTTTGCTAAATTTGGCTTTAAATTGATCTAGCACAGCACTAAATAATATAATTTAACTAATTGAACTAATCTATTGGCACCAAGTAAAAATTTTTATTACGTAAATCAAGGAAAAATACGTGAATTCCAAATGAATCCGTCCATTTTGATCTCCACGATAGAATTAATCACAAAATATAAGAGAAAAAATATTGTATATCCATCTCTTTTATAGCAATTTTTTTAATAACGAAAAATTCGACAAAGTGTTGCTGTCGCAAGGAAATTAATTTATATTATGTTAACAAATGTTAGGACCTTTTTCGTTCCAACAAAACCGTTTGTTATTTTGTAATACATAATATTGTAAGATAATTTAACGAAATAAGTTATTTCCAACACATTTGTAAGAACTATCAATGTATTAGAATGGATTAAACGTAAGTTTAATCGATTTTATGATGTTTATGTATTACGAAATAACAACTTACAACAGTATTACAGTAAAATTTAGATCTATAACGGAAAGATAAATTGAAAAAAATACCCATATAGGAAATCGAATACAAAACTGATTGTAGGATAATAATTTTTAGCTATTGCGACGATTGGAAAAATATGCACAGCTGTTTTGAGGTTTGAAAACATTCAGGGCAATTACGGTTAGTATGCGGAGAATTCAAATTTTAGTAGTATGGTAAAGTAATGCGGGTGAAAACGCATTGTGAGTCAATAATAGGGGATTGCAAAGGAAATATTATTGTTACTTGTTTTATGCTAAGAATAAATTTATGAAACGTAAACTATATGAAAATATGACAGAAATTACATAAATCGGGAACTTTACCGCTCTACATTATCATACTCCAGTCTACATAACACTAAACCGAATAAGAACGAATCATGGATGTTGTGCTGATTCTTTCTACAAGTGGGGCATTTCAGAGTCTCCTGAGTGTGACTGCGGCACTCCACAACAAACTATAAAACACATTGCAACTGTGTGTCCAATTCGACGTTACAATGGTAATATCTCAGACATCCATTTGGCAACTCCCGATGTAGTAGCATGGATAGACTCGCTCGATGTAAACATCTAATGTTCAAATGTACTGCCCAGTGTTCAAATATTTTACTTTTTAATTTTTACTTAAAAGACGCGCAATCAAATCGATTGTAAGTTCATTTAATGTGTATCCATGTTTTGTTTTAGGTAGATTTTATAGAAGAGTCTACCTTTTTTTTAAGTTTAATTTTTAATGTGTCACAAAAAAAAACCATACGCCAAATAAAAAAAAATAGTGATACAATAATTTGGAAAAAATAACAAATATTATGTCAAAGGTAGCTTGTTCCACATATTTTTATTTCAAAATTTATGCAAATTACTTCGGTCTGGAAGACCTAAGTATTACATTCATGAGTTCAAAGTGAAATTTTTACCCCCACTTTTTTGACATTTCTCGACGTCTTAGGACCTCCTGATTCTAAAAAGGCAAAAAAAAAATGTATGTCTGTCTGTCGGCCGGCCGGCCGGCCGCCGTCATTACCTACGCTGCAGGGAAAACCGCTGGAGGGATTTCAAAAATTTTTTATTCTAAAAATAGGTATATTCAAGGAACAGGTCTGAAACAACGCTGTGTTCGATAACTGTACCGGACGTGTGTCAAAAAAATCATTAAGTGTGTCGAAAACACCAAATTTTCATATTTTTGGCTTAAAAAACGTTCATTTTAAGTGATTACGAGTAGGGACATTGAATTTGGAGAAATCTTGATGGTAGGGATTGGTCTGTGAGATCAAAAACTAGATTATTGCATTATAAGTTTGTCAAAAAAATGTTGTCAAGTGTGTCAAAAGAAAGATTTTTATTTATTTTTTTTACCCAATTTTTTGGAAAAAAATGAAATTAATTATTTGTTTGAATGATTTATTATTATTATTGAGAATTATGTTATGGCATTATAAGTTTGTCAAAAAAATGTTGTCAAGTGTGTCAATAGAATGATTTTTATTTATTTTTTTACCCAATTTTTTGGAAAAATGATTTGTTTGAAATGAAATTTAATTGTTGATTTTGAGAATTATGGCATTATAAGTTTGTCAAAAAATGTTGTCAAGTGTGTCAAAAGAAAGATTTTTATGTACTTTTTTACCCAATTTTTTGGAAAAAATAAAATTAATAGTATGTATGACGTGAAATTTTATTATTATTATAGAGAATTATGGCATTATAAGTTTGTCAAAAAAATGATGTCAAGTGTGTCAAAAAATGATTTCATTTAATTTTTTAGCCAATTTTTTGGAAAAAAAAATGTAGCTGTTTTTATGACGTAAATGTAATTGAACATGAATTTGGACATGGACATTTTTGAATTTGTTATAGGCTTTGAAATATTTTTGGAATTTTGGCAAAAGTTTGTATTTTTGATTTTGTAATAATTTTTTTGCAATATTTTTAGAAATTTGGAAAAAGTTTTAATTTTGTAAGAATTTTTGGAATATTTTTAGAATTTTGAAAAATTTTAAATTTTTGATTTTATTATAGTTTTTGGAATTTTGAAAAAAATTTTAATTTTCGATTTTGTAATAATTTTTGCAATATTTTTAGAATTTGTGAAAAAGGTCGAATTTTTAAGAATTTTTGGAATATTATTGAAATTTAGAAAAAGTTTAAATATTTGATTTTATTCTAATTTTCGGAATATTTTTGGAATTTTGAAAAAAGTTTCAATTTTTGATTTTGTCATAATTTTTGCAATACTTTTAGAATTTTTGAAAACGGATTTAATGTTAGATTTTGAAATAATTACTTCGGTCTGGAAGACCTAAGTATTACATTCATGAGCTCAAAGTGAAAATCTTACCCCCACTTTTTTGGCATTTCTCGACGTTTTAGGACCTACTGATTCTAAAAAGGCAAAAAAAAAATGTATGTCTAGGCCGGTCGGCCGTCCGTCATTACCTACACTGTAGGGAAAACGGCTGGAGGGATTTCAAAATTTTTTTTCTAAAAATAGGTATTCACAAGGGACAGGTCCGAATTAACGCTGTGTTCGATAACTGTACCGGAAGTGGGTCAAAAAAATCATTATGTGTGTCAAAAATAGCAAATTTTCATATTTTTGGCTTAAAAAACGTTCATTTTAAGTGATTACGAGTAGGAACATTAAATTTGGAGAAATCTTGATGGTCGAGATTGCTATGTGAGATCAAAAACTAGGTTATTGCATTATAAGTTTGTCAAAAAAATATTGTCAAGTGTGTCAAAAGAAAAATTTTTATTTAATTTTTTACCCAATTTTTTGGAAAAAAATAAAATTAATTGTTTGTTTGAAATGAAGTTTTATTATTATTATTGAGAATTATGGCACTATAAGTTTGTCAGAAAACTGTTGTCAATTTTTTTTAGAAAAAAATAAAATTAATAGTTTGTATGACATGATATTTTATTATTATTATAGAGAATTATGGCATTATAAGTTTGTCAAAAAATAATGTCAAGTGTGTCAAAAAATGATTACATTTATTATTTTAGCCAATTTTTTGGAAAAAAAAATGTAGCTGTTTTTATGACGTAAATGCAATTTAAAATAAAAATTGGACATGGGAATTTTTGAATTTGTTATAGTTTTTGAAATATTTTTGGAATTTTGGAAAAAGTTTGTATTTTTGATTTTGTAATAATTTTTGCAATATTTTTAGAATTTCGGCAAAAGTTTTAATTTTTGATTTTGTAAGAATTTTTGGAATATTTTTAGAATTTTGAAAAATTTTAAATTTTTGATATTATTATAATTTTTGAAATTTTGAAAAAATTTTCAATTTTTGATTTTGTAATAATTTTTGCAATATTTTTAGAATTAAAAGTTTGAATTTTTAAGAATTTTTGAAATATTATTGGAATTTAGAAAAAATTTAAATATTTGATTTTATTCTAATTTTTGGAATATTTTTTCGGAATTATGAAAAAGCTTGATTTTATTTAATTTAACAATATTTTTGGAATTTGGATTATAATTTTCCGGCAACGTATTGATGTTTCGTGTTAGTTTTGTAATAAATTTTTAAACAGAGATAGAATATACTAGTACTTTAACAAAGAGTTATGTTTGATATACATCGCTACCCAAAACTAAAAACCATGTCCTCATAAAAGATTTTTGCAGAAAACTATATCAAAATTCTTAACCCAGACCGAAGTCTTGATATCTCAGAGCTGTGAGATTTCAGCCCCTCCATATTTTATAATTTTAATTTAGAATAAACTTTTTTTTTTAAATATTTTGCTTGCGGCAAATAAAAAATAGTATATGATGCACGGACGACGGACGTAAGCTATTTTGGACCTATTGTGGATGCAAATCTCGGCTAGCGCCTCGATTTGCAAACTCCACATACGTCCAAAATCTTTAGCTTTACGTCCTAGCATCATAATGTACTACTCTGGCGTCATTTATTTATGCCCACTGGTCTACTATTTTGACTACTATTCTTTCTTTATGAGTACATCTGTAGCCCTATTCCTGTACATCGTGAAATAAGAATTGAGAAATAAATTACAGCAATTTTTTCATAACTAGAATTCCGTGCCGCGGAAAATAACAATTTCGTAGATCGGACAATAGATAGGATCGGACAAAACAAAGGGTTCTGGAAGTTGTTCTAAATACAAAACAAAATCAATTGTGTTAGAATAGTTAAAATGATATCTAACGCCTTGATATTTGAAGGAATTTGATTAATCAGGAAAATCTTTTTACATCCCTTCCTAGACACAGGTTTGAGGCGAATCAATAGGTAAAGTGTCATTCAGTTTTAAATAAGTTAAAATTTCCAAATCACTAGCACAAAAATTTCTATTTAAAAATAACCAAAATTATCATTTTTTAAAGTTAATAAAAAATTATTCGAAATTTGCTTTTTTAAAGTTGATTAAAAATTATTCGATATTTGTTAATTTTATTAAAAAATATGGAGGGGCTGAAATCTCACAGCTCCATGAGGACATGGTTTTTAGTTTTGGGCAGCGATGTATATCAAACATAACTCTTTGTTAGTGCATGTATTTTTTTATCTCTGTTTAGAAATTTATTACAAAACTAACACGAAACATAATACTTTGCCGGAAAATTATAACAGATCGTATATAAACATAATTTAGTGAAAAGATGATACAATCAGCAAAGTACTCAAAAACCTCTCCATTTAGTGTTTCGAGAAAATATTACAAAATCACAAATTCATATTTTCAAAATTCCAAAAATATTGTAAAAATTAAATAAAATCAAACTTTTTTCAAAATTCTAAAAAGAATTCTAAAAATTATTACAAAATCAAAGATTAAAATTTTTTTCAAAAATTCTAAAAATATTGCAAAAATTATAACAAAATCAAGAACACAAATTTTTTTCAAAATCCCAAAATTATTTCAAAAATTGTAATAAAATCAAATACAATTCTAATAATATTCCAAAAACTCTTACAAATTCAAAAATTCAAACTTTTTCCGAAATTCTAAAAATACTGCAAAAATTAAAACAATATTTTTTGAAACTTTTTTCAAAATTCCAAAAATTATAATAAAACCAAAAATTTTAAATTTTTCAAAATTCTAAAAATATTCCAAAAGTTATTACAAAATCAAAAATTGAAACTTTTTTCAAAATTCTGAAAATATATATATAAAATTCACAAATTCAAAAATTCCATTTTTATTCAAAATTCAAAAAATATTCCAAAAATTCTTACAAAATCAAAAATTGAATCTTTTTTCAAAATTTTAAAAATATACATATATATAAAATTCACAAATCCAAAAATTCTATTTTTTTTTGCAAACTTCAAAAAATATTGCAAAAATTATAACAAAATCAAAAATTAAAACATTTTCCACATTCTAAAAATTTTGCAAAAATTATTACAAAATCAAAAATACAAACTTTTTTCAAAATTCCAAAAAATATTTCAAAAACTAACAAATTAAAAAATTTCCATGTCCAATTTCATTTTCAACTACATATACGTCATAAAAACAGCTACATTTTTTTTCCGAAAAATTGGCGAAAAAAATAAATGAAATCATTTTTTGACACACTTGACAACATTTTTTTGACAAACTTATAATGCCATAATTCTCTATAATAATTATAAATTTTCATGTCATACAAGTTATTAATTTTATTTTTTTCCAAAAAATTGGGTAAAAAAGTATATAAAAATTTTTATTTTGACACACTTGATAACATTTTTTGACAAACTTAAATGCCATAATTCTCAATAACAATAATAAAATTTCATTTCAAACAAATTATTAATTTTATTTTTTCCACAAAATTGGGTAAACAAATAAATAAAAATCTTTCTTTTGACACACTTGACAACATTTTTTTGACAAACTTGTAATGCCATAATTCTCAATAATAATAATTAAATTTCATTTCAAACAAATTATTAATTTTATTTTTTTTTCATAAATAAAAATTTTTATAAATAAAAATCTTTCTTTTGACACACTTGATAACACTTTTTTGACAAACTTATAATGCAATAATCTAGATTTTGGTCTCACATACCGATCCCGACCATCAAGATTTCTCCAAATTCAATGTTCCTACTCGTAATCACTTAAAATGAACGTTTTTTAAGCCAAAAATATGAAAATTTGGTGTTTTTGACACACTTTATGATTTTTTTGACACACTTCCGGTACAGTTATTGAACACAGAGTCTTTTCGGACCTGTCCCTTCAGTATACCTATTTTTGGAAAAAAAAAAATTTTGAAATCCCTCCAGCGATTTTCCCTGCTGCGTAGGTAATGACAGCCAGCCGGCCGGCAGACAGACAAAATTTTTTTTGCTTTTTTATAATCAGTAGGTCCTAAAACGTCGAGAACTGCCAAAAAAGTGGGGGTAAGAGTTTCACTTTTGGCTCATGAATCTAATACTTAGGTCTTTCAGACCGAAGTAATTATTCGAAATTTGTTTTATGAAAGTTAATTAAAATTATTCGATATTTTTGTTTTATATTGTAAGAATATTTTTTTTTGAAATAAAAATTATTCGATATTTGTTTTATTAAAGTTAATTAAAAATATAATTAATGTTGTTCATCGAAATATCTTTGTGGAAATTCATTTTTAAATAAATAAAAAACACAAACTTTGTCTTTTCCACATAAAACTTTTTAAAATTTTATTAAAATTATTATTTTTTAAAAAACGTCGACCGGTTTCGTATGTTAATACATTTTCAAGACTAAAATTAAAGAGCATAAATAAATTAAAATAAAAACAAAACAATCTAAAAACATCCATAAAATTGTATAAATATAAAAAACATAAACAGTAAATTCTATATAAGTATTCAATGGACATACGCAAAACACTAAAACCAATTAATATGTAAAGGCAGAAAATGAAATTGAAATTAATTATTCGATATTATATAGGTATGAAAGCTAATAAATATCACGTCAATACTATAAGGTAAAACATATAACAATCACAAATTAGTTTAAAATTATTCTAACTATTCTAACAATAAATTAACATATATAATTATTTTTATCCACGACTACTGAAGAATATATACTTTCCATGCGTATATCTTTCATTGTAATTGTATTCATTCCTTTCTATATATCAAATTATTTTTTCTTTATTTCATTCCACTTTATTTATTCAAAATTCCCCTAACAAATTAAAAACTTGAATTTTTGGTATAGTAATATAAACCAGATAAAACAAGAACAATACATATAAAATACGCAAACATGTTTTGTTTTGTTTTAATTTCATAGATTTATTTCAATATGGCGATATAAACTTTTACAGGAAAACTTGAATGAAATTATTTGAAATATTTGTAGTCGTAGACAAAATAGTATCTTGTATTCGTTTAGGATGAAGGCAATCTTCACTCGGATGATTCCCTCCACTCGCTACGCTCGTTCCGGGAAACTTCATCCTCGTGAAGAATTGCCTTCATTCTAAGCTCATGCAAGAATCTACTATTATCGACGACTACTAAGAATATATACTTTCTATGCGTATATCTTTCATTGTAATTGTATTCGTTCCTTTTTATATATAAAATTCTTCTTTATTTATTTGATTACACTTTATTTATTAAAAATTCCCCTAACAAATTAAAAACTTGATTTGTTGGTATAGTAATATAAACCAGTTAAAACAAGAACAATACATATATAAAATCTAAAATAAACAAACATGTTTTGTTTTTCATTTCATTCAATATGGCGATATAAACTTTTACAGGAAAACTTGAATGAAATTATTTGAAATATTTGTAGTCGTGGATAAAATAGTATCTTGTATTCGCTTAGGATGAAGGCAATCCTTCACGAGGAAGAAGTTTCCCGGAACGAGCGTAGCGAGTGGAGGGAATCATCCGAGTGAAGAATTCTAAGCTCATACAAGAATCTACTATTTTAAGAAATTAATTTTATTTTTTTAAAAATTATTGTCTATTATTTAAAAAAGATTTAAGAGGGGAGAACGGTTAAGGTCTAATTGATCATTCAAAAATATGAAATTGGTCTTTTCAAAACGAACCCTATTTACTTCCAACGACTCTAAAATGTTTAACCGAAGGCCTTTACTTTGAACATGTAAATGGTATGTAGTTGGTCTGATTTCTATGTCCAGAATCTATCATGTGCCTTGTGAAATTGGATTGAGAAGAAGCGGAAAGTCTCATGGGCTCTTTACATCTCTGAACGATAGTTCTACCCGTCTGCCCGATGTATACCGCCCCACACTCTTCACATTCCATACGGTAGACAACTGCCTTAAGAATAGGATTCTTCCTATTTTTAACATTATACAGGAGCCTGCCAAATCCAGCACTTGACGAGTGAGCCACCCGTAAACCGTGTCTTTTAAAATGATTACATACTTTATTAGATAGGACGTTGGAAAATGGTATCGATACATGTAATCGTTTCTCATTATCGACTACATTTTGGGAATATATTTGACTATTAATTATTTGGTTATTTTTTATTCTAATTAAGCGGTTAATAACACTATGTTCGTAACCATTATTAAATGCAATTTTGTTAGTAATGCCACTATGGGCTTGGACTTTTAATAACAAATATTTTAACCCTAAAAAAAGAACGGAGTCAGCGGATTGCCTCCACACAAAGCCTCAACTTGGGAATCCCTTAATACCTGTATTTAACCACACATACTAATTTTCATATGCATTCGAAAAGAAAATTTAAAAAACATATATTTGTAAAAATAATATAAAAATAAAACTTATCTTATTATAATTGTTGATAGTTGACTTCGGTTTCGTGTAATTTATTATTTCCAATCCAATTCATGACAAATCTTAAATCCTTTTTTGGTTAACAAAATACATCTTTTTATAACTTAACCTCGAAAACATCAAATTATTCCTTTACAACATTCTTATCATTTAAAACATTGCCAATTCCTTCACTCCCTCCTTCTTCTCATCATCTACCAACTCATTCACTTCCTCATTCATTACTCCATCCGCTATCTCATTTATCACCTCATCCATCATCTCATTATATTGTTCATACATTATATCCTTCATCAATTCCAAATACATTTCATTCCTTTTCTCATTCAGTTCTGCATTCATTACTTCCTTCTCCCTCTCATTCACCATATTCATCACTTGCCTTATAATTTCTTTCATTACGTCATCCACCTCGTTCACACCTGGCTTGACCGCTGCCTGGCCCAGCTCTCCTGGCCCCGGCCGCCGCTTGCTTCTAAACGAGCCAAAATTCCTGATTGTGTGCATAATTGAGTATAAGAAATATATTGCTGATCCAAATAATAGTGTAATACTCGTTAAGAGCAAATTCTACACTATTGTAAAAAAAACAAATTAAATGGTAGAAACAGAATTTAATCTTTAGAATATTTATTGTATGACTAAAAGGTTAATGCGAAAGCAGAATACAATTAGAATTTATCTTTTTAAATAAATATTTATATATTTAGAATTAAATGTACATAATGTCATTTAATTTCGTTATAACAACAAACATTGTATTCGTAAATTGTTTTTGTTGTTAAACACTAAGGAAATTCTTCATAGTCATTTAATCCACCACAACACCGTATTCAACCGAATTATTCCAAAAAAAATTTATATGTATATATATATATACGACAACACCATATATACCAAAAATAAAAATATATACCGGTTGACAACGCCCTAACCAAAACTGGTTATATAACTTTAACAGAAAACCTAAAGGGTCCCTGTTTCGGCGCCAATTGTTAGCAATTGCCACTATGGGCTTGGACTTTTAATAACAAATATTTTAACCCTAAAAAAGAACGGAGTCAGCGGATTGCCTCCACACAAAGCCTCAACTTGGGAATCCCTTAATACCTGTATTTAACCACACATACTAATTTTCATATGCATTCGAAAAGAAAATTTAAAAAACATATATTTGTAAAAATAATATAAAAATAAAACTTATCTTATTATAATTGTTGATAGTTGACTTCGGTTTCGTGTAATTTATTAGTTCCAATCCAATTCATGACAAATCTTAAATCCTTTTTTTAGTTAACAAAATACATCTTTTTATAACTTAACCTCGAAAACATCTAATTATTCCTTTACAACATTCTTATCATTTAAAACATTGCCAATTCCTAAATCCACCGATCTTGTATTTTTAAATGAATATCCGCCATTATTTCATTATTTAATAGTTTTTCAGTTATTTCTCTCATGGATAGGCTTTGATCGTCAAATAATTCCACCGTTTATACACAATATTATATAATTTATAGATCTGCTGCACCAACTTATCCAAACCTTTGTTAGTTTTTACATATCCATTTTTTATTTTTATTGAAAACACAGTAATTATGATGAACAACTTAGTTTGATTACAACTATTTGCAAAATAATTTTAGCAAATATATATATATATATATATATATATATATATATATATATATATATATATATATATATATATATATATATATATATATATATATATATATATATATATATATATATATATATATATATATATATATATATATATATATATATATATAATATATATATATATATATATATATATATATATATATATATATATATATATATATATATATATATATATATATATATATATATATATATATATATATATATATATATATTGATAAATCTCTGTTCGTTAAAATTGAAAATAAAATTGGTGCGTTCGTTTATTTTTATAATTGTAATTCGAAATTGAACTAGCCGTTAATTATTAGAAAATTTTAAAATTATTATTAATGTAAAAATGAACTGAAATTATTGAAATAAATTTTTATTGAATTAGAAAAAGAATATGAATTGGTTTTATTATTGTTTAGGTGAATAAAGCGGACGTTACAATTTGTTTGATCAAGCTTAATTCCACATTGCGTCGACTAGGGGATAACCGTACCATATAAGCACGATGTATCATTGATCGGAACGCCGAAAGCTTGTGATCCAGGGGGCTATACGAATTTTCGGATATGACAGAGTCTGCATAGGCTTCCTTTCTGAAAATATCAAAATCGAAACCATTTATTCCTCGCATAACCGTCAAATCTAAATAGTTGGTCGAACGTTCATTCTCCGTCTCCATAGTGAATTTTAGATTAACATGGACACGATTCAAAAAATTCAAATAATTATCCAATTGTCTGTCTGTTCCCCTAAAACCCACCAAAACATCATCTACCTACCTGAACCAAAACACAATATGGAGCTTCGAAAAGTCAGATTCAAGTATGCGTTTTTCAATTCGGTCCATGAATACCTCGGCCAACAAAGGAGAAAGAGGAGATCCCATAGGGAGGCCAGTAGGCTGCATGTAACAAACAGTGTCAATTGTAAAATAATTTTGCGATAGACATACTTTAAACAAATCTAACAGTTCAGACTTTACAACTGGTGAAATACCAGCTCCATTTAAGTTATCAGCAACAAATCATTGACATTCATCAGTTGGAATATTAGGGAACATATTGGCCACATCAAATGACACTAATTTGAATGAATTTGTATCCGGGCTTAAAGTTTGCAATTTATGGATTAAGTCCACTAAATTCTTAGCAGCATGAAGTGCATTAAAATTAGTTAAAGAGAAAGGAAGGCTTCAGAAAGGAAGCCTATGCAGACTCTGTCATATCCGAAAACTCATATAGCCCCCTGGATCACAAGCTTTCGGCGTTCCGATCTATGATACATCGTGCTTATATGGTACCGTTATCCCCTAGTCGACGCAATGTGGAATTAAGCTTGATCAAACAAATTGCATTTAATAATGGCTACGAACATAGTGTTATTAACCGCTTAATTAGAATAAAAAATAACCAAATAATTAATAGTCAGATATATTCCCAAAATGTAGTCGATAATGAGAAACGATTATATGTATCGATACCATTTTCCAACGTCCTATCTAATAAAGTAGGTAATCATTTTAAAAGACACGGTTTACGGGTGGCTCACTCGTCAAGTGCTGGATTGGGAAGGCTCCTGTATAATGTTAAAAATAGGACGGATCCTATTCTTAAAGCTGGTGTCTACCGTATGGAATGTGAAGAGTGTGGGGCGGTATACATCGGGCAGACGGGTAGAACTATCGTTCAGAGGTGTAAAGAGCACATGAGACTTTCCGCTTCTTCTCAATTCAATTTCACAAGGCACATGATAGATTCTGGACATAGAAATCAGACCAACTACATACCAAAAGTTTTACATGTTCAAAGTAAAGGCCTTCGGTTAAACATTTTAGAGTCGTTGGAAGTAAATAGGGTTCGTTTTGAAAAGACCAATTTCATATTTTTGAATGATCAATTAGACCTTAACCGTTCTCCCCTCTTAAATCTTTTTTAAATAATAGACAATAATTTTTAAAAAATAAAATTAATTTCTTAAAAAAATAATTATATATGTTAATTTATTGTTAGAATAGTTAGAATAATTTTAAACTAATTTGTGATTGTTATATGTTTTACCTTATAGTATTGACGTGATATTCATTAGCTTTCATACCTATATAATATCGAGTAATTAATTTTAATTTCATTTTCTGCCTTTACATATTAAATGATTTTAGTGTTTTGCGCATGTCCATTGAATACTTATATAGAATTTACTGTTTATGTTTTTTATATTTATACAATTTTATGGATGTTTTTAGATTGTTTTGTTTTTATTTTAATTTATTTATGCTCTTTAATTTTAGTCTTGAAAATGTATTAATATACGAAACCGGTCGACGTTTTTTAAAAAATAATAATTTTAATAAAATTTTAAAAAGTTTCATGTGGAAAAGACAAAGTTTGTGTTTTTTATTTATTTAATTAAAAATAATTTAAGATAGTTAAAAAAAATCATTAATCTATTTTTTTAAAAATCATTAATTAAACAAATTAAAATTAAGGAAACATTAAAATGAAGTATATATTATTGTAATGAATTATTAATAAAACTAATTTATTGGTTTATTGGGTTAAACTATTAAGTCTTATAAAATAATCCTTGTAGTGTAGTACTCTTTAATCTTGTTTTTCAAATTACATTTATCCATATTAAACTCAAAAAGATGTGATATTTCATTAAAGAAAGATGCCATGTAGAGATGAGCGGGTAGTAACTATTCGGTACTTTTTACTCGTTACTCTGACTACCCAAAAGTACCGATTACTCATAAAATAAAGTATTCGTTACTAAAAGTACCTATTAGATACAAAACAAATACGATTTGTTTTTACTTTATACAAAAAGAATGAAAGAAAGAATCGAAAAATAAAGTACTCGTTACTTTTTTTGGTATTTTATTTTATACAAAATACATTTTTTGTTTTCTCTTTTGTGTTTGAGTGTGAAACAAATACTTTATTTGCACTTGCTATTTTTATAAACAAGAAGAGCAAAGATATATGTTTAAAATAACATTAAAAAGCACATATTTTTATTCGAGATGCAAACAGCTGATATTTGGAAATATCTTTTTCAGCTTTTTTTAATTAATTTAAATTTTAAAATAAATATTTAAGCTTGTTAGATTTCCAAAACTTAATTTAGTTAATAAATTAGATTTTGAGATTTTACATGGATTGTATTATTCATTTATTTATCAGAAAAATTCAATAATTGTTTGTAAAAACATAAAATATATTTAAAATAAAAATAAAATAGCCTTTATTTTAGCAATTTAATTAATTTTAATATGTAATATATTTTGCATACATCGTTGTAGCTTATTATCAAATTTAATGAGAATTGAGTACTGAAAGTAATCATACAAAAGTAATCTATCATTTTAAATATGTACTGTCGTTTATGATTACACCTATCCCCCGCTTAACACGGCACTCGTTTAACACGTTTTCGACTTTACACGGTTTTTGAAATCAAAATTTCCAAAAAAAAAAATGTCAAAAAAGACAAATTTTGGAATTACACGCAGTTATATCTACTTTATTTTAATTAAACCTTCTGGTATACCACTTATGATCATATACATACATACAGGTTGTAATTAAAACAAGAGAACAAGAAATTTGTAACAAAAAACGCCTTTGAGTGTTGAAAGCAAAATTTTGTAAATACATACATGTTTATGTAAATCAGCAAAGAGATTCTCTATGTAAATCAGTTGATTTTAAGCAATAGATCGTTATTAGCTAGATACAAAATGCGTAGCTGTATCAATGGTCATAGTTAATTGGTAAGTAAATAATTCTATCTGTTGACATACGAGTTAACGTGAGATATCATACAACACTGGCAATAGTAGTGAGATCTTATTCTATCCTATAATGAAATATTGGGGTCTGTCATATTTTATTAAATTATTGGATTTATTGTTTAGTTATCAATTCAAAAAAAATTAAAGGAAACAAACAATAAAAATTAGCGTCCATCAACATCGTTGAACGCATGTTGTTGCGGTGACCGTGATGTTAAAAGTTTTTATTTGTTGTTTTGATTGTAGTAATTCCTACTACACAACATATTTTATTTAAAAAAATAAAAACAATGGAAAATAAATTAATGATATGGCTTGAAGACCAATATCAAAGACGTATTCCAATTGGTCCCAATATTATAACTAGTAAGACTTTAAAATTTTTGGAATGTGAAACAGTTGCTATCTATATGTGTTATTATGGTTTTCCATATTATTCACTGTTTGTGTGCTTTTGTCACTTTTGAATTAAAATGCAATATTTAAAAATATACTTTTTACTGTTTATTTTTAAATTTATTTATAATAATAAAACTTCCTTATAGTAACAATTTGATTTTTATTTTTTTATTTTAAAGAATATCGATTTCGACTTACATCATCCTCAGTTCTTAAATTATTATTCTAATAATAATAATAAGAATAATAATTTAAGAACTGAGGATGACGTAAGTCGAAATCGATATTCTTTAAAATAAAAAAATAAAAATCAAATTGTTACTATAAGGAAGTTTTATTGTTATAAATAAATTTAAAAATAAACAGTAAAAAGTATATTTTTAAATAAAGCATTTTAGTTGCTATCTACTTAAATAGATCTACTCCATCTACTCAAATAAAATGCCTTTTAAGTTTTATTGCAAGTCATGGTTAGTTCGAAATATTTAAGCACGGGCATTTTTCGCAAAAATTTTAAATTAAAAATCGCATCTGCTGATTTAGATACAGCACAACAGTTGTACCCACTAAAATTGACTGAAACTGTGAAGAGTTAAAAATTCCATCGTTTTTGTTCATTCAAAAACTTATCACTTCACCGTTTCACAATTACAAAATTTGGCTGCCGATCTGGTTTTCAATACTAAAGAGTGATTAGGCTTAGGTGGCAAAGCGTCCAGGTAAAAAGGAATAAACAGATCTTTCTATTTATTTGAATGCGAATACAAAAGTTTGGGTAAAAGCCACATTGTTCATTGATTTGTCTCATAACTCTTACGTACCAGAAGTAAAATAGTATTTAATCAAAATAATATTTAAAGGTTCTTCTTTTACTGGACAATGCTCCATGTCACCCTCAAGATTTGCCGCTTACAAATGAATAAATTGTACTTCTACCCAAAATTAAAACTTCTTTATTGCAACCATTATACCAGAAGATAATAAATAATGCAACTACTTTCAACAACATTATCCGAATATTGAACTAGCTCTCCGATTTCTGAGAACTGTCAACGAATTTTTAAGTCAATATGAAGATTTTTGCAAATTGCAAGATTTAACTAAAAAGAAAGCACAATTATTAATTACAGATTTAACTTCCAAATCGCACACCGAACTGAAGCAAGTTATTCAGGATTTTGTGAGCAATTAAACTCAAGTAACTATGAAATTAATTTGAATTTTTCCAATTCAAAGGTATGGTTGGAAATATCTCAGAAAAAACTCTGTTTTTCTCTTTTACGTGTTTCGGTTGGGATAAGTTAAGTTAGGTTTGATTTAGGTCAACATGCTAGTATGTGCATGCATAATTACTTTTTATTTTTCTGTGAATTTCTTATTGGTTATGTTACATGTTTCTTTTTGAAAATCAATTTAACTGTTATGTCGACATCTTATGTGATTAAACTGGTACTTTTATGTTTTACCGAATCTGTTTGTCGCTCAAGAATTGACCAAAAACCCACGTTTTTCGTTTAACACGGTTTTCCATACAAAATTTATATTTTCGATTAACACGTTTTTATCAGGAACGTATCTACCGTGTAAAACGGGGGATAGGTGTACTTTGTAACGAATAAAAAGTAACGAGTATTTGCTTGAAAAGTAACGAGTACTCATGATTACTCAAAGTACCGAATCTGCACATCTCTGATGCCATGGCATTAATTGGTTCAAACCTCCCATACTTGGTTCTGTGGTTTTGGATGTGTAAAAACTCGTGTCTGCGAAAGTTTTTTGCAGGAACGTTAAATAATATATTTTCAAGAATATAAGGAGAATTTATATGTCCATTTATGATGTTTGACGAGAAAGAAGATGATAGCAGTTTCCTGCTATCACACAGGTTAAGGATATTGTGAGTATGGCACCGTTCTAAATAAGCTGGTAAACGTGCAATATTTTCATGAAATGGAATTTATGATCATATATTCCTCCGTTTTTGTAGTATACGAATACAAAAAATGTTTTTTCCCCTTTTTCTATTCGGTCTTCGTGCACTGTGTGATAAGGGTTCCATACCTGAACCGCAAATTCCATCTGCGAACTAACATAAGCAAAGCAAAGCCTTAATATGCAGTTTATATCATTTATTTCTTTCGTCCAACGTTTTAAAACCCCAAGCATTTGATTCGCTTTAGCTATAGATATATGAATGTGTTTAGGTTTACTAAATGTTAGATTTTGTGAAAAAGTTATTCCCAAATCTCTAACTTCATTAACTTTTGTCAATTGTTCGTTATTCATACTATAGCTGAAGTGGATTGGATATTTTTCCGATAATGACCAATAACTTTACATTTACTGATACTCAGTTCTAAATTCATCGTACTACACCATTCATTGATATTTTCAACGTCGTACTGAAGAAAAATGCAATCTGTGGAAGTGCTGATGGTCTTTATAACTTTCATATCATCAGCATAGGTAAGTACATGAGCATTACTGATGACCTTTGTTATTCCATTTATAAAACATAAAAAAATTATGGACCCAAAAAAACCATGGACCCAAATGACGTCTATGCAAACGTACTGACTGCGATCTGTTAGATAAGATTTTACCCAGAGTATAAACTGTTTCGAGAAGCCCGATTCATATAAAGAGTTCAAGGTTTTCATGTGGCTACACGAATCAAAGGCTTTACTAAAATCTGTGTGAGTGGTGTCCACTTGTTTTTGCACTTCAATGGCTTTTAAAGTAAAATTTGTATATTCTATCAAATTAGTGACCGTCGATCTACCTGGAAGAAAGCCATATTGGTGAGCTGATATAGAGTTAGTTAACCGTTCCTTAAACATATTACAAATAACGGCTTCTAAGAGCTTAGGAATCATAGATGTTAAAGGTACCCCTCTATAACACTTTATATCATTTCTGTGCCCTAATTTAAAGATAGGTGGTGTAATTTTTGATATCTTCCACTTTTCAGGGAAATAATGAGAACCAAGCGATTTATTGAATAATATTGCCAAAGGAACAGAAAACACAGTACTAAACCTCTTAAGAATATAAGATGGTATTCCGTCAGGATCAGATCCATCATTAAAGTTGTTAAGAGTTTCAATGATGGCTTGCTCCGTTATTCTAGGTCCTATAAATGTATTGCTATGGTCATGGCTCACATTTCTTCAAATTTATGCTTATGGATATCCCCGTCCTTGTATACGGATTACGGATTGAAAGAAATCTGCAAACATGTTACTAATTTCTTGTTCATCCGAAGAATAAACATCATCCAATGACATGGTTTTTGGGAAGTCGGACGTTTTACGTTTGGACCGAATATATTACCAAAACTGTTTCGGATCAGATTTGATTTTCGTTTGCAGGTTTTCCATATATTTAGCGAATCTCTCTTTATAATAATTATCAAAAACATTAAGACGTTCCTTAAAGATGTCAGAAGTACATGTTGTAGTATTAAGCAGCAAATTGCGATAAGCTTTACTCTTTTATTTTTTAAATTAAGTAAGATATTATCATACCAAGGAGGATATTTTTCTTTCGCAATAGTTTATACAAATGGAACAATTTTTTTAAATCCAATCGAAACTAAATTATAAAAATTATCTATACACTTTCATTTATTTGTTAAGTTCTGATTGTCATGTTTATACCCCTTAAAAATCCAGCGAAACCTTCTTGTACCCTTTTAAAGTCTAAACGAAATTCAGTAACATTTACCGACCGATCAGATACTTTATTAAGTTCCCGATATGGGAAGTTATTGTTTTTGGGTCGATTTTCGAAATCGGAATTTTTATGATATCTTTACGTTTCATGACCTCCTGAAGCTGTTTAGACTATTTTTAGCTGGCAGTCTGTATGTGTGTGTGTGTGCGTGTATGTATGTATGTATCGTTGTATGTAGAAAATTTTTTGTCCAATGCTTTCTCAACAACGGATGGGTCGATTTTAACGAAAATGGTCGTAATTGATGTATCTTGGCGTAAATTAGAGCCCAGTCCTTTTCTAGCAAAATTAAATAATTTGTTTTCTAGTGGTTTCCAAAAAACTAAAAATCATCTCTTGCATATATCATGAGATTAAATAATGATATTTAAGGTCATGAAGCTTCCATATTGTTTGTCATCATGTCAGCCATTTATAATGAGATTTGTATAAACAATTGCTATCTTACTTTTTGAGTTTATTAAGAAAATGTGAACAAACTATATGTTTTTTTTTTCGTTACGCAATGATATCTGGATGAAACATTGGTATGTAAATGAGATGCAAACCCATCCGGGTGTACTTGAATATAGAAGATCTGAGTTATTTTCTAAATTTGACAAAAAGGTTAGAAATTCGTGAGTCAACTGCTTGGTCAACTGTTTATTAGCTTCTCGATAAGGGAAGTTATGTTTTTTGGGTCGATTTTCGAAATAGGAATTTTTGAACGTTTCAAGACCTCCTGAAGGTTTAGGCTATTTTAGCTGGCAGTATGTATGTGTGTGCATGTGCGTGTGTATCGTCGTATGTAGACAAAAATTTGTCCAACGCTCTCTCAACAACGGATGATCCGATTCCAACGGCAATGTTCGCAATCGATATATCTTTGGGCGTAACCTGCAGCCCAGTCCTTTTCTAACGAAATCGGTTCATTTGTTTTTTAGTGGTTTCCATAAAACTGAAAATCAGCTCTTGCAAATATTACGAGAATAAATAACGCTATCAAGACCATTTACCTCCCATTTTGTTTGCCATCATATCAACAATTTATAATGACATTTGTATAAACAATTGCTATCTTACTTTTTGAGTTTTTATGAAAATTTGAAAAATAGGTGTTATTTTCATTACGCAAACACATGAGATCTTGATGAAACTTTTGAGTTAAAATAAGCTGCAAACGCATTCGGGCTTATTTAAATATATAAAATATGATTTTTTTTTCAAAATTTGGCAAAGGAGTCGGGGAGGATGTTTGGGGATCGTTGAACAACTGTTTTTTGCACTTCAACAACACTCAGTCCTGACATTCAATTTTGTTGAAACTTAGAGCATAACGTTTTTATAATGTTTATAGTAATTTTGCAACTTCGGGTTTGTCACTTTCGGCTATATAGCTTTATCTTATTCTTTTAAATATATCACAACAACAGCCATTGACGAATCTTTGGCAAAATGTTTCAGTTAACATAGAAGAATTATAGAACAAATTTTCTTTTGAGGTGTCTTGTACATATATAGTGGTTGGTTTTCATCCAACAAATGCTGACCTTTTATTTTACCGATAGGTTAGGTTGTTGACTGTTGTGTTGGAGATCATTTTTGATATTGACATTTAAATGATATCTTCACCTTTCAATACCTTCTGAATCGGTCTAGACAACTTATTTTAGTTCAAAGTTTGAGTGTTAGTATGTTATTAAATTTAAATATGATTACACCCACATTCAAATTTGTATTAATTATTACAATTGATGTGTCGTTTAATAAATAAATCTTAATTTTGCGTATTTTAGACTTTAAAAACCCTAATTGAGCTAATGTTCACTTTTTGTTGACTTTTTTTCAAATTTGATTTAATATTTGTTTTGTAATTTTTCGTTTTTTTATTTTTATTTATGTTCTATAAAACATATTTTTGGATAATGCAGTTAAATTATATTATATAATTTTTTTTATGTTTGGTATTTTAGTATACCTTATCCAGTAACTGGTTTGTTATTAATCTTACGGTAAGTTCCTGGCGTGGCCCCTATGGTCACACCCCCATCCCACTAGTTCCTCTTTAATTTGAATGATATTTCCAGACTTTTATGATTAATGTCTTTCACTACAAATGGGTAATTGGATTCCGCAATATAACTGAAATCAATTTCGTTTACAAATATCAAGTCAAGGAATTTGTTCCTGTCATTACAAATATGATTCAATTGGTACATAGCCCAAGGGAAAAAATGGTATCGACTAACACTGATTCAATATTATTTATTACATTGGATGGAAGCATACAATTAGATTCCTCGTCAAAGTTCCAGGTTAAATTAGATAAATTAAAATCACAAAAAAAAAAACTAAAACCATAATATATTTAAAACTTGACTATAGTTTTTAAGCATACAAATCAACCATATTATAGTTCCTTATTAATATGGTTACGATATTCATATTATTTCTTTCTTTACTAATATTTCCCACTAAAACTTTGTCTTCAGGATTAATGTTCAAGCAAATTTCACTAATCACGTCACAACAATTAGCATAAACAGTATACGATGAAGATGGTGGAATGTATACGACAAATAAAAATATAATTTGTTTCCCAAGATTATTTTTGATACAAAGCATTTCAAGACAGTCAAATGATAATTTAATATACTCACTTTGAAGTTAGACTTAACTGCTATAAGAACTCTCCCTCCAGACTTTTTGTGGCTGGTCAGCTGCGAGCGGTCACATCGATACACAATATATTCAGACGGATAAGATTCAGAGCTGTTTACATTTTCGTTCAAAGATGTTTCACACCTAGGGTGAATTCCATGCAAAAGTATACAACAAAGTCAAATTTTAAAATTGTTATTTTCCATCATATAGTTATTTTTTTTGAAAGTTGATATCATAAATTTTTTATTTTTGGAAAAACAAATCGAAAATATTTAAGTTTTCTAAAGTTGGCTCACAAAGTGCTCATGTAAACTTCCTAAAATATCATAAAGACAGGCAACATTTTTTTTACCCCAAGAAACTTGATTCCGACCCAATAGTTGACATTAAAAATATAAAACTAAAGTTGCCCGAACCACAATACAAATACAGTCGAGGTTTAAGGGCTACATTTCCGGCTGACACAGGATTATACGAATTTCAAAATTTAAATTAATTTTAGTTCGTATAACCCTAACTTATTTTGGAATATCATTATTTCTATTGACTCTTTAGTCAATTACATGAATAAAATTTAATTAATCCTTTATATGGTGTAAATATCTAATTATAATATTAAGTGTCGTGTAATTCACAATTATTATGTCGTGTAAGTCACGCGAACATTTTGTTTTTTTGTAAAAAATAAAAAGTTTTTTACTAAGTTCAAGCCCTTTTGTTGTTGTTTGTATTTCTCAAAAACGATCCAATACAGTTTATAAAGTATTTAGCTACACAATTAACAGGATTTTTGAATTGTCATTGATAACTCTGAAACCAATGGATTTGATGTCGTGTAAGTCACAACTGATTTATTATATTAGTATTATTAAAATGAAAGCCTAAATTAAAAAACTAAGGGCATGACTCAATATGTATATGCTTATAAATATTATTTCTTAAAAAAGAAAAATTAAAAAAATTATATTTATACCCTAAATATTATCAAAAATGACAAAACAGGTGTCTCGTGTCGTGTAAGTCACATATGGAATTCACCACAGGTTGTTTTCGAAGAATTCCGATTTTAAGACAAAATTATGGAATTCCGCTGCTTTAGAGGACATTCGATTCACATTTTGATAGTATAATGTAAAGAAATCTTCCCCTTGCGAGGAACGAAAACCGTTGTTCTTATTAGTGTCACACCCTTTCTTTGACAAATTTTTAGGTGATAAGTGTTTAGATTTAACCGAAAAACGATTATGGATTGTTTGTTGGCCGTTTACATAAAAATTCTGATTTTTTGGACGCCATGCAAATTCTTGAACAAGTAATCCAGCAGGCCATAAATTTTTATTCGCTACTGTTTTGAAGTGCG
>OY856187.1:284862214-284892214 GCA_963693315.1 Diogma glabrata | reverse complement strand
TACAACGCGGAAATTCCTTTCCTTTTTGACATCCCTTTGCTTGTTTGAGAGGTTCATCAACTGGACTCTACTCCTTCTTTTGCAGCTATTAGTGTTTTGCATTCCCGTCTAATGTGCCCTAATGTCCGCAATTCCAGCATCTTACTCTGCTGGATCTTCTTCGTTGATTTTGTCAGGCTTATCTTCCAAACTTTTGACACGCATGATCACTTCATCAAGCGCTGCTTTTAGTGGCTCTTCAGCAACTTCCATCTTACGTACTCTATCTGAGCCATACGCTCTTTTTCCAGCTTCCATCTGCAGGGCCAATGCTAAGACTTCCGCGGTAGTTTCTTTCCACTTAGATACAGCTGATTTCTCATTTGTACATCTCGAAGAGCATTGATAAATGTATCAGCTGCCAGTTCGTCTCGGTGTTTCGCGTTATAGTTTGGATATGACAGATTTACCAGTCTCACAATGTCAGCCTCTAATTCTTGCAAAGTTTCGCTGACTCCTTGTTTTCGTGTTTTGAGCTGCATGCGATGGAGAGCTTGCATATGACTTGCATATGTTTGTTTGAAATGAAGTTTTATGATTATTATTGAGAATTATGGCATTATAAGTTTGTCAAAAAAATGTTGTCAAGTGTGTCAAAAGAAAGATTTTTATTTTTATTTATTTTTTTACCCAATTTTTTGGAAAAAAATAAAATTGTTTGTTTGAAATGAAGTTTTATTATTATTATTGAGAATTATGGCATTAAAAGTTTGTCACAAAAATGTTGTCAAGTGTGTCAAAAGATTTTTATTCATTTTTTTACCCAATTTTTTAGCAAAAAAATAAAATTGTTTGTTTGAAATAAGATTTTTATTATTATTATTGAGAATTATGGCATTATAAGTTTGTCAAAAAATGTTGTCAAGTGTGTCAAAAAAAAGGTTTTTATTTATTTTTACCCAAATTTTTTAGAAAAAATTAAAATTAATAGTTTGTATGACATGATATTTTATTATTATTATATAGAATTATGGCATTATAAGTTTGTCAAAAAATAATGTCAAGTGTGTCAAAAAATGATTTCATTTGTTTTTTTAGCCAATTTTTGGAAAAAAAGTATAGCTGTTTTTATGACGTAAATGTAATTGAAAATGAAATTGGACATGGAAATTTTGAATTTGTTATAGTTTTTGAAATATTTTTGGAATTTTGAAAAAGTTTTAGTTTTTGATTTTGTAATAATTTTTGGAATATTTTTAAAATTTTGAAAAATTTTAAATATTTGATTTTATTATAATTTTTGGAATTTTGAAAAAATTTTCAATTATTGATTTTGTAATAATTTTTGCAATATTTTTAGAATTTTGGAAAAAGTTTGAATTTTTAAGAATTTTTGAAATATTATTGGAATTTATAAAAAATTTAAATATATGATTTTATTCTAATTTTGGAATATTTTTGGAATTTTGAAAAAGTTTGATTTTATTTGATTTAACAATATTTTGGAATTTTGCTAATAAGTTTCCTTGATTTTCCCGCTTTGTGTTCAATTGAATAATTGTAATCATCAAGTTGAAAACGCCAACGGAGTAATCTTGATGATGGATTATTGCAATTTTTTAGCCAAACCAACGGTTTATGATCCGTGCGAATTACAAATTTGATGTCGTACAAATAAGGACGAAATTTTAAAACAGCCCAAACAATAACCAAAAGCTCTTTTTCGATAGTACTGAAATTTTTTTCAGCTTTGTTGAGGACACGACTAGCATATGCGATAGGCAAATCAGCACCTTCAACGACTTTTGACAATACGCCACCAATAGCAACACTACTAGCATCAGTAGAAACGATAAACGTTTTTTCAAAGTCAGGATACTGTAATACCGGAGAAGACGTAGTTGATTTTTTTAAAATTGTAAATGCTTCTTCACACAATGCATTCCACACAAATAGGACGTTTTTTTAAAAAGTGCATTTAATGGTTCTGAAATATTTGAAAAATTTTAAATGAAACGCCTGTAGTATCCGCATAAACCCAAAAATGATTTTATCTCGGTTTGATTTTTTGGAGCAGGGAATTTCATTACAGCTTCAATTTTTTTAGGGTCTGGTTTTAAACCATTTTCGAAATTATGTGACCCAAAAAACAAATTTCCTTTTTCAGAAGGTGACATTTTGCAGGTTTTAATTTTAAATTGTATTGTCGAAAGCGTTTGAAAACATCGATTAACTTATTATTATGATCCGACAAACTAGACCCAAAAACAACGACATCATCTAAATACACCAAGCATTTAACACTATTCAGACCAGATAAAATTGCATTCATGCATCTCTGAAAAGTAGCTGGGCCACCTTTAAGACCAGAAGGTAAACGAGTAAAATGATAACTATTTTTTTCTGAACTAAATGCCGTTTTTGTGTAATCGCTTTCCTTGAGTGGAATTTGATGGTACCCACTTTCCAAATCAAGTGTATAAAAAGAAAACACAATTACCCAATCTATCGAGAATCTCAGTAATATTCGGCAGAGGAAATATATCATTAACGATAACATCATTTAAACGGTGGAAATCCACAACCATTCTCCATGATTTATCATCATTTGCCGATTTTTTCGGAACTAATAGCATCGGAAAGTTCCAAGGACTTCTGCTTTCAACGATTATACCAGCATCCAACAATTTGTGTATTTCATTATCCAGCATTGGCTTTAAAGCATGAGGAGTTTGATATTGTTTAACATGAATAGGCCTAGTACTAGGTTTCAATTCAATTTCATGGCATGCAGCATTTGTTACACCAAGTTTGTCACCAGGAAGGAAAAAAATATCATTAAAATTCCTACAAATCTCAATTACAGACATTTTTTCCTCTTCATTCATATAACTTACATCAATAACTGATTCCAAAGTTTTCAACCGATTTTCCAAGACATTATCATGAATTATTTTATCAACTGAGTAAATATTAAAATTTTGTAAAGGTTCTAGAACTATTTCTAAATTTTTAATTTGAACCGGAAATTTATTTGTATTCATCACGCTGATTGGAGCATATCTGTTCTGAATAATGACAGCGCAACTAGCTATATAAACACCAGATTGAATTTCATACTGATTTTTAAAATATTATCCATCCGAAGGAACTTTAAAATAAGCATTTATGATTTTTTCAACACGACCAGGAATAACAACACTTGACTTATAATTTGAGTGCATTTTCAAAAAAATAATGTTATTAGAATCAACTGAAATTTTTAAAAGCTCTTCTGCATAATTAATTTCACATTTGTAGGCCTTCAAAAAATTTGTTCCGAGAATTCCGACGCAATCTAAAGGAAATTCATCAGAAACTATATGGAAATATTGATTAATCTAGAGCTAACTATTCGCAAATTGAATAAACACACAAAGCTAAAGTATTAACACTACCAGTAGTAATTCCAGATATTCTGCATTTTTGATTAGGAATACAGACCGTTTTTAGGTAGATTTCATATAAAAATCTACCTATTGCAATGGGCTTCATCTCGGAATTTCGGAAAAATTTTGGTGCCAAACGACTATATATGATAAGCGGAGACGGAAAAACAAAAAAAAATTATATATATATATATATATATATATATATATATATATATATATATATATATATATATATATATATATATATATATATATATATATATATATATATATATATATATATACATATATATATATATATATATATATATATATATATATATATATATATATATATATATATATATATATATATATATATATATATATCAGTGGCGGATTATCATACAAGTTTTAAGGCAACCGCACCAGAGCCCCGCGATTCAGGGGCCCCAAGCTTAAGCAAAAAAGAAAGTAAAACCAGACAAGTTTGAAATATATTTATTTTCAGGCATTAAAATTACATTTTTTCTGTATTTAAGTGTCTTTAAGTTCATCGAATTTAATTTCGTCCAAAATTTCATTTTCAATAGAAAGAATGGATAAATCGTTCAAACGATCATTACTCATAGTATTACGCAAATAACTTTTCATTAACTTCAGTTTTGAAAATGAACGTTCGCCTATAACATTATCGACAAACATTCGGATATGAACATTCGACATACTCGGAAAAGTGGTGGAAAGATTATTATTGAACATTGTTTTGTACATCGATTCATAATTTAAATTATCAAATGTGAAATAATTTTTTGCAAATTGACATTCGTCAATCAATTGATTTGCATTGAGATCTTTTGGGTATTTTGCGGTTATTGTTCTGCAAGAATAAACAATATCTTCATCACTCATTAAATTTAGATGTATCAAAAACGAGTACTATCTAGATCTTCATAATCTTTAGCACGCTCTCTCAGATTGAAAAGAAAAGCCTTTATAATTGGCTTGAACAACGATTTTTCAAGGTGGTCTTTTTGTTCCTCTAGACAAAGTGTTTGTGACGTTGAGCAAGTTTGAATATTATTTGCGGTTTGTATATTAGATGAAACAGAATTTAAAAGCAGACAGACATCATCAAAAATTTTGTTGTAATCTTTATTTTCCAAATCTGTAACGATCTGTTTTTTCTCACCGAGACAGTTAAATTAGATTTTTGTAATGCTCGATTCACAAAATTAAACTTGGTTAGTACACTTTTCCGGAGGACAAGCATCAAAATATTTTCGAATTGACATAGTTTTTTATCAAACCTGTTACCACCGCTTTGTTATCGTCACTGAAGCTTTCCTCATGTAGGAAAGATTTTAAAACATGCAACACTTTTAAATAACAAGAATGTAAAACGTGAACTGATTCGTATCTAGCTGACCATCTTGTTGCAGTTGCTCTCTCTAACTATATTTACCGACTAAATTTAATGAATGAGCAGAGCAAGGCACAAAAATTGCTGTTTCATTTGTTTGACGAATCAATCTGTGTAGGCCACCATAAATACCTGCCATATTGTAAGCGTTGTCATATGACTGGCCTCTACAATTATCAATGTTTATTTCGTTTTCAATGTGGAATTTCATAATGATGTCAAAAAGATAATTCGATGTATGACCTTCGATTTCAATAAAAGAAATAAATCGTTCACAAATGGTATTACTTTTAACATATCGAACACAAAAAGACAACTGGTCTGTATGGCTCACATCCTGAGTGGAATCGACACTAAACGAATAACATCGAGATTCTATAATTTCCGAAACAATGTGATTTTTAACATGTTTTGCCATGATAGAGATGAATTCTTCACAAATTGTGCTTGAAAGATACGATGCTTTTCCTAAAAATATTGCGAATAATAAAAAAAAATCATTTTTTAATGTTACATGAAAAGAGTGTACCTTTTCCTTTATTGCCAAAACGAGAAATATGTTCTTGTAAAAAGGGATCAAATTTAGCCAATAATTCAAGACATCCAAGAAAGTTTCCATTGTGTTTTGATCCTAAAATTTCATCGTGATCACGAAAAGCAAGTCCTCGTGATGCAATTTTAGTTGTATTATTAAAAGATTTCTCGAAAGTAAGTTCATTTTTGATACGCATTTTATATGTAAAATTATTGGTCATGTGATACTTAGACTCTTCATGCTTCGAAATATGATGAATTATTCCAATTATTGAATCTTTTTAATTCTGGCTCCAAAGGAGGACGGTCCTACCGAAAAGAGGACACAAAATAATCTATTGACTGATCACTATACAAAACTAATCGATCAAATTAAGCATGAAGTGAAACTCGACCATAACATTGAGTTAATTGAGAATACAACAAGTGAAAAACTTTTACTTGTTGACAGCCTATGTTATGAAACATATACAGCTAAAAAAAGCATGTAAAACCCCGCCTTTATTGAAATGCAACTAGTGTTTGCAATCTTGGTATCCGGGTACCCGGATACCCGGGTATTTAGGAAGATTTTTCGGGTATTTAATATCCGGATATTTTGGTCGAATACCCGAACAACAAAAGGTCCAGTTTTTTCCCAATAAAATTTACAAAATAAAATTCAGCTCATTCTCTTTTTGCAAATTTGAATTATTCTTTATGCTAGTTGTTGACAAATGTTTCTATTCTAACCATACAAATTGAAAATATGTCCATAAATATTAAACCATAAACATTAAACCAACCACATCCGTAAACATTAAACTGCCCTCTAGTTAATTATTATTGTTTGGATTACGAAAACAACAGAAAAACGACGAAGAACAAATAACAAAATTTATGGAATTTTACTTCTTATTAAAATTAAAATTAAGTCATAAAAAATTAAGGACCTTCATTGGTTATTTGTTTATATTTAGTTTAAAATCGGTAAATATATTATGATAAGTTTTTATTTAAGATTTAAGCTAATAATTAAAATAAGTGTCATCGAAAGTTTGGGACCAGTTCAAGAAAATGTCATCACATAAATCTCGGTGCCACGTAGTTGGATGCGCACGAATAATTTCAACTAAATGGGGAAATACGCCAGCAATGAAAAATCAAATCGGATAATGATGCGGCTAATTATTATATTGAAAATTTACAACTACAAAAATGTATTGCTGTCTACACAAGATCTACTATAGATAACAGTGGTACTACAGTTGATAAAGAGCTGAAAATGTTGTATGTAAATAAAGGAAACCGAAAAAAATGATAGAAAATTTAAATCAATCGTTATTGACCGTGAAGCCAACATCCACTTTATCGGAGCGGGTTTTTTCTATTGCAGGAATTTTAAAAAAAATACGAAATCGGATGAGTACAGCTACCCTAAATGGTTTAATATTTTTGAAATATTATTTTACAATTAAAAAATTATCAATTTTTAGTTTACTACTGTGAGGTTTTTTTTATTGTTTTTTATCTTTTAATTTTTTTATAACTACCCGGGTTATCCGGGTAATCCGGGTAATTTGGAAAATACTAATCGAGTAACCGGGTAATTTGAAATCGGGTAATTTGAAATCACTAAATGCAACTAATCGTCCAAATTTCAAAGGAATCGATCCAGTACTTAAGGAGATTACCTATTTTGAACAAACGAACATTTACATTTTTATTTATATAGAAGAAGATAGAAGATAGATAGAAGAATATTTATTGAAATTCTATTAAAAGTTTATTGCAACACTAATCTTTATAAAACTGTTTGTGTGTTTTTTTACTGAAAATAATAATTAAAAGTATTCTTTTTACTAATTGAAATAAAATAAATCTGACTAAAGTCTAATTTAAATATTTTGTTTATATTTATTTCAATAACTTTTCTAAAAAAAGTGTTTTAGTTATTCTATTTTCTAGAGTATCGGTACTACACCGGTAAGGTGAGAAACTTTGTCAGTATTGGCAAAACGGAAATTTTGGAAGCGCTACTCTCGATGTAAATATGTTATTGATTACTTTCATTTTGAAAAGTTATCGTTCAGCTGGGAACGGTAACAGTAACAGTATTGACATCGAGCCTAATTTCATAGAAATAAAAAAAATAATCAACAATCTTTACAAACAATCTTTACAACAATCCTTACAACCAAACCACCACTAATTCCGGCCATATTGTTTGCGTTGTCATATGACTGTCTCTGCAATTTTGTATGCCAATTTTGTTTTCTTCGAGGAATTTTTAAACGATGCCAAAAAGATACTCTTATGTTTGACCCTCAATTGGAATAAAAGCAACTAATCGTTCATTGATTTTACCATCTTTTACATATCGAATGCAAAAAGCCAATTAATCCGAACGACTTACATCCAGAGTGGAGTCAACACTAATCGAATAATAAACTGCGTCAATGACGTCGGCTGCAATATAAATTCGTCACATATTGTGCTTGAGAGTAGTGATGGGAACAATCGAATAAAAACAATCGAATTATTCGATTGTTGAAATATTTCGAATTATTCGATTGTTCATAACAGACACCTAATAAAAAATTCATTCGAATAAAAATAGTTACTAGTTTTTTTATTCGAAGTGTTTTCATTACTAGTTTTTTTATTCGAAGTGTTTTCATTACTAGTTTTTTTATTCGAAGTGTTTTCATTACTAGTTTTTTTATTCGAAGTGTTTTCATTACTAATTTTTTTATTCGAAGTATTTTTACTACTATTTTTGTTATTCGAAAGGTTTTTTTATTCGAAGTGTTTTTTTATACGAAGTGTTTTTACTACTAGTTTTGTTATTCGAAAGGTTTTTTTATTCGAAGTGTTTTTTTATTCGAAGTGTTTTTACTACTAGTTTTTTTATTCGAAAGGTTTTTTATTCGAAGTGTTTTTATTTGAATAACTTTTTTTTTATTAGTAATTGAATGGAAGAATCGAATAAATGGTTATCGAGAGGTTGAAAAATAGTTGAACCAGGTCCTGTAGGTAGTTTTCTTTTCTTGATTTAAAAAATTATTTGCAAAATGTTTCTGAAAATACTTCAACTATACAATGAAAAATCTAAAGAGCTTTGAGCTATAGTTATTTAATATTTTATCAAAATTTAAAAGGAATAATTGAAAAATTATTTTATTGATAAATATTTGTATGTGTATATTTGTATTTTAATCCCTACAAAAAATATTTTGCTGAAAAATTTGGTATTTGATGTGAGTTATTATTTGGAAAAATTATAAATAGAACAACAATATCCTTATGATATCAAGGAATGATAATTTTACATTATTTTTTATAATAGGCGTAGGTACTTGGTAGTTTTGTCTTGTTTATCATTCATTTGGAAATTAGTGATTCAACAATTAATTAACTAACAATCTAGGTCCTAAAAACGAGTTGTTAAAACATCGACTTTATATATTTATATGTATAGTAGTACAATAACAATGAAATAAAAAATATTACATCAATGAAAAAGTATTTGAAGAAAAATTTTATTTTGTGTTTTGTTTTTGAGGATACTTCAATTTGTCATAAATAGATTATAGTAAAACAGTTTGTTTCGTTTTTTGAGATAAAGGAGTAAAATAATTTAATGAATATTGTAAAAGTATATGTATGTGCGTTGTTTATTTATATTTAAATATGTTTTTTTCTTGGTAGTGAATGAATTACTTTTGGAAAAAAGGAATAGAAGAATTTTATGCATATTGTAAAAGTATATATCCGTTGTTAATTTATATTTAATTATATTTTTCCGTTGTAAATAAATTACTTCTTTTGTTATTGAAAAAATTGGATTTATTGATTTTGACAAAAATATTATACGGAATTAAAACGAGGATTTTAATTAGAATTTTTAGTTTATTATTAAATCTTACCATTTTGGGATTTCATTAAGTAGGAGAAATTAAACAAACTTGTCTGTTAAATATATTGGTTTTGCGTAGTTTGATTATTGTTGAGCTATGACTGTTGATTTATTAAACTTTAGATGTAACAGGTATCAAGACATTAAAGTGTGAAACTCAAAGTGTTTGCTGAAGATTTTTTTGAAATATTGTTTTATGAAATTTATCTATAACGATTGTAGGATTTATAGGTTTAAGATATGATACCCTTACCACTCTACCAAAAGATTAATTATAGCCGTTTGTGGTGAAAGTAATTTTACACGACTGCTGATTAGTTTACGAATAGATAAGCAGGCAAGGTCTTTACTGTAAACAAGTATTCAATAAAAATGTTTTTCAAATGAATAAAATGGACAAATCACATAATGTTAATCTGTTGTTACTTTACGCAGATAACCGATTTAATAAGATTAATGGAAAAAATAAAGAAAACAAAGTTTTTTTATAATTTTATTGTTACTTTATGTATATTTACCTTGTTAGGCCATCTTCTGGATTCTCACTTAGGCCATCTTCTAGAGTGTTAGAACGAAGGCGGAAGCAAAGTTGAGAATGTTTTGGGTCCTAAAATATTGGAGGACATCATAGTGGCAATAAAAGATCAAAATTTGTTGTTTTCACTAATGTAATGATTGATTCGTCAAGCAAAAGAAGCCAAACTTGTTTTATTACAATACAGTACTTTTTATGAGTTTTTTTTAACTGGCTTACAACATAAGTTTCTTGATTTTTACAAAAGTGTCAATGAACCAGCAGATAGTATTTTTAGCTATATTTCTGAGTTCTTAAAACTCTAAATTTAAAATTGTCTAGTGTTACTCCATTGGGGACTGATAAAATGTCCTCATCCATTACACTTAAACTTTGAAAGTGCTAACCAAACAATTTAGAATAAAATACTGAAAGCCCATGTGATATTAATTTTCAAAAAATGTAGCTCGATCGTTTAACTCAATACTGAAAATACGCATATAGACATATTCATCCTTACCTAATAGAAACATAATTTTATTATTAAATTTTTTTTTTAAACTGAAAAATGAAGTGGCCAAAATCCAACGAGTTTTTTAGTTTTGTGACCCTAGGGGTGGTGTGTTCTACTTTGTTGACGACAAAAAAACACTTCGAATAATTATTCGATTGTTACAACATGTCGACTACTATTTATTCGATTGTTGAAATCATTCGATTGCTCCCATCACTACTTGAGAGGTACGACGTTCTTCATAAAAATATCCCAATAACAATCACTTTTATCATTTCATTAAGTTTGCTTCAGATGTCGCATACCTTTTCCTTTGTTGCCAAATTTATCACTATGCTCTTTTAAGAAAGGATAAAATTTAGCCAAAAGTTCAAGAGCTCCAAGAAAGTTTCCATTGTGATTCGAGCCCAAAGTTTCATCACTCTCGGAAGTTCGGAATTAAAATATTTGTTTTTTACTTATTTTCTTTATAAATTATATATCTTTATTTAAAATATTCGAATAGATTATTGCTTTTAGATTGCAAAATAGAGAAATCGAAAATTTTATTTGGAATTATTTATTTGAGAATCTGAGAAAACAATGGAACCCATAGTTAAAAACTGCTGCAAGAGAATCGTTTGAACTAGAGAATCAATTCATGATCCACATTGTATATACTCTATTTCAGAGATTTTTTAAGGGTGTAATTGTTATCGTTTTCGAAGTTCTGATTTCAGACATGCAGTTTTGAATCATCAAAAAATCAGTTCTGTTTTTTAGCCATCAAAAATGAATTTTTTGAAAATACTTTAATTTACTAGGGTTTTTTCGAAGCTGATGACCGTTTTATTTAGTAATCAATTTTGGAAAATGAGGATAAAGGGCCCCTAAAAATTTACCCGCACCAGGGCCCCCTGAACTCATAATCCGCCACTGATATATATATATATATATATATATATATATATATATATATATATATATATATATATATATATATATATATATATATATATATATATATATATATATATATATATATATATATATATATATATATATATATATATATATATAACGATATGAGGTATAACGGAATTTAGCGGCACTCTCACGGTCGCATTTTTCAACCTACACCAAAATAATTTTCTGTGTATGTTTCGGCAAATAATGTCTTGGACAAGTTTGTGAACTGGCCATATTCGGGTACCGGTTAAGCGGCTAGAGCCTAAAAAGTCATATAATCTAGGGCGCTATAACTTCCGTTTGAATAATAATATTTTAATAAAATTTAAAAATATTGAATATTTGAACCTTTTTTTATCATTTTTATCCAGATGACAATCTTGGCATTTCAGGTTCCTCAAAAACCAGCTGTTTTTAAAACTTACTAAACTTTGCTGTCCTTGATCTAGCTGAAATGGCCGAGCTCATATTTGAAAACTTTTTCTCAAGTATATAAAATATTAATCTTTCCAAAATTTTTAAAAAATAGTTCAAGTCTAAAGGTTGAGATCCTAGGGCTGTTAAATTGAAAACAAACGCAAAAGGCAATGCTTTCATCATGTTTCAGTTTATGTTATTTAAATTCATCTTAACTTTTAAGCATACTTTTAAACTATAGCCTCAAAAAATTTCAGCTTTCTAACCCAAAAGGTTCCATTTTTATAAGCAGTATAATGCAGCCCTTGCAAGAAAAATATCAAGCCATTTAATCTCATAGAAAAATTATCAAAATCTCTTTTGTTTTTATTTTTTTTACTAAGTAACCGTTTGAAAAAAGATTAAATAAGAACAAAGAAACACAACAACAAAAGATGATTTTGAAATAAAATTGTTTGATAATGTTTGATTATAAATTATGTGTGATGGTATAATTGTAGTTGTGACGTAGTTTATTTGATCTTTGGTGGATTTAATATGTTATTAAAAGCAGTTTAAACCAACTTATAAAACGGTTCCGAAATTGTATTGATGGAGTTAGTTCGGATAATGTATTTAATTTGGTTCAATAATTTTTTTGAATTATTCTGTTTCTACTTAAATTTTTTATTTAAACTAATCTGACTTATCTAATTTTATTTGGACACAAAACCGTCTGACCCCGAAATCTACCTATTTCTAGCGGATATACCTGCCGCTGGGATTTTTTATTTATGTATTGCTTCTTAATAATACTAATATCAGCCGCAGAATCGACCAAAAATGATGAACTACCAGGTTTTAAAATATCTTGCGGTATATTCACGTAATCAAATGTATTTAAATTGACATGAAATGTTTTAATTGAAATTGATTTATCGACAGAAGAATTTGTTTGAACAGAATGTTTTTTGACTTGTCGGGTTCAACAAAAAAGTTTGCAACAAGATGTTCTGTATGTAGTAAATTTGATATTTGTTTTTTCGTTCGTAACAACATTCCAAAATTGCAAAGATGTAGTTTTGGTTAAATATTTAGCTATTTTTCTTTTTAAAATTTGTTCGATATCTGTTTGTAATTAGTTTGTTTTGTTTAAACTAATCAGATACATTCTACTGGTACACAAAACAGTCTGATTTCAAAATCTACCTATTTCTAGCTGACATCCTGCCGCTTCGACTTTTTTTAAATATAAGAATAGAAATTGATAGAAAGCCCACATAATTCTCATTTGATTATTTTTGAAATATGTATGTTGTGCAACCAATCCAATCTATCTTTTTTCAATCCAAATCAATTTTCTCCACGTTGTAGCCTCTAAAAACTATCAAAGCTATACAGCTTTATGTTACGAAATTACAAAAAACAATTATTACTTTTCAAATTAAAATTTATCTATTTATTTTCGATAACACCTGTAGAACCTGTAGAATTTAATAGTTAAATTCACTAGTGCTCAGGTTTTATGTGAAATCGAGTTAAAACTCGTTATAATCAGTAATAATATTTTTGCCGAACAAATTTTCTTTACTATATTAACTAACTAACTAACTATATTAATTAACAAATCGAACAAATATAGAGATATATGCAGTTAAAGTAGGCAGATTCATTCATTAAAACAATTTAGTGAATTTATTAAAGCTTGTAATTTTTATTTCAAATAAATATTGACAGCTGCACTTAAAACTAAAATCTTATTCTTCAATGTAACACCGATTACAAATTTCACAAAATCTTCTATAATTTTTATACAAACAATCTCTCAATCAACAAAATTAGGTGTAATTAATTTTATAATTCTTAGATAATCGCAAGTGAAATTATTTAAATTTTTATCTTAACACAAATAACAAATTAAAGTATACGAAAGAAAAACAAATAAATAATGAATTGAGAAGGTATTTCTGCGATTTTATTCAAATTAAATTTGTATTGTAATTTGAAAGTAAAACGAAATAAATGTAAAGTAAAATAGTACAGTGTAAAATCATTGAATGCAATTTTATACGAATCTATGTTACAAATTTTTCAAACAAAACATAGGATTGTCAGCGTAAATATACGACGCGAAATCTAGTTGGCGAACAACAATTGTGTCATAAGTCGAAACAAGTATTACTTCGGTTTTAAAAAAACCAAAGTATTGAATTCATGAGCCAAAAGTGAAATTCTTACCCCCAATTTTTGGCATTTCTCGACGTTTTAGGACCTACTGATTCTAAAAAAGCAAAAAAAAAAATGATGTCTGTCTGCCGGCCGTCCATCACAACCGACTGAATCTCGAAAACCGCTGAAGGGATTTCAAAATTTTTTTTTTCTAGAAATAGATAACCTCAATGGAAAGAGCTGAAAGGACGATGTGTTCGATAACTGTACCGGAAGTGTGTCAAAAAATCGTCAAGTGTGTCAAAACAAGGAAATTTGAATATTTTTTGCTTAAAAAACATTAATTTTAAGTGATAATGAGCCTTAAATGTAACCTTAAATTTAACTAAATCTTGATAGTCGGGATTGGTATGGGGACTAAAAACTAGATTATTGCATTATATGTTTCTCAAAAAGTTATTGTCAAGTGTGTCAAAAGAATGATTATCATTTAGTTTTTTACCCAATTTTTGTGAAGAAGAAATAAAATTAATTATTTGTATAACATGAAAATTTAAATGTGATGAACATGAAATTGGGCATGGAAAGCTTAGATTTTATTATATTTTTTGGAAGATTTTTGGAATTTCGAAAAAAGTTTGTATTGTTGGTTTTGTTATAGTTTATGCGATATTTTTAGAATTTTGAAAAAAAGTTTGTTTTTTGATTTTGTTATAGTTTTTTCAATAGTTTTAGAATTTTGAAGAAAGTTACTTCGGTCTTAATTTGAATTTTTGGGAAAAGTTTCAATTGAAAAAGTTTCAATACTTCATTTTATTATAATTTTTGGAGTTTTGAAAAAAGCATGTTTTTTTATTTTCTTATAATTTTTGCAATATTTTGAGAATTTTGGAAAAAGTTTGATTTTGTGGAGTATTTTTAAAATTTTGAAAAAAGCATTAATTTTTGATTTTGTTATAATTTTTTAATTATATTTAGAATTTTGAAAAAAGCTTGTATTTTTGATTTTTTTATAATATTTGCAATAATTTAAAATTTTTTAAATAATTTTTTGATTTTGTAATAATTTTTGGAATTTTTTTAGAATTTTGAAAAATGTTTAAATTTTTGATTTTATTGTAATTTTTGGAATATTTCTCGAAACGCTAAATGGAGGAGGTTTTATGAGTAGTTTGCTGAGTCTATCATCTTTTCACTAAATTATGTAAATATATGATCTGTTATAATTTTCCGGTAACGAATTGAGGTTTCGTGTTAGTTTTGTAATAAATTTCTAAACAGAGACAAAATACTTGTACGTTTGCAAAGAGTTTTATGTTTGATATACATCGCTGCCGATAACTAAAAACAACGTCCTCATAAATGTTTTATGCCGAAAACTATATCAAAATCCTTAACCAAAACCGAAGTCTTGATATCTCAGAGCTGTGAGATTTCAGCCCCTTCATATTCTACTATTATATATTTAAGTTTTAAGTGTTTGATTTCAGAAGACTAACATTATGTTAACAATAAATGGCGTAGGAGCCTCATTTGATTCAAGAACATGTTCTAGTTGGAATGTTTCTTCTTTCAATATAGATACTGCAATTTAAAGAAAATGAAATTAGACATGAACGGCATAAACATGTATCAAAATGTACATATATAGTTATTAAACTAAGCATGATTCAATAGACTGTGTTAAATAAGACACATCCTATGGGTTTAAACTCTATATACATGGCTAGATATAGAAGCGATGAATGAATGCAATATCAAGGGCTTAAATTGAGTTGAAATTGGGGTTAAGTTAAAATTACGTAACACTTTAAATCCAAATACATTCTCTATAATATTTAAGACATCCAATAAAACAAAAATCTTAATCAAGTTCTTAAAAACATAATGTTATTATTACACATTAGTCAGTTATGTAACTATTAATGAAAAACATGATCTACGCAGGTGAAAAAGTCGAGATTTGAACTTGACCATTTTTGATTTTTCTGAAACTTGGCATATTAGTAGTATGGACAAAATAAAGAAGCAAGAAGAACTTATTTTACAATTTTTTTAAAGTGCATGGTTACATGCAAGAAAATTCTGCCAATTCCATGTAACTTTGAAATTAAATTGCTCAAGAACGGCTATACCGATTTCAGCAAACTTTTTTTGTTTGATAGATGATTAGTTAGCCGTTTGAAAAAAAATTAATTAATATTTTTTGTAATTAAATTTTAAATAAAAATATTAAAAAAACTTCTTTAAAGATGGCGCTAGGGTCGAAGATCAATTGGAAATAGCTCTATCCTTACTCTAAAATATATCAAATTTAAAAAGAGGAGATTAAATTGGATTTTACAACCAATCTTTTGATCTCTATCTACCTACCGGCAATATCTAAAGTTTTTGAGGAAATAATTTTTAATAGACTAATAAATGCATAACATCTAATCGTGTATTAAGCTGTCTTCAATTCGGATTTACTTCTAAATTAAGTACAACAACCGCTTATTTAAATTTTATGAATTTTGTTACCAAAAGTGTAGAGCTTTTCTGTACTTGTTTGTGTTTAGGGTTTCGCAATCCATTTAATACGATCACACCTATATCATATTGTTAATTAAAGAAAAAAATAGGGCTTACAGCTGAAATACAGCTGAAATTAATTGGTAGCTTTCTACTACAATGTACCTAGATCAAAAATAACAGAAATTAATCATCAATTAAGTAATGTCGTTCATCTTAACCTAGGTGTTCCTTAGAAATAAATCCTAATTCCTATAGGCTCAGCATTTTCTAACGTTTCTACAACTGAAAGGGAAACATATGGAGGAGCTGAAATCTCACAGCTCTGAGATATCAAGACTTTGGTCTGGGTTAAGGATTTTGATATAGTTTTCAGCAAAAAACTTTTATGAGGACATGGTTTTAAGCTTTGGGCAGCGATGTATATAAGTCGAGAAAATATTACAAAATCACAAATATTTCTTTCAAAATTCCAAAAATATTGTAAAAATTAAATAAAATCAAACTTTTTTCAAAATTCCAAAAATATTCCAAAAATTAGAATGAAATCAAATATTTAAACTTTTTCTAAATTCCAATTATACTTATTCCAAAAAATCTTAAAAATTCAAACTTTTCCAGAATTCTAAAAATCTTGCAAAAATCAATACAAAATCAAAAATTGAAACTTTTTTCAAAATTCCAAAAATTATATTAAAATCAAAAATTTAAAATTTTTAAAAATCTAAAAATATTGCAAAAATAACAAAATTAAAACTATTTCCAAAATTCTAAAAATATTGCAAAAATTATTACAAAATCAAAAATACAAACTTTTTTCAAAATTCCAAAAATATTTCAAAAACTATAACAAATTCAAAAATTTCCATGTCCAATTTCATTTTCAATTACATTTACGTCATAAAAACAACTACATTTTTTTCCAAAAAATTGGCTAAAAAAATAAATGAAATCATTTTTTGACACACTTGACAACATTTTTTTGACAAACTTATAATGTCATAATTCTCTATAATAATGAGAAAATTTCATGTCATACAAATTATTAATTTTATTTTTTTCCAAAAAATTGGGTAAAAGAGTAAATAAAAATCTTTCTTTTGACACACTTGACAACATTTTTTTGACAAACTTATAATGCCATAATTCTCAATAATAATAATAAAATTTCATTTCAAACAAATAATTAATTTTATTTTTTTCCAAAAAATTGGGTAAAAAATTAAATAAAAATCTTTCTTTTGACACACTTGACATTATTTTTTTGACAAACTGATAGTGCCATAATTCTCAACAATAATAATAAAATTTCATTTCAAACAAATAATTAATCTAATTTTTTTCCAAAAAATTAGGTAAAAAAATAAATAAAAATCTTTCTTTTGACACACTTGACAACATTTTTTTGACAAACTTATAATGCAATAATCTAGTTTTTCATCTACATACCAATGAACCATCAAGATTTCTCCAAATTCAATGTTCCTACTCGTAATCACTTAAAATGAACGTTTTTTAAGCCAAAAATATGAAAATTTGCTGTTTTTGACACACTTAATGATTTTTTGACACACTTCCGGTACAGTTATCGAACACAGCTTTGAGTTTACCTATATTAAGAAAAAAGTTTTTGAAACCCCTCAAGCGGTTTTCTCTGCAGCGTAGGTAATGACGGCCGGCCGGCAGACAGACATACATTTTTTTTTTTGCTTTTTTAGAATCAGTAGGTCCTAAAATGTCGAGAAATGCCAACAAAAGTGGGGGTAAGAATTTCACTTTTGGCTCATGAACCTAATACTTTGGTCTTTCAGACCGAAGTTAATACAATAATATTTGTATGATAACAATCTTATATATTCTTCCAATGCGTTAAAATTACTATGTTCAAATCATAAAGTATACATAAATATAGAGAGAACATAACTTTAAAATTGTATGAAGAGAGACATAACAAATCGTGATTACTAATATGTATGTCATATTCAATTTCTCTTTTCGCCATTTGTATTTCTGTTTATTTAAAGCAACAAACATTTTTATTAAATTATAAATTAAAAAGAATAATAGTATATTCTTCAACGATACCGAAAACAACATATTTTGAAGCGAGAGGACAGTTTATCAGCCGAAGCGATAGCCGAGGTTGGTAATGGTCGCGAGATTCAAAATATGATTTTCGGCGCTTCTCCTCGCCGAAAATTATATTTTTAATCTCTTTTAACTGTACTTTTTCTACTACTTTTTTAAAAATTAATATTAATTATTAAATATTTTCATTTATAATTACATACAGTTCAAATTTTAAAACATGCAAACATCCAATTAAAATCTTTAACTTTATATTTCTGCTATTAAAATATAGATGACTTAGTAGGAATAAATTATCAAATTTCTATGTCATAATTAAAACCGTCTTTAGATACAAGCCTGATTGTCTTTTCGTACAAAAAAATCGTTAAATTTATACATATATGTACATATTTTTATTCTATTTACTCTACAAAATACTATATTTTTATTCTATTTGGTCTATAAAGTATAAAGTTCCTAAAATCATTAAATAACACATCTTTAAGGCGCGCTATACACCTGAACTAAACTATGTGAACTATGTTTTAAAAAAAATAATGTTTTAATGCGAATAATGTTTTAAAAAAAAAATGTAATGTTTCCGTTTTTATTTTATTTTTTAAATGTTTTGTTTCCGTAATTTTCTATAATTACGTTATATATATTATTTTTTTAAAAACATAGTTCGCATAGTTTAGCTCAGGTGTATAGCGCGCCTAAGTGTTAATTGCTTTTTGCATTTCGCGTCTAGTAGGCTTATAACTAAAGACGGTTTATAACTAAAGACGGTTTATAAGCAAAATCAAATTTAAAAAATTTATTTTTATTTCTAAAATAAAAACAACAGTTTTGATTTAGTTTTTGTATGGGATTGACATTACGTAAATTCCTGATATATTTTAAAACAACGTAAATTATTTTATGTAAATAAATATTTCTTTTTTCGTTTTTCTTAAATAAATAGGTGAAATAATTTTTGTTAAAAATATCTTAACACCAACTGTTTGTTACCACACTATTTAAGAAGAATATATGAATATTATTTAGTTAACTTTTTTATTTTTAAATAATTCAAAAATAAATTAACGCCATCTTCCCAAGAGGGATAAATTAACACTAACAAAATTATTTCATTCATTCAAAGAATTATGAGACTAAGAAAATAAAACTGTGTAAAGATATATATATATATATATATATATATATATATATATATATATATATATATATATATATATATATATATATATATATATATATATATATATATATATATATATATATATATATATATATATATATCTATAAAATAGAATTGTGTCAAGCAATTGTTATGCAGCATACAAATAAAGCTCTGATTCAGGAGCCGTAGGTGAATAAAAATCACATACTTGGCCTGAATTGTAACCAAGGCAGGATGTTTGTCGGTACAGTAACGGAGAACCCTCGTTCGTGCGTTTACTTGTCGAACGACATTTTTGGTATCCTTATACCCCAATGCAGTGGCAAAGATGCCGTTGCTGTTAAAATTACGGTAAAGATCGAGGGTGTTGATGCCGACGTAATCATCGGTTCCTTGTATTTACCGTATGATGGTACCATTCCAACCCAAGAACTCGTTAAAGTGGTGGAATTTTGTAGCAACAAGAACCTGCCGTTGTTCCTTGGGTGCGATGCAAATTCGCATCATGGAATCTGGGGCAGTTCAGATAATAACAGACGGGGAACAGACCTCGTTGAATTTCTTCATGGCACAGATCTAGAAATTCTAAATAAGGGAATGCTCCTACTTTTTCAAATGCAATTAGGGAGGAAGTAATTGACATCGCTCTCAGTAGTTTAGTTTTGGTGAAAAGGGTCCGAAATTGGAGAGTGTCGCAAGATATTCTCACCTCAGACCACAAGTGCATAAATTTTGAATTTATGGTCGACACATTGGTAAAAGAAAGTTTTAGGAATCCCAAATCAACGAATTGGGATATGTACAGATCACTTCTTAGCCAGTTGGTTTTGGAGGTTAATCCATCGATCAACTGCATACAAGACATTGATAATGTTGCGTACCGAATTCAAGAGTGTATGGTCAAGGCTTTTGAAGAATCTTGTCCACTCAGAGCGTTCAATTATGAGTTAAACTCGCCCTGGTGGAACAGAAAACTGAAAAAGCTGAGATCTACAGTCAGGAAACTTTTAAAGATAGCCAAGCGAACAAATAATACCGATGACTGGATCGCTTACCGCACTAGTCGGAGGGAATATAAATACAGTATCCGGGGTGCTAGAGAGAGTGCTTGGAAGAAGTTTTGTAAGTCAATTGAAAGCTATCAGGTGGCCGCCAGGCTTCATAAAGCACTCTCAAGGGAATCCAAGTACCAACCATGCTTACTGCTTATGCCAACTGGGCGGTATACGGAATCTGTGGAAAAAACGGCGCAACATCTGCTTTGTACACATTTCCCGGGCAGCAGTTCCACTACTGGTTTGAAGGAACAACCAAGGGTTACTCCAAATAAAGATAGCTGGATCTTGGCTGGGAATGTGGTGAACATCAGAGCTCTGAGTAGGGCCATAAATTCTTTCAACCCGTTCAAATCGCCGGGTCCTGATGGAATCTATCCATGCATGCTACAGAATAATGTGGATGGCCTCATTGAATCATTGCATAGTATTTATAAAGCATGTTAGGCATATGGCTATGTCCCAGAAGTGTGGCGAAAATCTAGAGTTGTTTTCATACCTAAACCAGGTAAAAACAACTACAGTGAAGCCAAATCATTCCGGCCAATAAGTCTCAACTCCTTTGTCCTCAAAACTCTGGAAAGGCTAGTGGATCGTTATATAAGGGCCACCGCCTTAATACAGTTCCCACTAAGTACCAATCAGCATGCATACCAGATTGGGAAATCAGTAGAAACAGCTGCGCATCATTTGGTGAGTAGAATTGAAAGGGCACTCGATAGTCGATGCCAAAGAATTCGCTTTGGGTGTTTTTCTGGATATTGAAGGCGCTTTTGATAATGCCACCTTCGAATCAATCAGGACTGCAGCATCACAACATGGCATCAACCACACGATCTCTAACTGGATTGTGTCTATGTTGAGTTGCCGCATTGCCTTTGTGGAAATGGGTAATACTACTGTTTCAGTTTCTGTCAAACGAGGTTGTCCACAGGGTGGTGTTCTCTCACCTCTTCTGTGGAGCTTGGTAGTTGATAGTCTTCTTAATAGACTGAATCAATCGGGCCCATATTCTCAGGGTTACGCTCACGATATTGCCATATTGGCAATTGAGAAAGACCTTCGCACTCTGGTGGATCTGATGCAAAATTCACTGAGGTTGGTTGCAGAGTGATGTGGGGAGCAAGGACTTTCAGTCCATCCTTCCAAATCGCAGGTAGTCTTATTTACCAAGAAGAGAAAAGTGCCTGCAACACCAAGTCTGTATCTTTTCAGTATGCAGTTAAGCTACTCAGATGAGGTAAAGTTTTTAGGCATTATTCTCGACAAAAGGCTAAATTGGAATAGTCATTTAACGAAAAAAATTGATAAGGCTGTTATTGCCTTTTGGCAATGCCGCCGATCATTTGGAAGTAATTGGCGTCTTAGTCCCAAAATCATCTTATGGATCTACACAGCTATAAACAGACCAACACTTGCTTTTGCATGTGTGGTCTGGTGGCCAAAAACGGATAAACAATACATCCGTGCTAAGTTAAATAAAATTCAGAGGATGGCATGCGTAGGTATCAGTGGCTCGATGCGCACTACACCTACACTGTCGTTGGATGCCATGTTGGGCCTTTCTCCCTTACATTTACATGTGGAGTACATGGCTAAAAGGGCTGTCTACAGACTACATGTGGCAGGAACGTGGGTAAACAGAGGGAAAACATGCGGTCATAGTCACATTCTTGACAGATTACGGACAGCTTGTCCTGAAATAGATATGCATAGTGACGTCATGACCAAAGTATATAACTTTGAGAAGCCCGCTGAACTGATCATCTCTTCCAGAGAGGAATGTGAGGGATCTTGGTCCGACTGGGCCTCCAGCGAAACCTACGTCTTCTATACGGATGGCACACTGTTGAATGGAAATGCAGGAGCTGGGTTATACTGGGAATTAAACAATGTAGCAATAAGTAGCAATAAATTTTTGCTTGCACGGTTTTGTACAGTTCTCCAAGCGGAGGTGTATGCTATCAATGAATGCACACACGTAATAACACGTTTGCGTCTGCAGTAGGGTTTCTAAATATCCGACTTATTTGATTATCCGGATATCGAATACATAAACAATACATTATCCGGATAATCCGGATATCCGGATAATTAAACAATATATAAAACATGTTTTTTACTTTGCGGTATTTAAATCATTTATGTATATTTTTCGTGTATCTATATTAATTAATTTTTATACATAGTCACAAAATAACAAAAATAGTAACAAATCATAAAAATAATAAAAAAATAAAATTATTAATAAATTTAATTAGGATTTAAATTAGACCTCGACTCAATTTCAAGACATTGTAATAATTAATTAATCAATGCAATAATTTTTCTAGAATATGCATTTTTATAAATGCATCAATAACTTCATTAATTTAAGTTATTGATGCATTTATAAAAATGCATATTTTAGAAAAATTATTGCATTAGTTAATTAATTATTATAATGTCTCGAAATTGAGTCGAGTTCTAATTTTTATCCTGGTAAGACCAGCAATTGAAAATACCCGCACCGTTGCAGTCGGTGTCGGTTTTATTGGTAATAATACGCGATTTAGAATATTTAAATTGCCCGTCCGTTTTTTATAATTATTTAAATAAATGAAATCTTTTTTCAGCAATATGAAACTTCCTCCATTCTGCTTCTCAACATAAGTAATTAAAGCAATAGCATTCTCAAGTACTTTCTGCAGTCACGATTTCTTATACAAACTTCACTACTTAGACTTTCTTCATCTTCACTTTCAATAGTAATTTCATTAGTAATTTCCTCAGAGTCATAATTTAGAAGTGCAGCTCTCATAAACTTTAAACAAATAGCCAACACTTCAGATTTTATTGTTTATAAAACATTATTTTTTTTAAATTAATATAGCATTAAATAAATTATAGTAAAATATCTTTACATTGCAGAGAAGTGTTTCATAAAATATTCAATGATTACAGTTTTCAAAACAATAAAGTTGTAAAAAAATTTTTAAAACTTATAGTCACTTCACTGCACTAACAAACTTTGCAACGCAACTTAATATTTATTTGAACTTTGCAACGCAATTCGATTATTTTTTTACAAAATAAAGGGTTTTTTAATATTCGGATAATTGCAAAAAAGTATCCGGATAATCGAATAGTCAAAATATGGTCGAATAATCCGGATAATTCGATATCCGGATATCCGGATTAGAAACCCTAGTCTGCAGGGTAAACAAATTTGTATTTGTTCGGATAGCCAAACAGCAATTAAAGCGCTTGTAAGCCCGGAGACTACTTCTATACTCTTCAATGAGTGTAGAAAAAACCTTTGTAGGATAGCGCAACTCAACAACATCACGCTGCGTTGGGTTCCAGGTCATAGTGGCATTCCGGGCAACGTAAAATCTGATTGACTTGCAAGGACGGGAGCGACCTTGACATTTTCTGGGCCAGAACCCGCCTTTGGGTTATCCAAAAATTTTGCTTTGTCATTATTAAAGGATGATGCGAACCTTAAGATTGGGTAGCGAAAATCCGAAATTCTGCGTCCACGCCGTGCTACCTGGGTAACGCTAACAGAATTAGGTTGGTGTAGTTGAGAGGGGCAGAGTAAATACTGCTTATACTCAATGATTCTGCACCATGGCGAGTCATTGGCGCCATAAAACCAATGCAACTCAAGCGTCTGTTCTCCATGTTAGGGGCGGCTTGGAGCGGGCGTCTGTCTTGGATCAAGCGGCTCGCTATATAAATGTGTAGAAAGCGTCTGTTCTCCATGTTAGGGGCGGCTTTCAGCGGGCGTCTGACTTGGATCAAGCGGCTCGCTATATAAACGTGTAAAAAGGTTGTTTCTGGTGACCTTAAGATGCAGAACGAACCCATTCACGAAAATTTGGGTTGGGCGAAGGGCTAACACCCCATTTCCGTAAAAAAATTATTGTCATGAATTCTGTACAGAGGCCTCGGCATATCTCGGAATCATTATTGGAACGACCTCGGAAACTGTGCCCGGACTACGATTTAAAATTGGGAACCTGGAACGTGCTAAGCCTTAGAAGACCAGGAGGTCTCCTAAAACTCACACAACAAGTCGAGAGCTACACACTAGATATAGTGGCATTACAAGAACTAAGATGGCCAGGTAGTGGAATCCATGAAACAGCGAAAGGATACACTCTTTATTATTGCGGTCATCAAAACGGAGGAGAATTTGGAGTTGGCTTTCTTATACACCGTCGCGTGAATCAGCATGTTATCGACTTCTGCCCAATTAATATGCGGTTATGCACACTGAGAATCCGCACGCAAAAATTCAATGTAACGATCGTTAAAGTTCATGCACCTACTGAAGATAAAGCAGATGATATTAAAGACCTGTTCTTCCTGGAACTCGAAGAAGTCATCAATAAAATCCCGCGGCACGATATAAAAATCGTGGTAGGTGACTTTAATGCTCAAATCGGTAGGATTGCAGAACTTAAAACACATATCGGCCCTAACAGCTTGCATCATACCAGCAATACCAGCAATACCAGCAACAATAACAATAACAACAAATGATGTATGATCTAGTAATTTCCAGCACTTTCTTCCCTCACAAGAAAATTCACAAGGCAACGTGGAAATCAAATGACGGAAGAACGGAAAATCAAATCGATCACGTCATGATTTCTAAGAGACACTCCACAAGTGTAACTGACGTTCGATCATACAGAGGTGCTGATATGGACACTGATCATATGCTTGTCATCTTTAAGTACAAGTGCAAATTGTCATCTACATTTAATAGACAAGCAAAAAAGACCGTGCGCTGGAACGTCGATGCATTTAAACTTCCGGAAACGCTGAACAGATATCAGGAAATAATAACACAGAACATAGAAGAGCATGACATCTCTTCTGAGATGCCATTAAACATACAAGAAGAATGGCAAACGCTTCAATCAACCATTATAGCCGCAGCACAAACTACAATCGGAAAGCGGCCACCGAAATCACACAACGAATGGTTCGACGACGAGTGCCGCCAATCCGTTGAACATAAACAAGGACTGCGAGAAAAATGGTTAACAAGAAACACCCGAAGCTCCCAAGCTGATTACCTATGCGCCAGGAAAGCTTCAACAAAACTTCTACGTAAAAAGAAACGCGAACACATGAAGAGCTGCATTGAAGACATCAACCAACATGCCGCCAACGGAAATTCAAAAGAGTGCTTTGCCAATGCACGAAATCTGACAAAAGATTTCCACCCAAGATCTACAGCCATCAAAAATAAAAATAATGAACTTACAACAAGTGAACGTGATGTGCTGGCAGTGTGGCGATCCCACTTTCAAGACCTATTGAATAGGACGAATGAAGTTCATCCTATTCGAGCAATTGCTCCATCAACTGAGGAGATTTTTGTCCCTTACCCAGCAATAGAGGAAGTGGAAGCTGCCATTAAAAAACTGAAAAATGGCAAATCACCAGGTTTCGATGAATTCCCGCAGAACTACTTAAAAATGGAGGAGCAGCTCTGGTCTCACGTATATACGATCTGATTCTTGCAATCTGGGACCAAGAAGAACTACCTGCTGAATGGAAAACAGCTCTCATTGTTCCGCTACATAAGAAAGGTGACCGTCTAAAGTGTGCGAATTATCGTGGCATCGCACTGTTGAACACAGCATATAAAATACTAGCTAATGTCGTACTTGCTCGACTCATCCCGTTCGCCGAATCTATCATCGGTGACTATCAGTGTGGTTTTCGTCCCAACCGCTCAACCACAGATCAATGTTTTACATTAAGGATGATTCTGGAAAAATGTTGGGAGTACAACATCAGCATTCACTAGCTCTACGTTGATTTCAGGCAAGCATATGATAGTATCATCCGCGACAACCTCTGGTCCGCACTCATATGCCTTGGTATCCCAGAGAAACTTGTTTCTCTGTGCAAACTCACAACATCAGGATCAAATTGTAGAATAGTAGTCGAAGGGTTTCTGATCCTTTCGATATAACATCAGGTGCTCGACAAGGTGATGCACTCGCGCCTGTACTGTTTAATTTGGCGCTGGAGTACGCGATAAGAAAAAGCCGAATTGAGACGCAAAACTGCATATATAATAAATCTAGTCAAGTTCTTGGCTACGCAGATGATATTGTGCTTCTCGGACGTAGAACGAGCGATATTAAAGATAGTCTCTCTCAGCTTGAAAGAAATGCTAAACGACTTGGATTATGCATCAACACTGGCAAAACTAAAGTGTTAACAACATTTAAGAACATACCTCCCGGAAATCTGGATACTGGCGACTACGAAGTGGAACGCGTGGAAAACTTCAAATACCTCGGGTCTGTAATAACATCGTCAAATGACATGCAGGCAGATATCAAAGCCCGTGTCTCTGCCGCATACAGAGTTTTCTACGCATACTCAAAACTTCTGCGATCAAAACATCTTTCGCGGTCGTGTAAACTCACACTTTACAAAGCATTAATTCGACCTGTGCTTACATTTGGAAGTGAAAGCTGGACACTGACTTCCTCCGATTGTAGAATCTTATCAACATTCGAGAGGAAGGTTATACGAACAATTTATGGTCCATGTAAAGTTGCTGAAAATCAGCATAGAATCCGAATGAACCACGAAATCAGACAGCTTCTTGGAGGCTGCGATGTAATCGGATTCATTAAATCTAACCGGATCAGATGGTTTGGTCATGTAGAAAGGGCTCCATTAGATAGAATGATAAAAAAAGCGTCCCAACAACAGCCAGCTGGTGTTCGTCGAAGAGGAAGACCTAGACAACGCTGGCGTGATGACATCATCCAAGACCTTCGTGATGTAGGATGTCGAAACTGGGGTCAACTGGTCATGGAACGAGATGATTGGAAGCTGGTGGCACAGACGGCAAAATCCCTTCATGGGATGTAAACGCCAGAGAGAGAGAGAACCTTAAGATGAATGCTCTGTGGAATGCGTCATCAACAGGTAAACAAAGTAAGATGTTTTTTAGCATTTCGGAGAAAAATGTTAATTTTCTTTTGAGCTTGAAGAGGAAAACTCTCAGCTCTGTGATCGGTGTCCTAACAGGACATTGACATCTAAACAAACATCTTTTTACGATGGAACTTATAGATAGTTCTCTCTGTGGTTGTTGTCTTGAAGAGGAGGAGGACTCTGAGCACTTTTTGTGTGTATGCCCGGCATTCTCTAAGGTCAGAGCTAGGATTTTTGGTTCTGATACTATAAAGGCCGGCACCATAAAACTGTCGCCAATACAGTCGGTCTTGGATTTCATTAACAAGACAGAAAGGTTTGTGGAATAGTTGTTATGAGGCCAAACTCGGACACGCTCGCTATGGACCGAAGAGTCTGCGTGCCAGGACAAGTTCCGCCTCGTGCAACCGGTCCACCCCTTTCTATCTATCTATCTATCTATATACCGGGTGATTTTTTTAACCTGAAACTTTCAAATATCTCGAAAAATAAGCACTCTACGGAAAAAAAGTCCATATTCAAAATTGAATCATTCCGCGGGGGAAACACATTAGTGCAAAAAAATAGTCCCCCACCCTCCCTCTTTGTAGGTGGGTGGGGGTAATTTTGAATCTAAAATAGAGACCCCAATTTTTTATTGCAGATACAGATTCTACGGCTAAAAGTACGTACGATTTGACTAAAAAATTTTGTTCGATTCATGATAGATGTCAATTGGCCTGCCAGATCACCAGATCTTACTACGCCAGATTTCTTTTTGTGGGGCTATCTCAAAGAGAAAGTTTACAAACAAGAACCAAAAACACTGAGAATATGATTGGGCGAATCATAAATGCTTGTGCCGAAATTCAAGCAGACACACTTCTCAGTTGTGTACAGTCATTTGAAGAGCGGATTAATGAGTGCATTGATTTCGAAGGCTATTATTTTGAACACTTATTTTAAGCTAAAATTTGTTTATTCACCAACCATTTACATTAATAAACTTTTTACAATGAAATCGTGATATTTTTTATTTCAAATGTATTACAAAATCGTAGGCATATGTTTTTAGTAAAAGAAATCGAAAAAATTGAATTTCGTCGATTACAGCGCCATCTATCATGAATCGAACAAATTTTTTTAGTCAAATCGTACGTACTTTTAGCTGTAGAATCCGTATCTGCAATAAAAAATTGGGGTTCCTATTTTAGATTCAAAGTTACCCCCGCCCACCTACAAAGAGGGCGGGTAGGGGACTATTTTTTTGCACTAATGTCTTTTCATTGCGGAATGATTAAATTTTGAATATGGACTTTTTTTCCGTAGAGTGCTTATTTTTCGAGATATTTGAAAGTTTCAGGTTAAAAAAATCACCCGGTATACACAAAAATATTTGAAGCCGTTTTTCTCTCTTCTCCTCTCGTATTTGTCCATTTTAAGTTGTCAAAAAAAAACATTGTTTGGTTTGGTTATAATTTGGATTTAAGTGGTGATATTTTGTGGTGATATTTTGACGAATTTATAATAAATATAAAAAATGCTAGTGATTTTATTATAATTTAAAAATAGTTTTAAAGAAAAATTAATATATTTAAGTGAAAATTTTGAATAAAACATTAAATATGAAGTGTGTGATAATGACGTGTAAAAATTACCGAATACATATACAGGATGGGATTTCTTATCATAGATAACTAATACCGCATTCACAGCGACATAGCAAATTAGTAGATGTAATTTAAATCTGTGCTGTAAACACTTTTTATTTTAAAATCTTGAAACTAATTTGATATCTAGGCTTACTACCATTACATTACAAACGATTCAAATACTTACGATTCAAATTACAATCTACGTTTTAAACTCATTAAATATGCCAAGATGCAAATTATAATATACTATCTACTAATTTGCTATGTCGCTGTGAATGCGGTATAATATTGATATTATAATTTACTTTTCTATTATAGTCCAGTCATTTTAGAAGTTTCAAGCCCCAATCTGCGGAAAAATTCCTATTGAGCTGAATTTTTGTATGCACCTTTGTTATGGCATTTTAATGGATATGTGAAAAATCGACATTGATATCGTGCCGGCTAAAAAAGTTATGAAGGTCAAAAGGTCGTGAAAATCAGTTTTTCGCGAATATCTCGCGACCTATTGGTCAGAGGCAATAGAAGTCAGAGCAAAAATTGTTCATCGTGAAATTATCTACAAAAAGTGGTTGGTGCATTTTTCTGAAAGATCAACCGTTTTAGGAGTAGAACGATTTTTTGTAATCGAATTTTAAAAAAATAACTAAGATCGTTCGTTTTTCACCTATAACTACTTCAGTTTTGATTTAAAAAAAAAAATTTGACAACAAAAGTTGTAGATCTTAAAAAAATACATTGATTTTTTTCTTTGTTCATGCAAAAAAAAATTTTTCAAGCTTAAAAAGAACGATTTTTT
>OY856187.1:284825412-284862014 GCA_963693315.1 Diogma glabrata | reverse complement strand
CTACCTTTACTGGCTTGAAATTGAATTTGATCTATATTGAACGTTCCAGCCACACAGTTAAAAAAAAACTGAATATGTAATGCAAATTGCTACATATATGGGTCATTTTTTTACAAACCGAACATCTTTCTGACCGACACATATTTGATTTGGCTGAAATTTTAGGGCTTTTATATAGAAAAATTTCCAAATTCTCATTTCCCAAGATAAGAAAGATGTACGTGCTCGAGAATTTTTTTGGGTTGGAAAATGGAGCCCTTCTAAATTTCGAGGATTTCGTGATTTTTGGCTTGAAGACTTATTTTCAAAGATTCATAACTTCGGTTCTGGTAATGATAAACATTTTTTCTGTTTTATTTTAAAGCTAAAATATGAACTTTAAAAAAAAATTGTTATCTACAAAAATTATTAACAAATTCCTATGTGTAAACAGTTTAGCAATAAGTCAGACACTTTCTCTTTGACATCTGCATTTTTATTCACTCGTGTACGAGTAGCATTAGAAATAAATCAATTTATCGAGCGCGGAAAGGTAAAAATTCCATAAATTTTTGTTGTCCCGCACTAGATAAATTAATATATTTCTAACAGTAAAACTAATTTCTCCCTTAGTAAAAAACACGTTTTTCTTGAAAATTGAACGTAGAATACGTAGAGCAATCACTAAAAATCGATTTTAACATTTTATTTGTTTATAACAATAGGAATTTGCTAATAATTTTTATTGACTAAATTTTTTTATTAAAATTCCATCTCTTTACTTTAAAATAAAATAAAACAAAAGCTTACTCTTATTAATAGAACCGAAGTAATGAATTTTTGAAAATAAGTCGTCAAACCAAAAATCACGAAATTTAGATCGCCTCTATTTTCCAAAAAAAAAATCCTCGAACACATAAATTTTTTTCGATATCATACCAGTAAAAAATTTTTAAGCCAAATCATAAATCCATCGGTCAGATTTTGTTCAAATCTGTTCGATTTGTAAAAGAATGACCCATGTGGGAAATGTGGGAAATTTAATTTTTTTTTTTTTATTTTAATTTTACGAAATTCACCTACATATCAATATATATATATATATATAATATATATATATATATATATATATATATATATATATATATATATATATATATATATATATATATATATATATATATATATATATATATATATATATATATATATATATATATATATATATATATATATATATATATATATATATATTAGACTGGTCGTTAAAAACTAAATTTTCCGAGACGCCCCCCAGAAAAATTCTTTGTGGTCAAAAAACCATAACGGCTTTATTTTTTTTTTTTTTAAGTGAAAAGAACACGTGCCGCAAAATCATCGAAGTTTATTTTTTGATAAAATTGTTAATATCTCATAAAATATGCAGATGTCAAAAAAAATCACTTAATCATTTTTGCAGGAAATTTAATTCTCTACAAAAAAGGTCCATGTCATTTTTTTCCTAAAACCTATATTTCTGATGATATTTTGAAATAAAACTTGAAATTCTTCGAAACTCGTAAAACCAAATGATGAAAATTTCGACGAAAAAGTACTAATTTTGATTTTTTTTGTCACGATTATTTTTTTATACATTTCATTCTATAGCATAAGAAGAAAATTAGGAGTTTTTCGTCATCTTTATTTTTTATGTTTTTTAAAAATTACGAAAACTTACAAGTTCATTTTCAAAATATCTTGAGAACTATACGTTTTCGGGAAAAAATGACATGAATCTTTTTTGTAGAGAATTAAATTTCCTACAAAAATAGTTATATGGTTTTTTTTTTACATTTGCATATTTTATGAGATATTTGAAAAAATCTACGAATTTTTCAAAAATCAACTTCAACGATTTTGCGGCACGTGTTCTTTTGATTTAAAAAAAAAAAAATAATGCCGTTGTGGTTTTTTGACCCCAAAGAATTTTTCTAGGGGGCGTCTCGGCAAATTTAGTTTTTAACGACCAGTCTAATATATATATATATATATATATATATATATATATATATATATATATATATATATATATATATATATATATATATATATATATATATATATATAAATGTATATATATATATATATATATATATATATATATATATATATATATATATATATATATATATATATATATATATATATATATATATATATATATATATATATATATATATATATATATATATATATAAATATATATGTATATATATATATATATATATATATATATATATATATATATATATATATATATATATATATATATATATATACTAGGCGGGACCCGGCGTGCTTTGCTACGCCTATAAATAAAGTTTGTGTGTATACATTTTGTTGGCGTAGTAGCAATAATTTCAAAGAGTAGTAATGAGAAACGATTTTCTATTTTTTGTTAAATACGAATGTAAAAGGATCAGCACTCTAGTTGGTCAGCAAAATATAAAAATTAGTATTATATATAAAACAAAGGATTTATAAAAATACGCGATCAATTAAATTTTAATGGGTGTAAGGTTTCAGGTGTGTCTCTATATTGAACATTATACGGAACAAATATAGATTCAAAAATGTTTACAGTGTTCATGCCGTTTAATATACGCTTTCTTTACTGGTAGGTTATTAAAAAAGTTACAAAAAAATTGTAATCGTGATGTCATTCAATGGTCAGCAAGGGCAGTTAGAATAGTGACAATACATTCGATGAAGGTGAATACAAACACATTTACAAATTTTAAACATACACACATTAATTTTTATAAATAGAAGATAATGATTCAAAAAGAATTAAAATTTTATTTTGGAGTTTTGTATTAAACTTCAAGGCAGTACTACGGGTGAATTCATAGGATGAGAAATATTTCTATTTAGTCAACATTCTGAGTCATTGTAGTCATTATTGGTTGTTGCAAATCAATGCGAAACTAACATCTGACACACAGTCAATATATTGCCATATATAGACAACATTAAGGGAATATTAATTTTTTGGAGTTTTGTGAGTGATTAAGCTTAAAGCAATTGTTGAAAGTAATATTCCCGACAATAAGTAATTATTGTCGGGTCGGGATTGAACTTATACTTATCAGAGACATCATTCCGACGGACTTTGTCCTGCAGGATATTTCAAGCGATTAGGATATTAAACAAAGTATGAAATGAAAGACAAATAATATAATAATTTCATTATTCTTTATTTTGAAATAACATCAATTTTTCTAAAAACAATTCGTTATAATCAATATTGTTGTTTAATTTTATCTTAATGCAAGTTGATGAACAATATTTTTAGTCAATTCCTGAGGAGTATAAATGAATAAATTTGATGGTTTTCCAACGCGAGAACACGCCACATATAATTGGCCATGTGCAAAGACCAGATTTTCTTGATTCAACCCACAAATCGACATTGTTTGACCTTGTGACTTATTAATAGTCATGGCAAACTCCAAGCGAATTGGGAATTGCAGACGTCTGAACGGAATGGGTGAGTCTGAAGGGATCATTTGGATTCGTGGCAGAAGAACAACTCCACATTCAAATTAGCCGTTCAAAATTGTAGCTTCAAGAACATTGCCCAAAGTTTTTTATGACTAATCTTGTACCGTTGCATAGCTTAGGTGGATTTAAATTCCGAAACAAAATGATAGGTGAGCCAATTTTTAATCGCAAGTTATGAGGTGGCATTCCTGGTAAATCCAGCGAATTAAAAAGATCAACAGTATAGTTGACTGCTTCGTCAGGATCGGTAACAGTGTCAGATCGATTTGAACAATATCACATTGCCGGGTAATGACTGTTGTATTTTGAAGTTAATAGCGTCAACATCGATATTTTTTGCGGCTAAAATAGCTCGTTCACGAAGCCACGCATGATTAATATAATTAGCAGCGCCATCTGCCGGGTTGATTTGGGAATCTAAACCATCCTGGGCGTCACCCAAACACATACAAAAAATTCATTCAAATCGGTCCAGCCGGTTAGGAGGAGTTCAGTGACAATACCGACTGCAGCGCCATCTGCAGAGCTGATTTGTGAATCTAAACCATTCAGAGTGCCACCCAAATACATACGAAAAAAATCATTCAAATCGGTCAAGCCGTTTAGGAGGAGTTTGGTAACAATACCGACTGCAACGCCATCTGGCGGGCTGATTTGTGAATCTAAACGATCCAGGGCGCTACCTAAACGCATACAAAAAAACTCATTCATATCGGCTCAGCCGTTTAGGAGGAGTTCAGTGACAATACCGACTGCAGCGCCTCTGCCGGCTGATTTATAAATTTAAACCATTTGGGGCGCCACCCAAACGCACACAAAATATTCATTCAAATCGGTCCAGCCGTTTAGAAGGAGTTCACAGTCATACACACGTACAGTAGAATTATATATATAAAGAAGAATATATATATATATATATATATATATATATATATATATATATATATATATATATATATATATATATATATATATATATATATATATATATATAAATATATATATATATATATATATATGTGTATATATATATATATATATATATATATATATATATATATATATATATATATATATATATATATATATATATATATATATATATATGTATATATATATATATATATATATATATATATATATATATATATATATATATATATATATATCTATATTTTCTTTTTTTGTTTTTCCGTCTCCGCTTTACATATATAGTCGTTTGGCATCAAAATTTTTCCGAAATTCCGAGATGACGGACATTGCAATAGGTAGATTTTTATATGAAATCTACCTAAAATTACTTGACTAAAACTTGGATTGAAAATATTTGTCCAACATACTTAAATGTCTAATATGTGCCTTAGGTAATGTCGTTAAATTTATTTGCTAAATAAACACAAACCATAATTGCAGTACTGACCATTTGTTAATAATATTTACAATATTATATGTGGAAAAAGTAATAGATACTACACTACTGAGCCATAATTACAAAAACAAACTCGAAATTGAATCAAATCAGTCATTGTATCAATTATAATACAATAATTTGTTACACGACCTTGAGAATAGCAGATAGTTAACAATTTTAAAAAATAATTTAGTTAATATTTATATGAGTATGTTAAGCTTAAATGTAACTGTTATGATATGTTTACCGCTTGTTTGGAGATTGTAATCGTATCTCGAACCATTTTTATAAATTAATTGTTACAAACACTATCTATTTATTTTATTTAATTAAATTATATACAAAACACACACAGGTTTAAATAATTATAATTTTATTCAAAGCTTCTCAACATCACAAATTTAAAAAAAAACACAAAAACAAGGTTAAATTTTAACAAAAAATTTTTTAAAAATGAATTAAAATATATATTTTTTTACGAGCATTGATGAAGTTTAACATAATTTTCACTATTATATGAATTTTTCAAATTACAATATAATATTTGAATTAATTGCATCCCACTTTAAACAAAAAAATTATTAGATTCATTGTAATTAATGAAAAATTTTCAGAGAAATTAACTTTATTCGACGAGCTTACACAAACAACTATTTTTGTTCAACTTAATTATTATATTTTGTTTAGTTTAGTTTATTATTTTGGAATGTCTGGAAATGCAAGTTACACTTTTAATATTAAAGTTTGTTGTAGTAGTACAACAGTTAATTGTTTTTTATTGTTATAGATAGTGTAAAAATTATTTAAGATTTTTTTTTATCTGAGGCAATAAATAAATGAATGGACAGGTGATGAAAAAATTTAATAAATGTAATTTTTATGATGGAAAGGCTTTTGAGCATTACTTGCGTTTTCTGTTTACCTTTACGTTATTTTGAAATGTAACTTTTACAAGTATTGAAATGTGCTTTATGAATATGACAGCAATTTTGTTTATTTATTTAACTTGTATATTCTACAGTGACACCATTCTAGTAACGCATGAGGAATTGCAAATCACTTATGTTATTGGTAGACTGTTCACCACACAATTGTCTAGCTAGGCACTAGTGTTTATAAAAAGAGTTTATTTTTTGAAAAATGAGACATATAAAAAAAGCTATAAAAAAAAAGTCCAAGCGGCACGTATATCCGCTAGAAATAGGTCGATTTCGAGATCAGACAGTTTTGTGTGCCAGTAGAATCTGATGTATCAGATTAGTTTAAACAACACAAACTAATTTCAAACAGATATCGAACAAATTTTAAAAAGAAAATTTGCTACATATAAGCAAAACTATATCTATCCAATTTTGCAACAAACAAATATCAAATCTACCACAGAACATGTGTGTGACAATTTATGACACAAACCTACGCTATATCATATGCCGTCCAACTACTGCAAAATATCAAAATAGTGTATTTCTAAGAAAAAAAATTAATTTCTTCTATTCAAACCTTTTTATTTTTTTTTCATTGACTGTTATAAGGTTTTTGCAAATTGTAATTATGGATTGTTGCAAACTTTTTCGTGGAAGCCAACAAGTCAAAAACTTCTAACTGCAGAGGTTTATATTTATAAGAAACGCTTTAAAATGTTTCCACAGGTTCTAAATTTATGAAGTTTTTAAAAATATTAGTATCCAAACGGCCGTTATAACGGATTAAAAAAACAAATTTTTTTTCTAGTATAAAGCCTCTAGTTATTTAACCATGTGTCTGATTTTTCTGATTTACGAACTTGTCCAAGATATTAATAAAACACACATGTTTACGGAAGGTTTTTTGATCTGGCTCCATAAATGCGACCGTGAGAGGGCCGGTTGGTTCAAACGCATTTTGTGTTTTACAAGCTTTTTTTGGAGCCGCTCACTAAGAAACCTCCAACTGCAGAGATCTTTTTTTTAAAGAAACTGATTAAAAAGGTTTCAAAAATTCTAAATTTATGAAGTTTTTAAAAATATTAGAATCCAAATGACCGTTATAACGGATCTAAAAAACAGAGTTTTTTTCTAGTATAAAGTCTCTAGTTTCTTAACCATGTGTCGGATTTGGCTGATTTACGAACTTGTCCAATATATTAATAAAACGCACATTTTTAGAAAAGGTTTTTTGATCTGGCTTTACAGATGCGACCGTGAGAGTGCCAGTTCTCTCTCTCTCTCTCTCTGGCGTTTACATCCCATGAAGGGATTTTGCCGTCTGTGCCATAAGCTTCCAATCATCTCGTTCCATGACCAGTTGACCCCAGTTTCGACATCCTATATCACGAAGGTCTTGGATGATGTCATCACGCCAGCGTTGTCTAGGTCTTCCTTTTCGACGAACACCAGCTGGTTGTTGTTGGGACGCTTTTTTATCATTCTTTCTAATGGAGCCCTTTCTACATGATCAAACCATCTGATCCGGTTAGATTTAATGAATCCGATTGCATCGCAGCCTCCAAGAAGCTGTCTGATTTCGTGATTCATTCGGATTCTATACTGATTTTCAGCAACTTTGCATGGACCATAAATTGTTCGTATGACCTTCCTTTCGAATGTTGATAAGAATTCTACAATCGGAGGAAGTCAGTGTCCAGCTTTCACTTCCAAATGTAAGCACAGGTCGGATTAATGCTTTGTAAAGTGTGAGTTTACACGACCGCGAAAGATGTTTTGATCGCAGAAGTTTTGAGTATGCGTAGAAAACTCTGTATGCGGCAGAGTGGCCCGTGGCTTTGATATCTGCCTGCATGTCATTTGACGATGTTATTACAGACCAGAGGTATTTGAAGTTTTCCACGCGTTCCACTTCGTAGTCGCCAGTATCCAGATTTCCGGGAGGTATGTTCTTAGATGTTGTTAACACTTTAGTTTTGCCGGTGTTGATGCATAATCCAAGTCGTTTAGCATTTCTTTCAAGCTGAGAGAGACTATTTTTAATATCGCTCGTTCTACGTCCGAGAAGCGCAATATCATCTGCGTAGCCAAGAACTTGACTAGATTTATTATATATGCAGTTTTGCGTCTCAATTCGGCTTTTTCTTATAGCGTACTCCAGCGCCAAATTAAACAGTACAGGCGCGAGTGCATCACCTTGTCGAACACCTGATGTTATATCGAAAGGATCAGAAACTGACCCTTCGATTACTATTCTACAATTTGATCCCGATGTTGTGAGTTTGCACAGAGAAACAAGTTTCGCTGGGATACCAAGGCATATGAGTGCGGACCAGAGGTTGTCGCGGATGATACTATCATATGCTTGCCTGAAATCAACGTAGAGCTGGTGAATGCTGATGTTGTACTCCCAACATTTTTCCAGAATCATCCTTAATGTAAAACATTGATCTGTGGTTGAGCGGTTGGGACGAAAACCACACTGATAGTCACCGATGATAGATTCGGCGAACGGGATGAGTCGAGCAAGTACGACATTAGCTAGTATTTTATATGCTGTGTTCAACAGTGCGATGCCACGATAATTCGCACACTTTAGACGGTCACCTTTCTTATGTAGCGGAACAATGAGAGCTGTTTTCCATTCAGCAGGTAGTTCTTCTTGGTCCCAGATTGCAAGAATCAGATCGTATATACGTGAGACCAGAGCTGCTCCTCCATTTTTCAAAAGTTCTGCGGGAATTCCATCGAAACCTGGTGATTTGCCATTTTTCAGTTTTTTAATGGCAGCTTCCACTTCCTCTATTGCTGGGTAAGGGACAAAAATCTCCTCAGTTGATGGAGCAATTGCTCGAATAGGATGAACTTCATTCGTCCTATTCAATAGGTCTTGAAAGTGGGATCGCCACACTGCCAGCACATCACGTTCACTTGTTGTAAGTTCATTATTTTCATTTTTGATGGCTGTAGATCTTGGGTGGAATGAATGGAAATCTTTTGTCAGATTCCGTGCATTGCTTTGTCTCTTTTCAATTTCCGTTGGCCGCATGTTGGTTGATGTCTTCAATGCAGCTCTTCATGTGTTCTCGTTTCTTTTTACGTAGAAGTTTTGCTGAGGCTTTTCTGGCGCATAGATAATCAGCTTGGGAGCTTCGGGTGTTCCTTGTTAACCATTTTTCTTGCAGTTTTTGTTTATGTTCAACGGATTGGCGGCACTCGTCGTCGAACCATTCGTTGTGTGATTTCGGTGGCCGCTTTCCGATTGTATTTTTTCCTCCGGCTATAATGGTTGATTGAAGCGTTTGACATTCTTCTTGCATGTTTAATGGCATCTCAGAAGAGATGTCATGCTCTTCTATGTTTTGTGTTATTATTTCCTGATATCTGTTCAGAGTTTCCGGATGTTTAAATGCATCGACTTTCCAGCGCACGGTCTTTTTTGCTTGTCTGTTAAATGTAGATGATAATTTGCACTTGTACTTAAAGATGACAAGCATATGATCAGTGTCCATATCAGCACCTCTGTATGATCGAACGTCAGTTACACTTGTGGAGTGTCTCTTATAGATCATGACGTGATCGATTTGATTTTCCGTTCTTCCGTCATTTGATTTCCACGTTGCCTTGTGAATTCTCTTCTGAGGGAAGAAAGTGCTGGAAATTACTAGATCATACATCATAGCCAGCTTGGCTGCGCGAAAACCGTTATTGTTGCTGGTATGATGCAAGCTGTTTGGGCCGATATGTGTTTTAAGTTCTGCAATCCTACCGATTTGAGCATTAAAGTCACCTATCACGATTTTTATATCGTGCTGCGGGATTTTATTGATGACTTCTTCGAGTTCTAGGAAGAACAGGTCTTTAATATCATCTGCTTTATCTTCAGTAGGTGCATGAACATTAACGATCGTTACATTGAATTTTTGCGAGCGGATTCTCAGTGTGCATAACCGCATATTAATTGGGCAGAAGTCGATAACATGCTGATTCACGCGACGGTGTATAAGAAAGCCAACTCTAAATTCGCCTCCGTTTCGATGACCGCAATAATAAAGAGTGTATCCTTTCGCTGTTTCATGGATTCCACTACCTGGCCATCTTAGTTCTTGTAATGCCACTATATCTAGTGTGTAGCTCTCGACTTGTTGTGTGAGTCTTAGGAGATCTCCTGGTCTTCTAAGGCTTAGCACGTTCCAGGTTCCCAATTTTAAATCGTAGTCCAGGTACAGTTTTCGAGGTCGTTCCAATAATGATTCCGAGATATTCCGAGGCCTGTGTACAGAATTCATGACAATAATTTTTTTACGGAAATGGGGTGTTAGCCCTTCGCCCAACCCAAATTTTCGTGAATGGGTTCGTTCTGCATCTTAAGGTCACCAGAAACAACCTTTTTACACGTTTATATAGCGAGCCGCTTGATCCAAGTCAGACGCCCGCTGCAAGCCGCCCCTAACATGGAGAACAGACGCTTTCTACACATTTATATAGCGAGCCGCTTGATTCAAGACAGACGCCCGCTCCAAGCCGCCTCTAACATGGAGAACAGACGCTTGAGTTGCATTGGTTTTATGGCCCCAATGACTCGCCATGGTGCAGAATCATTGAGTATACGCAGTATTTACTCTGCCCCTCTCAACTACACCAACCTAATTCTCTTAGCGTTACCCAGGTAGCACGGCGCGGACGTAAAATTTCGGATTTTCGCTACCCAGAATGCCAGTTGTTTCAAAAAAAATTTTTTTTTGCAAATTTTTTTGTTGGAGCAGCTCACTCAAGAACCTCTGACTGCAAAGGTCTATTTTTAAACCAAATTGATAAAAAAGATTCCAAAGATTCTAAATTTGTTAATTTTTAAAAATATTAGTATCCAAACGGCCGTTATAATGGTTTTAAAAAATCAATTTTTTTTAGAAAAAAGGCTCTAGTTCCTTAACCACGTGTCGGATTTTGTTGATTCACAAACTCGTCTGAGATATTAATATAACACACATGTACAGAACATTTTTTTGATCTACCTCAACAAATGCGACCGTGAGAGTGCCGGTTGTTTTCGTTATATCTTATATCGTTTATATATCCCAGGTAACACAATAGGTGGATTTTAGCTTAGATATAGGTTGATATTATCTGTACAAAATATTAGTGAGCATTCTCATTTAACCTAAATTTATGTATAATAAAAGGTTAAATTTAACCTAAGTGTCGTACTTTTTCCATAAAAATATTGGTTAAATTTTCATGTAATTTTTATGTAATATGCTGGCAAATATGTGATTAAGTTTAACTATAACTTAACCAAATTTTAAGTTAAATAAGTGCAAATGTTATGTTATATTGCTAATTATTAGTTAAATTTAACTTGTTTGTTGCACATGCAAACCACAAAATGTATGCTCCGAAATGCCGAAATGTATAAAGCTTACTTTATAGTATACTACAAACTATTATTATATTTTCAATAATTAATGTTTTTTATCGAATATCGAAAAGAAAATTGAAAATTAAAGCATTCAGTTTATTAAAAAATAAATATTTAATTGTATTTTTAAGGGGTGTTCTCATTATTTTTTCTGTTTCTTTTTTATGTATAAAAAAGATCGAACCTTTCTTTACACACGAACATTTAAATCCATTCAAAAATACGCTCCAAAGTATGTATAAAAATGTTTATTTGAAGTCGGTTTCGAAATTGTCATAAAAACCTATTTTGTCCTTAAATGCATTAGTTTGGGAGATAGATAATATCGTATCCATAATTCCTAGCCATAAAATTATTTACCTGTTATTTAAGTTAAATTTTGTCAGGTGTTTCACGTATTTTATTTAATACATGTAAATTATCTAGCTATTAAGTGGAAAATTGATCATATAATTCTTATCTAGAATACATTTAATAGCTACAATATCTGACTTTGGCAGAGTAAATTCATGTATATTTCATGTAACAGCTGAATACAAAACTAAGCAAGTGCAAAATATATGTAATTTTACTGTACCAAAGTCAGATATTGTAGTTATTACATGTTTTTTTCATGAGAATTACATGTAATTGAACCATCCATTTTTCTTTAACCTTACTTTATTATCGTGCTGTCATTCTACCATAAAAAAGCTAAAAATTATATTATAAGAAACAAATTTTTTTAAAAAATGAATGAAAAAGCCTTATTCTCAACCTTATTCTTGTTTACTAAGTTTTATTATTTTTTACTATATACGCATTTTGAAAGCTAAATTTTAAAGTAAGATACATTCCATATTTCCATTAGATACCGGTGGTTTAATAAAAACCCATTTTTAAAAATTAATAATCTAACTACAGAAAATTATAAAATTTTATATTGCAAAATGAATGAATCTAATAAAACAATAAAACAATATCCTTCAGTCATAAATATAGTTTAGGCGATTTATTTATTATATGTTGTTCGGCGGTCTTTTAATTATTTGGTTAAATAAATTAGATTTTATGTTTCCTTCTTTATTGTTCATCAGGTTCAACAGTTCATTGTTCATCCAATGGTAGATTTTCAACGCCAGCCTTGTTCAACAATTTCAGTGGTTGTGACAGTGCTGTTAATGAAATCTTGTTTTGCAAAGCCCATTGCCTCAGTTCGTTCAACAGATCTATTTTAGTTTGAGCGTTATGCTCATATTCCAGGTGTTCGCGAATCAATTCCTCAGCAATATCTGCTTCTGATAATAAAAATTCAGCATTTTCACCAACTTGGGATGTACAATCTGGCATATCATCGTCACGCTCTACATTTTCATCACAAGTAACACTAACGGGGATGGTTTTTTCGATCATAGCATTTTCTGCTGACAAATAATTTTCAAAAATGGCATTCAGGTGTTGTGGCGGTGGCCGATCCATTTCTTCTTCCGTTGACACATTTGATGCATCAAATCTTGCTTCAAATTCGGTCGCTCTCTTCCGCCGCATTATGTGGTATCGACCGTTTTTCAGAGGTATTTTTTACTATTTAAAACAACGTTAGTGAGAGAAATATATAATAAAAACTGTATTTTTTTTGTTAGACTGTTGGGTGTAACATTCGACCCACTGCTTAAATTCAACGCTCATGCACAAGAAATAAACTCAAGATTGAAAAACAGGAATAACGCATTAAAAGCACTAGCGGGAAGTTCATGGGGCAAAGATAAAAACACGATCATAACAACATACAAAGCAATAGGAAAACCTATTTTAAATTATGCTGCACCCATATGGACTCCCCAAGCTGCCAACACTCACTGGAATAAGTAACAAACAACACAAAATGCTGCCTTGCGAACCGCAACCGGATGTCACCTGATGGCTCACCGAGATCACTTGCACGAGGAAAGTAACATATTGCCGGTCCGTGAACATAATGAAATGCTAACCAAACATTATCTATTGGCCTGTCACAAAGAGCAACATCCTTGCAATGACACCTTAACTACGATCGAACCACCTAGAGACATAAGGAAGACAGCAAGATGCTTTCTGCAAGATGTCAGAGAAAGCCAGATTACTGGTAACATAGACGAATGTACATATAAAAATGGCTTAAAAACACTCCACACCAAAACGGTTGAAAATACAATAAAGAACTATATTCCAAATCGTGTTTTGAACGTAAAACCACCAAAAGTAGCTGCCGAAGAGGTCCAACTGCCCCGTAGCACCAGATCCATCCTAGCTCAACTAAGATCTGGTTGGTCACGCATTCTAAACAACTACATGAGCAGAGTTGAACCTGAAATTATTGACAAGTGTCCCGCATGTGAGGACACGCCACACGATGTAGACCACCTATTTAATTGTCCTGCAAATTTTACAAACTTGACGAAGGAAGGTTTGTGGTACCGCTCAAGGGCAGTAGCAGAGTTCCTGAACCTGGACATGGAGCCGGAGGATTAGCACCAAACACGTCGCTACAACAACAACATAAAGACTGTATCCGAGCGATTTGATCAATATATTGCGAACTAATAATAAATGTCATCGGAAAACGAGACTTGCTATAAATCTTTATGGATACTTATAACACATATACTTATTATATGTATTATATGAAAAAGACAGCAAAATTTAGTTAACATTCGTTCACTAAACCAAATTAAATGCAATATTACATGTAAAACTCGACCTATTTAACTTAACAACTGTCTGAGAATTTTTTTTAAGTTTCAATGTTCCGTAGTTATGTTAATTTTAGGCTATTTAACTTATTTCATGAAATAACTGTTGCAATGTCAGCTAAATTACCGCTAGCTAAACAACAGGTAATAAGTTAAATACATGTATTAGATACACTTTTGTTACTTAAATTTTCACTTAATACATGAAATACATGTACTATCTGTATTACATGATTTTTTTTACTTAAATTTGTATACTTAATATGTTAAATTTACCTATTAACTTATTTTTTTACACCAAAAACATATTAACTATAATTTCCGAAATTCCGAAATGAATCCCATTGCAAAAGGTAGATTTTTATATGAAATCTACCTAAAATAGCTATTTATGTACCAAGGGCGTTATGTAGGTTATTACGCCCGGAAAGCGACGTAATCTAGCCCGAGGGCCTTTGGCCCGAGGGATGGATGTCGCTTGATGGGCGTAATACCCAATAACGCCAGTGGTGCATACAAGATTTTATGCTTCACTTAATAAGCTAAAAACTAAGAAAGAATTTAATTTGTTAGTCTATATTGCTATGCAAAAAAATACAAATGTATCCCAGTATGCCAAGAAAATAAATATTTTGAAGTTTAAATTAATTATTTGTTGTTTGTGCGTTGCTATAAACAAATTCTCCCAAATTTTGTAGCGTAGTTTGCCATGAGAAAAAACAGTTTGAAGTTTCAAATAATTATTCATCAGAACTCTGAATTAGTCCTAAACAATAATGGATTTGCAATTGCCAGAGTTTATTAAGCAAAATGCTCAAAAAGCAACGGAATCTTTATTGCCAATTAAATCCAAACAACAATATGATAAAGATTACGGGATTTTTCGTTCATGGAAATCAAGAAATAAAGTACAGGCAGTGAATGTAAATGTGTTGTTAGCATACTTTCAAGAATTGGTAATTCTAATTTGTTTATACATTTTAATAAGTAAATTTATTAATTCAATTTTTTATTTAGTCTAAAAAGTATACCCCGAATTCACTGTGGACCAAATACTCCATTTAAAAATCTACCCTAACAGTTTACGAAAAAATTGATATTTCAAAATATAACTAATTGCTTTCGTTTTTAAAAACAAAATCAAAAGGTTATACGCCAAAAAAATCTCAAGTTTTAACCGGCAATCAGGTTATGGCTTTCATAAAAGATGCTCCGGATGACGTTTATCTGTTGCATAAGGTAGTTTTGGTTATGGGAGTCTTTGGAGGCTTAAGAAGAGACGAAATGGTAAAAATGTCAGTTGAGGATGTAACTGATAAAGGTTCCGTTTTGATTGTAAAAGTGCCAGAAACTAAAACAGGTACGTCAAAAGGCTTTATAATCATAGATGAAGAAGAAATGGGTGCTCTGAAAATAGTCCGACAATATATGAATTTAAGGCCAAATAAAACAAATGGGACACGTTTTTTTCTTACATATAGAAACAGAAAGTGTACAATGCAACCAGTTGGAAAAAATACGATAGGCAGTGTTCCAAACACTATTGCTAAGTTCTTAAAACTAGAAAACCCTCACCAGTTTACTGGTCATTGTTTGAGACGCACTTCGTCTACTCTCTTAATTGAGGGGGGTGCGTCTTTCGAAACTCTTAAATTGCACGGCAAATGGAAGAGTGACACTGTAGCATAAGGCTACATAGAAGAAAGCATCACTTCGAAAAATAGAATTTCCAACATGATTGCAAGTGCTGTAGGTTCATCTGAAGGAGAAACAAGTGCTATTTCTAGTTTTGAAATCATCTCGAATGTTCAAGAACAACCATCAACATCATCAACCTACCCCATATCAAATAAAATGATAACTGTATCGGACAATCTTTCCAGTAAATCTGTTGATTTTTCTGGCAAGTTTGAAAATTGCCATTTTTACTTCGAAAAGTAACATTCTGTATTGAAAATTTTGATTTAATTTGAATAAAAATTATTAATTAATAAACATTTTTTAAAACTTTTTAAATTAAAAGCAAAAATACAATTTACGACAAAAACAAACTGTCTAGTATGCCATGAGGATAAACATTTTGAAGTTTAAAATATTATTTTAGTGTATTAAGAGCGGGCGTTATGAATTCATAATGCCCTCTCATAACGCCCCGGTTCTTATGGATGCGTTTATATATCGCGTATCCAAGACTTTATAATAACATTATATGCATGTGAAGCATAAATTAATATTTTGTACGATACGATCATATTATTTAGATTTAATGACTCAAACGTCATAAAGTCAGTCATTCTTAACCGCATATATATTTTAACTACTTTTTTTAACACGTATGACCGATATTAGTTTAGCTCCCTCCCACGCGGTATACACATTTACTGATGAGTAATGATTAAGTATGTGTAAAATTATTTTGAAAATTTATTTTTGACTATCTACAGACCAACAGAAAGGAATACAGCAAGCTTATCACAAGGAAAATCATTATGCCTAATTTATAGTGGATTATCCTTAACGTTAACTTAAACTTATAAGTAACTTAAGACGCTACATAATTTTGATTTAGGTATGTTCGGTAAGAAATTAAGGATATATTCTTTAACGTTTCATTTACCTTGATTTTGGGTTTGTAATCAATTTTATAAATCAATCAATTGCCTAAAAGTAAAAAACAAATTTTGAAATACGAAAGGGCTGAAATCTCAAGACTTCGGTTTGGGTTAAGAATTTTTATATAGTTTTCGGCAAAAGGCTTTTATGAGGAAATTGCTTTTAGTTTTGGGCAGCGCTGCCTATTAAACAAAAAATTCTTTGTAAAAGTAGAAGTATTTTATCTCTGTTTAGAAGCTTTTTACAAAACTGACACGAAACATCAATACGTTGCCGGAAAATTACAAAAGATGAACATAATTTAGTGTAAAGATGATACACTCAACAAACTACTCAAAAACGTCTCCATTTAGCGTTCGGCTATTTCAAATTTTCGAAAACAAACAACCCGTTATCTACCAATTCCATGTTCAATTACATTACATGTCATACAAAATATTAATTTTTTGTACGAGTAAACTGTAAAATGCACTTTTGGGATTCAAAAATTGTTCGTAAAGCAGGCCTTCCTTTCCTATTGAAATAACAACGCTAGAATTGAAATAACAATGCCTGAAGTTATTATTTCGAAAAACTACGTGGATAAAATAATTTTCTAAAAAAATATTTTACTATTTTGTGTAAATATATGCATTTTTAGTCTAAGATCCGAGTAACGAACGACCTTCACCGAACTGGTTAATGGATGAAAAGTATTTTATATTAAATTAAATATATTAATAAATATATTGCAAGTGGGGTGTCTAAAAAATTTCGGTCCAGAATATGATTAATTAAAAATTTTTCTAAACATTTCACCGTTTCGGTTAATAGACAAATGACATACCAATCAAAAGTATGAAGCCTTTAGAATATGCAAACGATAGGTTGTCTATTTTTTTCCCGTCATAACTTAGGGTAGGCAGGTATAAAAAGGCAGATTGAAATTAGTAATTTACACCGGTCTGGTTAATGAATAAACTTTATGTCAAAATAAAGATTATTTTATTACAAACACGGTGATATAGGGTTGTCTGCAAAAAATCAGTCCTAAATCAGGGTTGTCGAGTTTTAAAAAGTGCAATATTCTTACGAATGAATACGTGCGACAGAGAGGTTCCAGCGAACTTTTTGTCTGTGAAAATAAAAAGGATAGCGATAGCCTCGTAAATGCTGCGCATTATTTTGGAACAGCTTGCCACATCATTCAGAATTGAATTGAAAACTATTAACCAGTTTAATGCACAGAAACATTGTCTTTCGTTTCGTTCTTTATACATTCAAATAACATCTAGAATTATTATTTACAGTTAACGTATATTGTATAATTTAGTATGTATAACTTATTTACATTTCAAATATGAATTAAATAAATTTAGAATACAAGAAAAAATTTTAGTTTCATTTTTATCGCAATGGATAACTAATTGCAGCAAATAATTTGTGTTTCATACAGGTATTTATTTATTTATTTCTATCTTTCATAATTTCAAATTATAAATTCTCGTTAAAGGTAAATATTAAATAATTTATATGAATAAAAATATATAATCAGTTTTATTTTAAGAAAATATTTAGGCAATATTTAATATTTTACTTAAATGCATATTTAATAAATATTTAATTTATTATATTAATTATTATTACGTTTAGTATTATAAAAAAGGAAATTTCGCCTACAATTTGAATGTAAAAATCTTGTTTAATGTTTGGTCAGGCTGAAATTGATCACTTTTAAAAAATCTGGCCACTTGGTCATGAGCAGCATACTCATCATTTTAATGCAAATAGAAATCAACGTCAACCTTAATAAACAATGAGACTAGTTAAATCCAAAATTAAGTTCAGGAAAATTTATTTAACTTACTAGTTTAAATTAATTCACAGAAGTTAAAACAGTCTAATCTCTTAGAAAATCTGCAACTCTATCGCTTAGAAATTCAATGTAGATCAGCTGATTTCTTCTTCCATTGAAAGTTGCATGCCACTTCATTTCTTCATCTCTTGTAGCAAAATGTACTATTTCACAAATGTATTGGCACGCGAAAATAGCGATTATTAAAAAAAAATGTTTTGGCACGCCAATAAAATTCAGTTGCGAACCCTGGATATACCAATATTGAATAAATTTAACATAAATCAAGAATAAGCCATAATTTATGAATCTAACTTGAATCACTTTGAAATTTTAGAAATTGAGTTAAAAAAATTTAATTGTAATTTTCTCAAAATAAAACTGTATTAGAAATAATTTTTCAAGAAATTGTTGTTCTAGAAATGATTGTAAATTATTTGAGTAGAAATGAGAATAAAAGTTGCACAAAATCATCAATTTATTGAAATTCTATTTTGAAGCGTATAGCTATTAAATTGGTTGTAAAAATTTTTTAAATAAATTGTTGATGATTTGAATTGAGAATTTCGTAATTAAATGAAATTGAATAAGTTAATCTTACTCTATAAATTGGTCTTATTGATAAAACTAACAAAACTTCTCTCGGTTTAAGCCTATAATCTAGAAGATCAGCTTCGAATTTTCATCAACTAAGAGTTTCTGTTTTTGAGAAAAGCTTTTATTTAATATTAGAATATTATTTCTCTCAGTGACGCACCTGTATTAAACACAAATTATTTGCTGCAATTAGTTATCCATTGCGATAAAAATGAAACTAAAATTTTTTCTTGTATTTTAAATTTATTTAATTCATATTTGAAATGTAAATAAGTTATACATACTAAATTATACAATATACGTTAACTGTAAATAATAATTCTAGATGTTATTTGAATGTATAAAGAACGAAACGAAAGACAATGTTTCTGTGCATTAAACTGGTTAATAGTTTTCAATTCAATTTTGAATGTTGTGGCAAGCTGTTCCAAAATAATGCGCAGCATTTACGAGTCTATCGCTATCCTTTTTATTTCCACAGACAAAAAGTTCGCTGGAACCTCTCTGTCGCACGTATTCATTCGTAATAATATTGCACTTTTTAAAACTCGACAACCCTGATTTAGGACTGATTTTTTGCAGACAACCCTATATCACCGTGTTTGTAATAAAATAATCTTTATTTTGACATAAAGTTTATTCATTAACCAGACCGGTGCAAATTACTAATTTCGATCTGCCTTTTTATACCTGCCTACCCTAAGTTATGACGGGAAAAAAATAGACAACCTATCGTTTGCATATTCTAAAGGCTTCATACTTTTGATTGGTATGTCATTTGTCTATTAACCGAAACGGTGAAATGTTTAGAAAAAATTAATTTTTAAATTTTTAATTAATCATATTCTGGACCGAAATTTTTTAGACAACCCACTTGCAATATATTTATTAACATATTTAATTTAATATAAAATACTTTTCATCCATTAACCAGTTCGGTGAAGGTCGTTGTATACTCGGATCCTATACTATTTTATTTATGCAAATAGTACAGAATCTTACTCGTACAAAAAATCTTGTATGCAGTTCAGGAATAAATTATCTTTTCTTGCTTTCGAGTGATTATTTCTCTCGGCTCCCATACAAGGTTGTACAACTGGTCCAGTAATAGTTCATTACCGGCAGCCAGTCATGCAGCAACGGGCGAGTACTGGCAATCACGACTTGGCCATTAACATAATTTTACTGGATGATAACTTCGGACAATAAATGGTTGCCATTCATGGGCCAGAGAAAAAACAACAGCAATGGCCCATACAAGGTTGTACAGTTGGCCTAGTAACGGGCCAATAACGATGACCAGCATTGTAGGAATGGCTGGCAACCACAACTGGGCCGTTAAAAAATTATACATTATTATCTTGTTTCGCTAGTCAATGAGTAAACATCTTTTTTATTTTGGATCAACAAAAATTATAATTATCGGATTAATAAATTAATAAATAAATCAATTTTAATTACTCATCATAACAGTTTTTGTAAGACTTTGAAAATTTTTATATTTTGTTTAATTTGATTTTACTTTTGAGTTAACTGTGTCTCTATATAGTTAGTTGTTATGAAGTAATTTAATTTTTAGCAATTTGTGCGAAGGAAAACTATTCGTAATAGAATACTGATATAAGTGTGGACTTAAGCTATTTTTAACTGTTAATTGATTGTGTTAGTGGCAGAAAGGATGATTCAGTTAAGTCAAGCTGTGGCGTTTGTACTAAAATAAGCCCTTAACATGTGCGTATTGCTTTCGCAGTTATCATGCGAACTGCAAAAAAATTAATGGTGCTAACATTAAGAAAAAACACAAGGGTAACTACTTCTGTGCTGAAACATGTGAGGCAAATTATAACAGGATTGTCATGACTTCTAATGCAATGTCTAATACAATGGAGGGGCTAGAAGACAACAACAATAGTGACTTGAAAAATTTTATGTCAGTGAAATTTGCTGAATTACAATCTACTATTGATCGAGCTCTCAGTGAAACACGTGTGTTACAGAAAAGGGTTGATTTAATATCGGATAAGTGTATTGTACTTGAACGCACTATTGAAGATCTTCAATAATAATAATAATAATAATAATAATAATAAAGTTTATTTCATCTAACAAATTATAAATACAAGGTTTTAAATGCTAAACTTACGAAGACTGACATGATTTTTTATAGAAAATCGTCTGTCAGATTTTATTTGGCTTATATATAATAGGCAAAGTTTTAAAATTAATTATTACATTTTAATTAAGCTTTAATTAAGCTTTGAAATTGAAAAGTTGTGGTACTTAAATTTAATATTTAATATGCGGCGTGTATTAATGGAATTCGGTGGTTAGTAAAAGTCTATATTTTAAAGATGTTACCAAATAGTGATACAAAAGCTCATAATTTGCCCCATTCATCAACTCGAGGAATTCTTCAAACATCAAATTTTCTTTATCAAAGTACTGTTTTCTTATCTCTTTAAAAATTGGGCAACGTGCAATAAAGTGGTATGTATTTTCTGCTTCATCGAGATTACATATATCACAAATTCCATTTGTGTTTGTTTTAAACGCTTTGGCATTAATATTCAGCATACCTCCTCGGGCTTTGAATATTAAAGATATCATTTTAGTTGGATTTTCGTCAGAGAAGTAATTTGGTATATCATTATATTTCAAGCTACAGTATATGTCATGAAAGGCTGATAATCTGGCTCTTTGAATGTGATCATTTCGGTGTTTATATGCTAGTTTTTCTAAAATTATTTTGTGATCTGAATGCAAATTTTCTACGCAGCTATTAAACTTTAAATCCACATTTCTATAGATAATCTTCCATTCGCTTGCCCAATGTATATCTGCTTCCAAAATTTTTGTGGCTAGTAATTTTGGCAATCGTGAATCTGGCATCGACAAAACTTTTTGAACATAATCAAAATGTGTTTTCAGCGTGTAGACAAATAACTTATTTATGCCTGTCTCTAAATAGATCATATAATTTGGAGTGTTATTTGGCAGGTGAAACATTTTTTTTAAAAAGAACCTTTGCAGTTTTTCCACCTCTTCATATTCTTTAAAGCCCCATATTTGACTACCATAGCACATTATTGTTTTTACACAGGCTTCAAATATTTTATACTTGTTGCTGCTGAGAATATTCTTATTCCGTATTATACTTTTCCAGGTTTGGTTTATCGCATTTTTTGACAATGCTAGTTTGTTTTCTAGGTGTTTGGTGAAACTCAAATTGTATGTCAATAGTATTCCAAGATACTTATATTCATTAACAACATCTACATCATTCCCGTCATATTTCCATATTTCAGTTGCTGACCTTCTACCACCGTTTCTAAAGATAACGACTTTCGACTTTTGTAGGTTTACTGTCAGTCCCCAAGTTTTGCAATATACATTCAATGAGTCGATCATTTTTTGTAATGTTTGAGGGTCTTCTGCTAGTAATACCAAATCGTCAGCGTACATTAATAATTTAACCAGAAGATCTGCAATATACAATCCTCCAGGCAAATTTTCATTTAGATCGTTAATATACAGAGAGAATAATAATCTTAGATCTGAAGATCTTCAATATAAGGTTGATACTGCCAACAGGCAAGCAGTTCGTAATCAAATATCGATTAATGGAGCACCCGCACATCTATGTACTGATTAAAAGTCTATAGTAAGCAGGATTGGTAATGTGATAATGTGTCCTTTGAATGATGCTGCAGTTGCAAAAATCAACTTATTTACAAATAAGTCTACCAAAACGGTCACTATTGTGCTTGAATTCTCCAGCTATGATTTGAAAAGGTTGTTTATGAACAAAAGAAAGAGCAAAGGTGACATTCTTGTGAGTGAAATTTTTGGAATTGATAATTGTTCTACCACTAAGCATATTTTCATACGTGATGGTCTGACGAAATTGGGATTGGATTTATACTCTGAATTGCGAGCTGCTCGTAAATTTGTTAAAATTAAGTACTGCTGGATAAAAGATGGTGAGGTATTTGCCAGACTGGATGAGAATTCGATGATTATTTGTATCAAGTCATCGTTCGATATCCAGCAGTTGATTCAAAAGGCTGAAAAAATACCGGTTCTAGTAGGGTCCTGAGTCCAAATCATCTGTTTGTATTTAAGTACTTTTATTATTTACAGTTATATTTATACAGTTATGTTGAAATTGTTGAAATTGTAATAATGATTTTTTGTATTTTTTCTTTTAGTTTTTCTTCTGCAATTGCTTTTGTTTCTTGCTAAATTTTATTGATTTTTTTTATAATTATTAATCAAATTTGATTGAACTTAAATTAATTTTTTATTGTTTTGTGTTGTCATTTATTATGGATGGGAATAGTATTGATAATTGTTTATTAAATTTGCAGGATTATCCACTTAACTTTACTATGGGACATTTAAATGCGCAGAGTATTCCTAAACATTTTGATGAAATATCAAGCTTGATGGATGGTTCCAAACTGGATTGCCTTTGTGTTTCTGAAAGCTTTTTAAAAGGCCATTTGACTAGTAAAAGGTTTGAAATTTTTAATTATAAGCTTCTAAGAGCTGATAGAGTTCGGTTAGGTCCTAGTAACTTGGTTAGGCGAGGTGGTGGAGTTGCCATTTATCTTAATAAGGCACTTCCTCATAAAATTTTATTTAAATCTGGTCCAGATGATCTAGTTGAGTATATGTTTGTTGAAATTAAACTAAAATTCAAGAAATTAATTGTCGGTGTTATTTATAGGGCTCCCAATGTTTGCTACAGACAAATGTCATTTTTGAATAATATTTTAGATAATACGTCAGTTTTATATAATGAGATTTTCATTTGTGGTGATATGAATATAAATTTTTTGGCAAATGGTGTAGACCAGAGATTTTTAGAAGATTTAATTTCCCCATATTATTTAAAAATGATTGGTACTAGTGCAACTCATTGGCCTCCTAATCATTCACCCACCCTTATAGATCTGTTTTTGACTAATGTACCTTTGAAAGTCGCTTATTTTGATACGGTTGATGTGCCTGGCATCAGTTTTCATTCTTTCTTGGTTGCATCGGTTAAGGTAGTACCACTTAAATCTAAGCCAAAAATTTATGAGTTTAGGAACTATAAAAAAATTGACATGGAGAAGCTGCTAGGTGAGGTGTCTGTTCTACAGTAGGATGATTTGTATATAGCTACTGAATTGGATGAAAAAGTTACCCTTTTCAATAATAAGATAATTTATCTTTATGATAGGTACTGTCCACTTAAAAGGATTGAATTAAAAAGTCCACCTAAGCCTTGGATAACACCTGGTTTGTTGCGTTGTATGGCCAAACGTGATATGGCGTATCGGTATGCCAGACGGTATAGTTGTTCTCCCAACAGTGGTTTTTTCCTTTCAGAATTCAAAGAACTACGTCGAATTTGTACTCGTCAAAATTGTTTACTGAAACGCTTATACTTGAAGAATCAACTTAGCGGTCATATTACGCCCAAGCAATTATGGAAGGTTTCCCGTAATTTCGGTATTCCAATAATAATTAGTTTTCGATATATATATATATATATATACGATATATATCTATCAAATCTATCTATCTATTTCGATATATATATACGATATATATCTATATATATATATATATATATATATATATATATATATATATATATATATATATATATATATATATATATATATATATATATATATATATATATATATATATATATATATATATATATATATATATATATATATATATATATATATATATATATATATATATATATATATATATATATATATATATATATATATATATATATATATATATATATATATTGTACCACGTGGAAGATCGGGCAACCTCACACCTAGCTGACTTTCGGGAAAGCTTCAGCATCCAGGATCTTCCTATAAAATTTAGCCCGTTTGGTCAAGTCAGACACACGCTCCCTAAAATAGATCCCATTCCGTGTGACCCGGTAATAATACCGGGTTCGTCATTTGACCCAAAGAACAAAGATGCCGCACCCGAAACAGAAGATTCTGCATTGCAGGATCTCACCAGCACAAGTCAATTAATTAAATCAACCCAAATATTAAGTCGCGAATCAGTCTTGGCTCCATCTTCTTCAATTCTTCCATTCTTTAAATCTCCGTTTCGGCGTCTTCAGGAATATCTGGTTGTAAGAAAGCGTCTAGGAATAAATGAAATCTCGTCAAGCCACCGTCGCGCTCGATCTGTTAGCAGATTACAACAGTATCGAAAAAACCGCCGATCGTTAAAAACATCTTTCTTATCAGCTCTAGTTTCTGTCAAAAACGATCCAAGACCCTACGCTGAGGTAGAAATTTTAAATACCAAGCGGTTAGGCTTGCTAGATAGTGGCGCTTCGATAAGTGCAATAGGTAGTTTGTTCGCTTCCGAAATTTTGGAAACTCCTGAACTTTTAACCTTGTGTCATGACCAAATTAACACCGCAGATGGTAAGAGCCAAGCAATTCATGGGTATTTTGTCACGAGCGTATCCTTCATGGGTATCAATAAAAACATTGAGTTGATGGTAGTCCCATCCCTTACACAGAACTTGTACTTGGGTATCGATTTTTTTAAACCGTTTAATCTGTACCAACCTTCACTTCAAAGTTTAGCTATAGGAAGCGTTGATCCTTCTTTGTCCTCTTTGACATCATTCGAACAACAAAGGCTGGAAGATGCCATCCAACTTCTTCCGTCGTTCTCGAAGCTGGGATTGGGAAAGACTGATTTATTGGAACACGTTATCGATACCGGTGACGCGTCCCCAATAAAACAGCGTCACTATCCCATATCCCCAGCTATCGAGAAGTTAATGGGAGAGGAGTTGGATCGAATGTTGTCTCTGGGGATAATTGAGCCTTCAGCTAGTTCCTGGAGCTCTCCTGTAGTGTTGGTTCGAAAACCAGGTAAGGTACGCTTGTGTCTAGATTCGCGTAAAGTGAATCAAGTCACAAAACCACTAGCATACCCTCTGCCACAAATAGAGGGGATATTAAGTCGACTACCCAAGTCACAGTTTATTTCAAGTCTTGATCTGAAGGATGCGTTCTGGCAGATACCCATGGAACTGTCATCGAGAGAGAAAACGGCATTCACAGTACCAGGTCGTCCACTTTACCACTTCGTCCGTATGCCATTTGGACTCTGCAATGCAGCACAAACAATGACGATGCTCATGGATCGTGTGATACCTCCTGACCTAAAGAACCAGGTATTCGTCTACTTAGACGATTTACTAATTGTAACATCAACTTTTGAATCGCATCTTCAAGTATTATCAAATGTTGCTAATCATTTGAAGAAGGCGAATCTTACGATAAATATCGAAAAAAGTAAATTCTTAATGCCTGAGGTCAAATATCTCGGCTACGTAATAGGTCAGGATGGTATCAAAATTGATAACGATAAAGTGTCTGCAATTGCAGAGTTCCCAATTCCGACATCAGTACGCCAAGTTCGACGTTTCTTGGGCATGTCGGGCTACTATCGTAGGTTCATTTCTGAGTTTGCGTCTCTTACTACGCCTATCACCGACTTGCTAAAAAAATCGCACGGAAAATTTCAGTGGACGGAAGAAGCTGACGTGGCTTTCTTGAATATCAAGAAAGCGTTAACGTCAGCTCCAGTATTAGCCAACCCTGATTTTTCCAAGTCATTCACGTTACAGTGTGATGCTAGCAAGGATGGTGTCGGTTGTGTATTGACGCAACTAGACGATGATGATGTTGAACACCCAGTAGCCTTTATGTCCAAGAAGCTGAATGCGGCGCAAAGAAATTACAGTGTAGGTGAGAAGGAGTGTCTGGCAGTCATTCTAGGTATAAAAAAGTTCAGAGCCTATATTGAAGGTCATCCTTTTAAGGTCATGACGGATCATGCATCCTTGAAATGGTTGATGCAACAAAGAGACCTATCTGGCTGGTTGGCGAGATGGAGTCTCAAACTTCAAGGGTATGACTTCAATATAGAGTACCGAAAGGGAAGCCTGAATGCTGTGCCAGACGCCCTTTCTCGCATACACTGTATAGATGCACTCACGAGTAGCGGTGAGCACGACCTGGATCTCACTTCACTTGCCTTCATTTCTCCAGAATATCTGAAGTTAGTGGACATAGTTAAGAAAAGCGGGACGTCTCTGCCTGACTTGCGGTTGATGGACGGTAAGATATACAAAAGAGTAAACTTCACTTCCTGTGTAGAGGGTGAGGCTTGGAAGCTCTGGGTTCCAGAAGAACTAACCACAGAACTTGTAGCTAAAACTCATGGGCTTCCCACTTCTGCTCATGTGGGAGTAGCGAAGACCCTACACCGACTACGGCGTTTTTTCTTCTGGCCCAGAATGCTTTCTCAGGTTCAAAGACAAGTTTCAGAATGTAAAACATGCAATTAATTGAAGTCGACAAATCAGATTCTAAGAGCGCCGATGGTCACTGCAAGCAGATCAGAGCGTCCCCTTCAAAAATTATATATCGACATACTAGGTCCATACCCACGATCTAAAGCGGGCAATATTGCAATCTTGATGGTCCTTGACCACTTAACTAAGTTCACTTTCCTCTTACCTCTTAAGAAACTAACAGCAGCCCCCATTTGTAAACTATTAGAGACGCAAGTGTTTCATACGTTTGGATGTCCAGAGATAATCGTGTCCGATAACGGAACACAATTTACTTCACGAATGTTCAAAGATTTTTTGGTTCAATATGGCATCAAACACTTCAAAACAGCTCTTTATTCTCCCTCCATCAATCAGGTAGAACGAGTTAACTCTAGTGTCTTAAATGGTATCAGATCATATGTTGGTAGTCAACATTGCGACTGGGATCGATTCCTGCCTCAAACTAATAGTTCTCTTCGCAGCATGATCCACAGTTCCATAAATTGCTCTCCTTATTTTGCCATGTTTGGCTTGAGCATGATTGTTCATGGCTCTACCTATATCCTGCTCAAAAATTTACAGTGTTTGGATGAACAAATGGAGGCTACAGTGCACCATGACCATATGTCGCAGATCAGAGTTGATTTAAAGAAACATATTGCTGATTCCTTTAAGAAATCCGCTCAACGATACAATTTGAGAACGAGAAGACCGATGTTCAACGTGGGTGATATCGTCTTTAGACGAAATTTCGTCTTGAGCGATGCGAGCAAAAAGATTTCTGCGAAATTATCACCTAAGTTTATAGAATCTCGAATCCTTCGATTGTTAGGAAATACGTTAGTTGAGCTGCAAGATGTCTATAACAAAAAGATTGGTACCTATAATGTCAAGGATATTCGCGTTTAACTTATATGATTTCAATATTTTATCTTGGGTTGGAGGAGTTCATGGCGGTAGTAAGGTCTCAAGCGTTTCTCTGTTCCTCGGTGAAGGCTGAAATCCTTCCCTGAAGTATCAGCCCTGTTACACTTGAGCCCGTATAATACCCTTATATCCAATACACTTTTCAATGTTTCCTAAATCTTCGTGAACATTTTCCTCATTTATTTTACTACTATCATCCAACCAAATTAAACAAAATTAAACAAAAACCATAAATAGGTGAATAATAAATAAAACTTACCCAATACACTTTTCAAAGTTTCCTAAAACTTCGGAAACATTTTCCTCATCTATTTTACTATGTAATTTAAATAAAATTAAACAAAAGCAATAAATATGTGAATGATAAATAAAAAGCAATAGACGTCATTGATTTGGTTTATTGGTACAACAAAAAAAAACAAGCAAGGTTGGCCCACTTATTGTATCCCGTTTGAATGAATCACTTTTTAATTTTATTTTTCAATGTTAAAAATATAAATTTGTTTGAGTATTGAACTGAAGGAGAAATTCTTAAATTTCTTGAATTTTGTTAAACCAGAATTTCCTTTTTTTGTTTAATTATCAAGTTTTTATTGTTAGGAAAATTTTTTTTGTTTTATATAAAATCATAGATGTAGGTTTTTGAAAGGCATTCAGTTTTTAAAAATAGAAAAATTCAGTCGTGTGATCAATCCTCTAGAGTCTATGGATTAAATTTAGATTTTGTTTGCTTTCATATTAACTAAGGCATTTAGAAAAATTGATTAAAGTTAAAGTACCTAAAGTTGTTTAAAGTACATTGTGTTACTGTTTATAAAAGTTCGATTACTTTACCATGTGAATAATAGTGCAACAAATAAAAATTGATTGATCACAGTGTCTGAACTGTTTTGTTTCTGAACTTTGTGATAATATAATTAATAATATTAGAGAAAAACGCAAAAGTAAAAATTTGATGAACTCAATAACGTTAAAGATAATTTGATAACTGTCTGAACGGTTTGTTTCTAAACTTTGTGATACTAATTAATAATATTAGAGAAAAACGCAAACCTAAAAATTTAATGAACTTAATAACGTTAAAAACAATTTGATAACGTAAGAAAATAAACATAGTTTTTTATTTATAAAAATTAACCTAATAAATGTATGTGTACATTGTCTGTGAAAGCAATAAATTAAATCCTATATATTAATACGCTAGATTAAAACTTTGTGGAGCATTAGGCTTTTTTATTCGCAGATGGATTCATTTGAAATTTTCACAGCTAACTGATATTAGTGTAACCTATAGTCGGATCCGGATTCAAACAAATCGGATCATAAATAAAAAAGTTATTATATACGGAAAACTTTTTCTATACATATGCATTATAAGTTTACATACATGCAAAAACGAAATTAAAAATTTATTTTATTTTTTTATATTTTCTTTTTTTATATTTTCTTTTTTATATATTAGCTATCGAATAACGAACAACGAACAACAAAAACGAAACTTAAAAATTTATTTTCTTTCATTTCAGTCGTCTTTTGTCTTTGAACAAGGACGGTTTTCGATATTATTTCGATTATTTTGTTTATTGATATAAAGATATTTGCGTAATATTTTTCTTTGTTTTCTTATTATAGGAGGGCTATTATTTTGAAAACGTACATTTTTTTGTTGATTTTTAAATTTTTGATTTTTAAAAAATCTGAAATTTTGATATTTTGTTGGTATTGACGAAAGGAAAAAAGTTGTTTCTGCTTTTATTTTTTGTGTACTCTCAATCGGCGTTATGCGCGGTTGAATTTTTGAGGCATTTTCACGTAGTTTTGGTAATGGTTTAAAACTTAAAACTTTTTTTTCTTTTTTTATATTTATTTTCTCTTAGTTTATACATTTCCTTTGAAGTTTAGAGAATTTAGTTTATGAATTGATTTAGGGGTCGATAGACGTAATATTTTTCTTTGTTTTTTTATTATAGGAGGGCTATTATTTTGAAAACGTACATTTGTTTGTTGATTTTAAATTTTTGATTTTTAAAAAATCTGAAATTTTGATATTTTGTTGGTATTGACGAAAGGAAAAAAGTTGTTTCTGCTTTTATTTTTTGTGTACTCTGAATCGGAGTTATGCGCGGTTGAATTTTTGAGGCTTTTTCACGTAGTTTTGGTATTGGTGTCAATGTTTTGTGAATAGGTGCCACAAATTTCATCCGACTTAAGTATATTTTTGCAAGTAAAAAGAAAAATAACTGAATAATTGAAACTAGGAGGGCCCGGCGTGCTTCGCTACGCTTATAAATAAAGTTTTTGCGTAGACATTTTGTTGACGTAGAAGCAATGATTTCAAAAAGTGGTAATGAGAAATGCTAGCCTATAATTTTTAATTTTTCTTTTTAAATATATGAATGATAAATAATCAGAACTCTAGCTGATCAGTTCGGATATATGAAAAATTAGCGATCAAATAAGTTAGAGATCAAATAAGCTTACTTGAAAACTTATTTGATCGCTAATTTGTCATATATCCGAACTGATCAGCTAGAGTTCTGATTATTTATCATTCATATATTTAAAAAGAAAAATTAAAAATTATAGGCTAGCATTTCTCATTACCACTTTTTGAAATCATTGCTTCTACGTCAACAAAATGTCTACGCAAAAACTTTATTTATAAGCGTAGCGAAGCACGCCGGGCCCTCCTAGTTGAAATTAATATGAAATGCAGTGTATACTTAATATGAAACATGTGTCGGTATACGTTTTAATTGTCACGCTGTTGATATCACCGACAGTTGATTGACGACATTAGCACTCATAGGGAGCCTTTCAGCAGAATTGATGAATATTTTATATCATACACAATTATAACCGAGTATAAACTAAGCCATTATAATATCCACCATTTTTCGTGTATTGAGAGAAGTCATAGCAGGCTGATTGCAACAGAACGATAATAAAATAATTGAAGACCATTAACACCCACAAGAGGAAAATTAAAATTTGATTTTGGAACTACCTGCAAACAAGTAATTTTATTCTGATGAACCTAACAAAAAAGAACAAGAACAGCAATCTACTCTAGTAATGTAAGTTTATTTTTTTTTTTGATAATTGTATTATGTCAAACTATTTATTTTTGATTTTCAAACGCATCATGTTTAGAAACATGTTATATTAAATTAGTAGTGATCACGATGTGAGAATGGCTTCGTTCTGATCTCGTGGAAGTTCGTAATCATGGAAATTTCCATTAGTCCTCACATAAATTTTTTTTTGTTACCCTAAACGGGCTAAATTTTATAGGAAGATCCTGGATGCTGAAGCTTTCCCGAAAGTCAGCTAGGTGTGAGGTTGCCCGATCTTCCACGTGGTACAAAATGGCGCCGAAACTAACCGAAACTAACAAAATGGCGCCCTTGTCCCTGTTTCGGCGCCATTTTGTACCACGTGGAAGATCGGGCAACCTCACACCTAGCTGACTTTCGGGAAAGCTTCAGCATCCAGGATCTTCCTATAAAATTTAGCCCGTTTGTGGTAACAAAAAAAAATTTATGTGAGGACTAATGGAAATTTCCATGATTACGAACTTCCACGAGATCAGAACGAAGCCATTCTCACATCGTGATCACTACTAATTTAATATAACATGTTTCTAAACATGATGCGTTTGAAAATCAAAAATAAATAGTTTGACATAATACAATTATCAAAAAAAAAAATAAACTTACATTACTAGAGTAGATTGCTGTTCTTGTTCTTTTTTGTTAGGTTCATCAGAATAAAATTACTTGTTTGCAGGTAGTTCCAAAATCAAATTTTAATTTTCCTCTTGTGGGTGTTAATGGTCTTCAATTATTTTATTATCGTTCTGTTGCAATCAACCTGCTATGACTTCTCTCAATACACGAAAAATGGTGGATATTATAATGGCTTAGTTTATACTCGGTTATAATTGTGTATGATATAAAATATTCATCAATTCTGCTGAAAGGCTCCCTATGAGTGCTAATGTCGTCAATCAACTGTCGGTGATATCAACAGCGTGACAATTAAAACGTATACCGACACATGTTTCATATTAAGTATACACTGCATTTCATATTAATTTCAATTTAATTTATTGCTTTCACAGACAATGTACACATACATTTATTAGGTTAATTTTTATAAATAAAAAACTATGTTTATTTTCTTACGTTATCAAATTGTTTTTAACGTTATTAAGTTCATTAAATTTTTAGGTTTGCGTTTTTCTCTAATATTATTAATTAGTATCACAAAGTTTAGAAACAAACCGTTCAGACAGTTATCAAATTATCTTTAACGTTATTGAGTTCATCAAATTTTTACTTTTGCGTTTTTCTCTAATATTATTAATTATATTATCACAAAGTTCAGAAACAAAACAGTTCAGACACTGTGATCAATCAATTTTTATTTGTTGCACTATTATTCACATGGTAAAGTAATCGAACTTTTATAAACAGTAACACAATGTACTTTAAACAACTTTAGGTACTTTAACTTTAATCAATTTTTCTAAATGCCTTAGTTAATATGAAAGCAAACAAAATCTAAATTTAATCCATAGACTCTAGAGGATTGATCACACGACTGAATTTTTCTATTTTTAAAAACTGAATGCCTTTCAAAAACCTACATCTATGATTTTATATAAAACAAAAAAAATTTTCCTAACAATAAAAACTTGATAATTAAACAAAAAAAGGAAATTCTGGTTTAACAAAATTCAAGAAATTTAAGAATTTCTCCTTCAGTTCAATACTCAAACAAATTTATATTTTTAACATTGAAAAATAAAATTAAAAAGTGATTCATTCAAACGGGATACAATAAGTGGGCCAACCTTGCTTGTTTTTTTTGTTGTACCAATAAACCAAATCAATGACGTCTATTGCTTTTTATTTATCATTCACATATTTATTGCTTTTGTTTAATTTTATTTAAATTACATAGTAAAATAGATGAGGAAAATGTTTCCGAAGTTTTAGGAAACTTTGAAAAGTGTATTGGGTAAGTTTTATTTATTATTCACCTATTTATGGTTTTTGTTTAATTTTGTTTAATTTGGTTGGATGATAGTAGTAAAATAAATGAGGAAAATGTTCACGAAGATTTAGGAAACATTGAAAAGTGTATTGGATATAAGGGTATTATACGGGCTCAAGTGTAACAGGGCTGATACTTCAGGGAAGGATTTCAGCCTTCACCGAGGAACAGAGAAACGCTTGAGACCTTACTACCGCCATGAACTCCTCCAACCCAAGATAAAATATTGAAATCATATAAGTTAAACGCGAATATCCTTGACATTATAGGTACCAATCTTTTTGTTATAGACATCTTGCAGCTCAACTAACGTATTTCCTAACAATCGAAGGATTCGAGATTCTATAAACTTAGGTGATAATTTCGCAGAAATCTTTTTGCTCGCATCGCTCAAGACGAAATTTCGTCTAAAGACGATATCACCCACGTTGAACATCGGTCTTCTCGTTCTCAAATTGTATCGTTGAGCGGATTTCTTAAAGGAATCAGCAATATGTTTCTTTAAATCAACTCTGATCTGCGACATATGGTCATGGTGCACTGTAGCCTCCATTTGTTCATCCAAACACTGTAAATTTTTGAGCAGGATATAGGTAGAGCCATGAACAATCATGCTCAAGCCAAACATGGCAAAATAAGGAGAGCAATTTATGGAACTGTGGATCATGCTGCGAAGAGAACTATTAATTTGAGGCAGGAATCGATCCCAGTCGCAATGTTGACTACCAACATATGATCTGATACCATTTAAGACACTAGAGTTAACTCGTTCTACCTGATTGATGGAGGGAGAATAAAGAGCTGTTTTGAAGTGTTTGATGCCATATTGAACCAAAAAATCTTTGAACATTCGTGAAGTAAATTGTGTTCCGTTATCGGACACGATTATCTCTGGACATCCAAACGTATGAAACACTTGCGTCTCTAATAGTTTACAAATGGGGGCTGCTGTTAGTTTCTTAAGAGGTAAGAGGAAAGTGAACTTAGTTAAGTGGTCAAGGACCATCAAGATTGCAATATTGCCCGCTTTAGATCGTGGGTATGGACCTAGTATGTCGATATATAATTTTTGAAGGGGACGCTCTGATCTGCTTGCAGTGACCATCGGCGCTCTTAGAATCTGATTTGTCGACCTCACTTCCTTGCATGTTTTACATTCTGAAACTTGTCTTTGAACCTGAGAAAGCATTCTGGGCCAGAAGAAAAAACGCCGTAGTCGGTGTAGGGTCTTCGCTACTCCCACATGAGCAGAAGTGGGAAGCCCATGAGTTTTAGCTACAAGTTCTGTGGTTAGTTCTTCTGGAACCCAGAGCTTCCAAGCCTCACCCTCTACACAGGAAGTGAAGTTTACTCTTTTGTATATCTTACCGTCCATCAACCGCAAGTCAGGCAGAGACGTCCCGCTTTTCTTAACTATGTCCACTAACTTCAGATATTCTGGAGAAATGAAGGCAAGTGAAGTGAGATCCAGGTCGTGCTCACCGCTACTCGTGAGTGCATCTATACAGTGTATGCGAGAAAGGGCGTCTGGTACAGCATTCAGGCTTCCCTTTCGGTACTCTATATTGAAGTCATACCCTTGAAGTTTGAGACTCCATCTCGCCAACCGGCCAGATAGGTCTCTTTGTTGCATCAACCATTTCAAGGATGCATGGTCCGTCATGACCTTAAAAGGATGACCTTCAATATAGGCTCTGAACTTTTTTATACCTAGAATGACTGCCAGACACTCCTTCTCACCTACACTGTAATTTCTTTGCGCCGCATTCAGCTTCTTGGACATAAAGGCTACTGGGTGTTCAACATCATCATCGTCTAGTTGCGTCAATACACAACCGACACCATCCTTGCTAGCATCACACTGTAACGTGAATGACTTGGAAAAATCAGGGTTGGCTAATACTGGAGCTGACGTTAACGCTTTCTTGATATTCAAGAAAGCCACGTCAGCTTCTTCCGTCCACTGAAATTTTCCGTGCGATTTTTTTAGCAAGTCGGTGATAGGCGTAGTAAGAGACGCAAACTCAGAAATGAACCTACGATAGCAGCCCGACATGCCCAAGAAACGTCGAACTTGGCGTACTGATGTCGGAATTGGGAACTCTGCAATTGCAGACACTTTATCATTATCAATTTTGATACCATCCTGACCTATTACGTAGCCGAGATATTTGACCTCAGGCATTAAGAATTTACTTTTTTCGATATTTATCGTAAGATTCGCCTTCTTCAAATGATTAGCAACATTTGATAATACTTGAAGATGCGATTCAAAAGTTGATGTTACAATTAGTAAATCGTCTAAGTAGACGAATACCTGGTTCTTTAGGTCAGGAGGTATCACACGATCCATGAGCATCGTCATTGTTTGTGCTGCATTGCAGAGTCCAAATGGCATACGGACGAAGTGGTAAAGTGGACGACCTGGTACTGTGAATGCCGTTTTCTCTCTCGATGACAGTTCCATGGGTATCTGCCAGAACGCATCCTTCAGATCAAGACTTGAAATAAACTGTGACTTGGGTAGTCGACTTAATATCCCCTCTATTTGTGGCAGAGGGTATGCTAGTGGTTTTGTGACTTGATTCACTTTACGCGAATCTAGACACAAGCGTACCTTACCTGGTTTTCGAACCAACACTACAGGAGAGCTCCAGGAACTAGCTGAAGGCTCAATTATCCCCAGAGACAACATTCGATCCAACTCCTCTCCCATTAACTTCTCGATAGCTGGGGATATGGGATAGTGACGCTGTTTTATTGGGGACGCGTCACCGGTATCGATAACGTGTTCCAATAAATCAGTCTTTCCCAATCCCAGCTTCGAGAACGACGGAAGAAGTTGGATGGCATCTTCCAGCCTTTGTTGTTCGAATGATGTCAAAGAGGACAAAGAAGGATCAACGCTTCCTATAGCTAAACTTTGAAGTGAAGGTTGGTACAGATTAAACAGTTTAAAAAAATCGATACCCAAGTACAAGTTCTGTGTAAGGGATGGGACTACCATCAACTCAATGTTTTTCTTGATACCCATGAAGGATACGCTCGTGACAAAATACCCATGAATTGCTTGGCTCTTACCATCTGCGGTGTTAATTTGGTCATGACACAAGGTTAAAAGTTCAGGAGTTTCCAAAATTTCGGAAGCGAACAAACTACCTATTGCACTTATCGAAGCGCCACTAT
>OY856187.1:284804764-284825212 GCA_963693315.1 Diogma glabrata | reverse complement strand
ATATATATATATATATATATATATATATATATATATATATATATATATATATATATATATATATATATATATATATATATATATATATTATTTATATATATATATATATATTTTGGTCTATATTTAAAAAAATTCTACTTGAAGCCGTATTTTTCATTTATCAAAGGCTTTCTATAAACTAAAAATAAACCAAATTAAAAAGGGTCGAGTCAAAATGTCGCAAAATTTTGCTGAACTTGACTGAAATTGCTTTTTAAAAAGTTCATTTAATAATAAAATATTTGATATTTAACATAAAAAAAAAATCTGAATCTAAAAATCGCCATTTTTATAATTTTCCTTCAGAACAAAAAAAACTGATTCCCGACAGTCATATGCACAACGAATTTTATCTCTAAAACAAAAATTGACGCTAGTCCTAAACTTTCACAAGTTGTTAGATATAAAATAAGCTTCTATTTGGTTTAAAAAAAAAAAAAAAGGCTATGCCATCTTTTTTTCAATAACACCATTTTTTTCTTATGTTACACCGTTAAAAATTATTTCAAAAAATTAACAGTGTACATTTTTAAAAACTTTGTTCTAATACCTATTCAACGACATATCATTTATGAAAATCGATTGAGTAGTTTTTCTACAATCGCTCGTCAAAGTGCACTCACATCACAAGATAACAAAAATTGAGGGGCACTCTGTGAAGACCCCTGGTCGAAAAAAAAAATTCTAAGAGAACTTGTATTTTTTATTTATCAAAGACTATCTATAAACAAAAAATAATCAAAATTAAAAGGGGTCAAGTCAAAACGTTGTTGAATCGTCGTGAAATTGCTCATATATATTTTTTTTTTTTTTCCTTTATCTCCATTTAGGAGCATAGGGCGTCTACTAGACTGGACCATCTGACTCTGTTCGGGGCGATCGCTTTCAGTTCACCCCATGTCTTGCCGATTTGTTTTGCTTCAGCTAGCACCGTTTTCTTCCACGTCATGGGTGGTCTTCCAACTCTCCTTTTTCCTTGTGGATTCCACTCTAGGGACATCCTTGTTATATCTTTAGCTGATTTCCTCAGTCTATGTACTTCACTGAGTCCTAGTATCTCGATGTTATATTCTTTCATTACTTTCTCAACTTGTGCTAACCGCGATGTTTCTATCAGAGTTCTGACATTCCAGTTTCCTACTCGTGTCCGGGTACGATAGCTAAGGGTCGATATTTGATTTTTCCGGTTTTGTTTTGTTTCAATTTTCTTTCTAGTATTCGTTTCTTTAATCATTTTGAATTTCGGATTCACCTTTCGGATTAACGGGTGATTGGGCCATCGAATCCTAGCCAGTTTCAAGGGCTGCTGGATAAGGTATACTGGCATACCGTGGGCGAGATATTCCTGCTTCAATATGCTACAATCATATTTCCATATTTTTTCTGATGAGGTTCCCAAGCGGTCACCCGTTTAAGTTGGAACCCTTCCCAGTGTTGCTTAACTTCTTTGTAAGTGATGTTGATGACTTATCCACTTCTCCATCTCGCCCACGCTCATATATATATATATATATATATATATATATATATATATATATATATATATATATATATATATATATATATATATATATATATATATATATATATATATATATATATATATATATATATATATATATATATATATATATATATATATATATATATATATATATATATATAGATATATATATATATATATATATATATATATATATATATATATATACATATATATATATATATATATATATATATATATATATATATATATATATATATATATATATATATATATATATATATATATATATATATATACATATACACAGTGAAACTTCCATAATTCGAACCACCAAAAGCCATCAATTTTAGTTCGATTTAGGGAAATTTCGAAATATAGAAACGATTTATAAAGAAATTCAAAATTTTAATTCGAAATATTAATTCGATTTATAGAGAAATTCGAATAATAGAAGTTCGATTTATGGAAGTTTGACTGTATATATATATATATATATATATATATATATATATATATATATATATATATATATATATATATATATATATATATATATATATATATATATATATATATATATATATATATATATATATATATATATATATATATATATATATATGTATATATATATATATATATATATATATATATGTATATATATATATATATGTATATATATATATATATATATATATATATATATATATATATATATATATATATATATATATATATATATATATATATCAGTGGCGGATTAAGAGTGCAGGGGGCCTTGGTGCGGGTAAATTTTTGGGGGCCCGTTTTTTTCCTCATTTTCCAAAATTGATTACTAAATAAAACGGTCATCAGCTTCGAAAAAAAAAACCCTAGTATATTAAAGTATTTTCAAAAAATTCATTTTTGATGGCTAAAAAAAACAGAACTGATTTATTGATGATAAAAAACTGCATGTCTGAAATCGGAACTCCGAAAAACGATAACAATTACACCCTTAAAAAATCTCTGAAATAGAGTATATACAATGTGGATCATGAATTGATTCTCTAGTTCAAACGATTCTCTTGCAGCAGTTTTTAACTATGGGTTCCATTGTTTTCTCAGATTCTCAAATAAATAATTCCAAATAAAATTTTCGATTTCTCTATTTTGCAATATAAAAGCAATAATCTATTCGAATATTTTAAATAAAGATATAATTTATAAAGAAAATAAATAAAAAACAAAAGTTTTAATTCCGAACTTCCGAGAGTGATGAAACTCTGGGCTCGAATCACAATGGCAACTTTCTTGGAGCTCTTGAACTTTTGGCTAAATTTTATCCTTTCTTAAAAGAGCATAGTGATAAATTTGGCAACAAAGGAAAAGGTATGCGAATGCGACATCTGAAGCAAACATAATGAAATGATAAAAGTGATTGTTATTGGGATATTTTTATGAAGAACGTCGTACCTCTCAAGCACAATATGTGACGAATTTATTACCACCATGGGGCAAGAAATCAAAAATCGTATTGCAGCCAACGTCATTGACGCAGTTTATTATTCGATTAGTGTTTACTCAGCTCTGGATGTAAGTCATTCGGATTAATTGGCTTTTTGCATTCGATATGTAAAAGATGGTAAAATCAATGAACGATTTTTTTTTTTTTTTAATTTCATTTATTTTCTTAAAAATTTGCATTTATACAAGAAAATATTACATAATAGTGTTATATCTACTTTTAACTCAAAAGAAAAATAGTAAATTCAATTCACTTTAATAATACAAATCATGAACAACAAATCAAGAACAACAACAACAGCAATTTAACAGTAACCTTCATGCGATAAATTATACTCATAAACAACTTCATCGTATAGAATTTTTTTTATTCCTTTTTTAAAAATATTTATTGGACTAGTTTTTAAATCTTTTGGTAATTCGTTAAATAGTTTTATCCCTTTGTATAAGACACTAGCTTGACCAATGTTGGTCTTATAATGTGGTATTCGAAAATGGCTACAAATTCTGCTTTCTCTATTGGTTACACATAGATTTGTTATAAGATCATTATTGTATTTAATCAAATTATGATTCATTTTATAAATAATAACAAGAAACTCGTACTCTATTAGCTTTGATATAGGCAATAGATTTTCAGAATACAACATAACTGTAGGTGTTAAGATATGAACACCTTTCAATGCTTTTATTGATAGATTTTGAAGAACCTGAAGCTCGTCAATCTTAGTTTGAGTTGTCGCACCCCATATGTTGATAAGGTATAGAAGATGTGAATGAACGTATGAGAAATATAGGTTGAGTAACATTTCTTTGGGTAAGTATTTTCCCACACGTCTGAACACACATATTATTGGAGAAATTTTTGATTTTATAAAATCTATATGTTTATTCCAATTTAGTTGCGAATTTATATGGAGTCCTAGGTAGCAAAAAGTGTGGACTTTTTTAATAATTTCGTTATTAGTAGTTTTAATTTCAAATAGATTGTCATAGTCATGTTGTGGTCGAGATGTTAAGGCTCAACATAATCAAAAAACTTTTGTTTATCAAATAATTACATTCAAATATTTATTATACGATATAAATTTTGGTATATTTTATGATGTTTTATTTTTATAAAACCCACTAATAACAGAATCTTTCGTCAAACTTTATAATATTAAAAAACAACTTAAGAACAACTCAACTTTTTTATTTAAATTTATATTATATTCCTTATAATCATTTAAATCATTTAAATTTATACTTTAGTTTTTCCAACTCACTTTAAAATATTCATCGAACTTATTTAAATAACTCTTTTCCTTTAACTTTTTCACTAATCAATTTTTCACTAATCAATTTCAATTATTGGGTTTTTTTTATCAAAACGACTAACTTCTTTAAATATTTTCCCACAACTCTCAAATTGAAGTGTCTTTATTATATTTATATCAAAATTATTGTACCAGTAATCATAATTCAAAATTTGTCATGACCAATATAACTAAATTGTGCCAATTTTTGTAATTAACGAAAAATAGAACAAAACATTCAATTTCCTACATTGGTTTTTGTAACCCAGTTTAAATAATAATAATAATAAAAGTACTAGGAGGGCCCGGCGTGCTTCGCTACGCTTATAAATAAAGTTTTTGCGTAGACATTTTGTTGACGTAGAAGCAATGATTTCAAAAAGTGGTAATGAGAAATGCTACCATATAATTTTTAATTTTTCTTTTTAAATATATGAATGAAAAATAATCAGAACTCTAGCTGATCAGTTCGGATATATGAAAAATTAGCGATCAAATAAGTTTTCAAGTAAGCTTCGCTAATTTTTCATATATCCGAACTGATCAGCTAGAGTTCTGATTATTTTTCATTCATATATTTAAAAAGAAAAATTAAAAATTATATGGTAGCATTTCTCATTACCACTTTTTGAAATCATTGCTTCTACGTCAACAAAATGTCTACGCAAAAACTTTATTTATAAGCGTAGCGAAGCACGCCGGGCCCTCCTAGTTTTCAATTAAAATAGAACGTGAGCCATGCGGTATAACTGGAAGAATTTGGCGAAAGTCACCGCTCAGTAAAAGAGTTTTACCTGCAAACAGTTTATTTTTATTTTCTTCGTTTGGAGTCAAATCTCTTAACAAACGATCAATTAATTTTAAAGCATGAATAGAACACATTGAAATTTCATCTATAATAATGATTGATGCATTATTAATATATGTGCCATGTACACTGTTTGGAGTTATATTTGGCATTGAATTCTCTAATAATGGAATTGGTAATTTGAAAACATTATGCAAAGTTCGCCCCCCAATCAAAAGAGTTGATGCAATACCACTGAAGGCAGTTACAATACACGAAAGATTTAATGAATTAAATTTATGAATGATTGCCGTTTGAACAAAAGTTTTGCCACAACCTGCATGAGCTGTCAAGAAAAAAACATTACTTCCAGTATCATGGAATTGAGCTTCACGCAAAACAATATCAATCACACTACGTTGCTCATTATTTGCATTTTCATACATTCTATCGAAAACTATAGCTTCTTCTTCAATATCAAAATGACCTACATCGCCAATCTGTAAGTTATATTGTGGAATCGGAAGACCAAGATCACCACATGAAGTATTATGTGTAAGAAGAATTTCATTAATTTCAATCAAGGCTCGATTAATTGACACATCTTCATCGTAATTTCGTAAAAAGTCTTCAATCATACTATTTCTAAATTCAATCCATAAAGCTAAAGCATTCGGAGGAACATTCAAACCACAGATAAATGCAAATAATTGACGAAACTGTTTTGGTGATTGAATTTCTGAAGCTTCAAGTAAACATTCACGCCATTCATTATCATTTGTTGCAATACCTCGAGCTTCACATGCTGCAACAAAAGTAGGGTACTCAACACCTTCATACATACGTAGATCAGAAAAAGATTTTGGACCACGAACATGCAACAGAAGTAAACGCATATGAAACAATTCTATATCTTTTGGAGAAACCATATATAATCGAGCAACAACTTTATCAGCCCCACGTTGTCTTCTTTTCCACGATTTACTTTGATCATTCCAAACATAATGTAATGGTAATTCTGTATACAAAAACTCATTAGCTAAATTATCAATGGAATTCAAATGGAAAAATGCTAACAATTTTGTTCTTGATACATTTGCGACTGCACCAGCCACATTACCATTCCTGATATAAACATTTTGTCTATTAGGCAAATGACAATCAAGTCGAATAATTGTATGAGATTGAAAATGCATTGGAAATTCAAATATGCGCCAAGCAGCTTCAGTCGAACCAACATACCGTCCATTCAAAAAATCTTGAATTTCATTTCCCACAATCGCATCATCATTATTCACTGCATTCTCTCCATTCACTCTCAATTCAACATTGGCAGAATCATACCCTTTATATACATACTTGTAAACATATTTCACACTTTTAACAGTCGTACATATTTCAACGTTAATATGACAATTGAATTTTGCAAGAAGATAAGGATTATATGGAACAACATATCTATTATCAAGAGATGCACCACGTACATCAACACTCATACCATTATCACGTCGACGATACAAAGGATAACCATTCACAGATTCTTTAGTATTTTCAGAAAAAGGTTTTGGAAAATTCTTACTACATTTACCATCTCTCATACAAACAGAATTGGGATTTAGAGCACCACATGGTCCATGCATCATATGACGTTTCACATATTCATGTAATTTAGGAAAAAGAATGGGATCAGGGATTTCAGTACATACAAATTTATTAATCATTTCATTTCCATCAATTCTATCTTCATCTGATAAATTTAACAAAATATGGGTATGCGGAAGACCACGTTTTTGAAATTCAATGGTATATATAAGTGCTTTGACAGAACCGAAAATCTTCACAACAACATCAGCTTCAGCATTCATTCCATCATTATTACCATTCATTTCATCATTCATAAAATCAACATTATTACGCATATTACGCATATAATCTCTTTTATTCCGACGACTCGATGTACCACTCACATCCAAACGTTTACGACGTAGTCTTGGCATCGAAATAAATAAATATATCAATATATCAAAAATATGAAATAACTCAAATATCAAAATATCTCAAAAATCTTTATATCAATAAAAAACAAAATAATCGAAAAATATCGAAAACCGTCCTTCTTGAAAGATAAAAGACGACTAAAATATAAAATAAATACGACGACTGAAATGAATATAAAATAAATATAAAAATTTTCGTTTTTGTTATTCGTTGTTCGGTTCGATAGCTAATATATAAAAAAGAAAAATTTTAAAGCATTGTTTTAAAGCAAAAAGAAAATTGTTTTTGCATGTATGTAAACTTATAATGCATATGTATAGAAAAAGTTTTCCGTATATAATAACTTTTTTATTTATGATCCGAAAAATCCCAAAAATCTTTAAAATCTAAGTTACACTAATATCAGTTAGCAGTGAAAATTTCAAATGAATCAAAATTCGAATAAAAAAGCCTAATGCTCCACAAAGTTTTAATCTAGCGTATTAATATATAATAATAAAGATTATTCAAACTGAATTTCCCAATATTGAAAATACAATATTTTGTTTATGTCGCGATTTATTATCATTAATAATATTTTGAATTTGTTGAAGTAATTTTGCATAATAGAATTAAGTTTACTAATCAGGTATTAGGGTCTTGTTATATTGGCTCATGACATTTCCTCCCTCTCACAGAAAAGTGGAATCTCATTTCGGTCAGATTGAACGAACTGAGGATTCCACTTCGAAATTATTCCCTACGTATATGGCCTTAAAAACTTAAAATGTTATCTTTTTATTACTTCCTTTCTAGGCATTGAAATAAATTTAATTTCCGTGTGGATACTATATTCTGATTAAATAACTAAATGAATTGTATGCTAATTTATATAATCTTATACTAAATTGTTTGTATTTTGCTTGTTTCGTCATGATTTCAGTCGTTTTCTTTTAAGTACCGTTTTTTATTCATTCAAATGTAATAATCCGTTAATAGTAATTTAAGTTAGTAGAGTAATTCTATATTCACTACTAATTTCAAAGCACCTCCCATTAAGCTTTATTATATTTATGTTATTATGAAGGTTCATTCGACACTTGACTCACAGTCAACAGAATGACCCTAGTTTTTTCAAAGTTTGCTTATGTTTTAAATTATTTATGATTAATTTTCAAGTTTATTATAATATTTTATTAGGTATAACAATCTGTATATTTTTAATAATAATAATTTCATATTTAATAATCATGACCTATTCCAACAATTATGTTTTAAACACAATAAACAAATTTTCTTGTGCTCAAAGTTGTATTTTACTTACATAATAAAACTAAAAATAAATGTAATTTGCAAAAATGGAGTTTAAGATTGGCAAACTTAAATTTTATGTTGTTTGGATATGTTATGTATCAGTTTTAAAAATATGATTTTATTTTCCTCTCTTCTTAAAAACAATAGTAACCTAAAATGTATGACACAGTTTTTCTATGTTCTTATTACCCTATTTAAAACTGTGATATTGACCTTAATTTTACTGGTAATTTTATACTTATAACTTATAATAAAATTATATGAAAATAAATGAAATTGAAAAATGAGAATAAGCAAATTTAAATCGTATAATTTTATATGGTGTGAATTCTTGTGATTGGATACTAATATTATGTTATGTTCTACTAACTGTTATTTAAAAAGAATTTCATTGAAAGAAAAATAAAACATAATATTACTACTATATTTAATTTTACGCTATAGACCAAAAGTATTTATGAAATGCTTGGCTTGCATTTTTGTTTTAAAATTATTTCCTACTATCAAAATCAACATATGTATTTTAAAATGGGAAAAAGATAAAAATTATGCTAAGTTTATTAACTGTTGCTTATGTTTTGATATATGAATGTTTTCATATAAGCATATTATTGTGTATACATTTTTCTATAGTCAATTTGTTTATGTTTTTAACAATTTGTTTATGTTTTATTTTTTTTTTTTTTAATTACATAATAAAATTAAGAATGACCTTAAGAAAATTTTATTTAAATTATTTGTTTTGTGTACTTTGATTTTTTTTTTGTGTGTAGGAATACATTTTGTTTTGGTTTTAAGAATTAAATGTTTCGATATTAAATATGTATGAATAGTTTATGCTGTTATTATAAATTTGGATGGACGATTTATTATGTTACATAATAAAATTATGAAAATGAACTTGAAAAAAATTATGTATTTAAATTATTTGGTTATCTGATTGAAAAATTTTTCTTTTAGGTAAAAAGATCGGGTTTTACCGTTGCGTGAACCCTTGGTATAATTTTTACCATATTATCCAATTCTATACTTTCGGACGTTGTTACTAGATTTGGGGAGCTGACTTGAAGTTGTATGTTGGGGGTTTTCGATTTTCCTTTCCTTGTGTGGAAGAAATATATACTGATTGTTATTACTACTATTAGAAATACGCTAACTATTGCTATTAAGGTCAGAGGCCAGTCGCTGTCGGTCTTGTCTTGTTCCTGTGATCTGATTGTTTTCTCTAGACTCAGTCTTTTTCCGAACTGCTCGAGGTTTTCACTGTTTTTATTCCACATGTTGTGCAATTTGGTGTGGTCTGTTAGCACCATGGGTAAGTGTTTATTTTCTAAAGGTGTGATCTTTTGCTCAAATGAATTAACCAAAATGTTTTGCTGGGTGTGTTCCCTTGCCATTTTAAAATGTATGTTTGATTTAATTGCTCTCTCGTAAGGTAGTCTCACATTTCCTATTCTAACATTTACGTTGGATTTAATTTCTAGAATACTGGTTTCGTTCACTTTGATGGTTTCTATTACGTCTCTACTTTCAGCTATTTTCAACTCGAGTGGGTGGGATGGTATGATAAGCCAGCTATTACTCTTCGTCAGTCGATGTATTATATTCGGTTGTTTAAGCCACACTTTAGTTTTACATATGTTCTTCCCTACAGCGTAGTTATCAAAAAGGTTAGTTAGACAGTTAGACTCAGAACTTAGGATGGTTGGATATTTGTTTTCACAAATGTTCCAGGTGCCATTTGCAGTCTCGATTTTCTGACATCGTTGTAACTCCTGCATACTCATTATTATATAGGAATGAGGTTCTGGTGATACCGTTAAAATTTCTTCTTCGATATCGAAACTCATCAGCATGCCTCTGGTAATCATTGGTGTAATGTGTACCAAATAATTTGTAAATTCTTGATTACCTACTACTGGTGTATTTATATTTACTACTAGTTTCTCGTTGTTTAAGTCGACATTAACAGTCATTAGCTGTTGTAGCTGAATTGACTGAAAGGTAAACGATGGGATGTTGTCTAGTCTTGATACGTTGCTAAGTTTGTTCTCAACGTATTCCCAGTCTAGTAATGCTGGATGTATTTTCCCGTTAGTTATTTGATTAAGCACTGCTATAAGTTCTGTCTGTCTGTGTTGCCATTCTGAAATCTTTAGTATAGCAAACGACATTATTTCCTCGGTCATAACTATGTGCTGTAGCTCGTTGGCGTTATCAGACACCACTTTGTTGTTTGTTCTTTCGAGATTGTCCAGCTTGCTGCTCAGGGTTTCCATTTGAGTTCCCATGTCGGTTAGTGCCGATCTCGTCCAATTCAAGTTGTTTTTTATAATTTTCGTTTGTTGTTGCATTAAGTCTATTGTTCTAATATTCGTTTGGTCAAGTGTATGTAATTTTTTAAATATTATGTCAGAGTCCTTTTTGTCCATTGTTCCAAAAGTAGGTTTGTGTTTTAAATAGAATATCATGAAGCTTGATTTTTCATAATTTAGTTTCATTTTATTATTCGAAAACCAAATTTGTAGGATGTTGAGATCAGATTTTAGTGCAGAATCAAGGTCTGATATATGTTTTGTCCCATAAATTAAAGCAGCATCATCTGCATAGAGTTGGAGTTGACCTTGTAAGGGCAACTTAAAAAGGTCGTTAATATAACATAAAAAGAGAAGTGGGCCTAGAACAGATCCTTGAGGCACACCGCATTCTAAATGTTTTTTATTTGAAATATGTTGAGCAACTTTAGTAGAATGAGTTCTGTTTCTTAAATAGTCTTCTAATAGGGAAAGAGAATTACTTTTAAGTCCCATAAATTCTAATTTTGTACCAAGAATCGGATAATCTACACAATCAAAAGCACTCTTTATATCGAGAAAGAGAACACATGTAATCAATTTCTTCTCTAGATTATTTAATATATTTTCAAATAGATTTAAGGTTGCTGAAAGTGTGCTACTTTTCTTAAGAAACCCGAATTGATATTTGTTTATCAATTTATTTTTTTCTAGGTGTGATTCAAGTTGTTTTTTGATAACTATTTCAAAAATTTTGGAAAAACAAGGCAAAATGGATATCGGACGATAATTAGGGGGCTCTAGTTTATTTCCTGATTTGTGTATAGGTATGATTCTGGCTTCTTTTAATTCATACGGCAAAATTCCTGTATCAAAAGAATCATTTATTGTTGTGGCTATCAGACTTGATATAACTGGGGCAAATTGTTGAATAAGCTTTGGAGATATATTATCCCAGCCAGCAGCGGCTGTAGGTTTTAATTCAGATATTACATTTGTAACCTCTTCCTCATTAACGTGATTGAATTCGTGTAATTCACTAGTTATAATATATTGTAGCAAGCTATTGTCATAACGAATATTGGGAAAAAATTGGGTTATACTCTTTCCAGCCGCATTGAAATGTTCATTAAAACTTTCAGCCACGACAGCTGGATTTGATTCTATAACACCACTAATTTTCAGTTTGATTTCCATTGTTGTATAATCATGGTTGTGGTTGTTTAGAATCTGGCGAAAAAGTTTCCAAGTACTTTTTGGATTGTCAAGGCAAGAGGTAAACTGCGATGTATAATATTTTTTCTTTTCCAATTCTATTTCTGTTTGAATCACAAGCTTCAGACTCCTAAATCTCTCAAAATAGTATGTATTTGATGGGTATTTCTTTTTTAATCTGTAGAATTTATCACGCATCTTAATTTTCGTTTTCAAATTTTGGGTGAACCATGGTTTCTTAAATTAAGTTTGGTTGATCTTTTGTTGGATTATTTTTGAGCTATCCAAAAGTTTTTGAACTAGATTAGTTGCTTTTATTCCAATTGAGGGTCAAACATAAGAGTATCTTTTTGGCATCGTTTAAAAATTCCTCGAAGAAAACAAAATTGACATACAAAATTGCAGAGGCAGTCATATGACAACGCAAACAATATAGCCGGAATTAGTGGCGGTTTTCAAGCGTTGATTCGATTGTTGTAAGGATTGTTGTAAAGATTGTTTGTAAAGATTGTTGATTATTTTTGTTTATTTCTTTGATATTAAGCTCGATGTCAATACTGTTACCGTTCCGTATACTGTTATACCGTTCCCAGCTGAACGATAACTTTTAAAAATGAAAGTAATCAATAACATATTTACATCGAGAGTAGCGCTTCCAAAATTTCCGTTTTGCCAATACTGACAAAGTTTCTCACGTTACCGGTGTAATACCGATACTCCAGAAAATAGAATAACTAAAACACTTTTTTTAGAAAAGTTATTGAAATAAATATAAACAAAATATTTAAATTAGACTTTAGTCAGATTTATTTTATTTCAATTAGTAAAAAGAATACTTTTAATTATTATTTTCAGTAAAAAAACACACAAACAATTTTATAAAGATTAGTGTTGCAATAAACTTTTAATAGGATTTCAATAAATTTTTAATAAATATTCTTCTATCTTCTATCTTCTTCTATATAAATAAAAATGTAAATGTTCGTTTGTTCAAAATAGGTAATCTCCTTAAGTACTGTATCGATTCCTTTGAAATTTGGACGATTAGTTGCATTTCAATAAAGGCGGGGTTTTACATGATTTTTTTTAGCTGTATATGTTTCATAACATAGGCTGTCAACAAGTTCAAGTTTCTCACCTGTTGTATTCTCAATTAACTCAATGTCATGGTCGAGTTTCACTTCATGCTTAATTTGATCGATTAGTTTTGTATAGTGATCAGCCCATAGATTATTTTGTGTCCTATTTTCGGTAGGACTGTCCTCCTTTGAGCCAGAAGGTCCTCCGTCCTCATTTACTATAAAGGTGTCCTCTTTATTCCTTTAATTTATTTTATTAATGAATTTTATTTTTAAATTAAAACATCCTTCTCTGTCGGAAGAGTAAAACGTCGTATTGCTTTCGTGTTTAATGAATTTTATTTTCTCACAAATTTGCCATGCTCATTGCTCGCTCGCATTGTAAACTTTTGATCGAAAATAAACTACTTCATTAAACATCTCAACAATAAAGTACTATTATACAGTTAGTTTCTTAGGTGCTTTGCGTGTCAAAACATAGATGCAATGAAAAATGCTGAAAAATATGGTCGTAAATTCACTGAGTTTCATTTTTATAGAAAACTCACAAATGCAACAAAAATTAAACGAGCAAAAATGCAAAATGCAAAAAAAATACTGCTGCAACTTAGTCGAGCATTACAAAAATCTAATTTAACTGTCTCGGCGACAAAAAACTGTTTGATTTAATAGTTACAGATTTGGAAAATAAAGATTACAACAAAATTTTTGATGATGCCTGTCAGCTATTAAATTCTGTTTCATCTAATATTCAAACCGCAAATAATATTCAAACTTGCTCAACGTCACAAACACTTTGTAAAGAGGAACAAAAAGACCACCTTAAAAATCGTTGTTCAAGCCAATTATAAAGGCTTTTCTTTTCAATCTGAGAGAGCGTGCTAAAAATTATGAAGATCTAGATCAGGTGTGCCCAACCCGTCGATCGCGATCGACTAGTCGATCTCGAAGAAATTTTAAGTCGATCCCGACAAATTTCTTTTTTCCATATAAATATTTTTATATATACAAGATTTCCATAAAAATATTTATTTTAGTTCAAAAATTATCACTAATAACCAAATTTTATCAGAAAATTTCACTTTTTCAATCAATACATGAAAATAAATCGTATTAGTTTTTCTAAATTCTAAGAAATTAGTACCAGAAACATACAAGACTAAAATTGGACGTTTGATGGATTTTTCCTTTCAAAACAATGTATCAAAAAGCATTTTTCTTCTTCGCCCATATATCTGCAAATTCCAAAAATAAGCATATTTTTAAATCATCATCCATTGCACAAAACACAGAAGAAAAGGTCTTATTAGATTGGAATAAGATTTAAATATAAACATTTGACTGTCGACAGAAAAAATGTTGTCGACAGATCAACTGCCTACCAAAACCCGGCTTTATTTTAATTTTATTTTACTCTTTTACTAATTTCTTAGGAATTAGAAAAACTAATACGATTTATTTTCATGTGCTGGTTCAAAAAGTGAAATCTTCTGATAAAATTTAATTAACAGTGACAATTTTTAAATTTAAATAGCACCATTTTATTAGAAAAGGCAGGGATTGCGTTTGTATTGTATTTTATTTATAAACAAAGTCTTATACTACGTCCATATTACGATGAAATCAAGCTCGAAATCACCCAAAATTAAAGATTTCAAAAAACTGTTCACATTATCATTAACATGATTAAGTTTGAAATCTATTTTCACATATTCCAAATCTGTGAAAAAATTTTTAGTTTCAGCTATGTTAAAGATATCCAAATAGATTTGTCTGTTTTTTTTTACTTTCTTTTGAGTCCAAACCTCCATCTAAAGAAAAATTTTTTTGTATGAATCAAAATTTTATTGAAATTTTGCAATAGCCATCTTTTTATATGAATTCAAAACAAAATATTTGATTTATTAAATGTCACTTTTGAAGTAGGGCTGTATTTTTTTTTTTTTTCGAAAATCAAATATTCAGGGGTGTTTAGCGTGATTTAGAATGGATTTGATTTAAATCAACTTTCGACATGATTTTAGTTTTGTATGGAAAAATTAATCAAAACAAACTGATAATCGAGCTTAAATCAAAAATTGTTTAAAATCATGGCAATGTGAACGTAGTATTAACAAGTAAGTGTGTTTGGTTATTTGTGTGTTTAAAATATTATCCACATCTTTGTTAATATTTCTAGCCGGGGATTTCTTTTTTTGTGAAAAATATTTGTTACAAAAACGTGGAGTTATGAGTTCTAATAAAAAATCTAAAACATACCATTTCAACGATGATTGGGGGGAAGAATTTCTATTTATTATGTACAAAGATAAATGTACTTGTTTGATATGTAATACGACAGTTGCGTTACCGAAGAGAGGTAATCTTAACAGGCATTTTACTACTCTACACGCAAACTTCGACCAAAAATACCCTCCAAAAAGTATGGTAAAAAAATTGGAATTACAAAGATTAAAAAAAAGTTTAACTTTACAACAAACTTTGTTAAAAAAAAGTTGTAGTAAATCAACAATGGCAACGATTGCATCGCTACGTGTTTGTCGAATATTTATTCAGCACAAAAAGTCTTTTACAGACGGTGAAATATTTAAAGAAGCCTTTTTAGCAGCAGCAGACAGCTTGTTTCAAAATTTTAAAAATAAAACTGAGATTGTTAATACAATCGGTGACATGCAACTTTCCAGACAAACTGTAACAAGACGAGTTGAAACCCTGGCAATTGACTTGCGATCACAGCTTAAAAAAGATTTTGAAAATTGTACCTGGTTTTCACTTCAATTTGATGAATCTACTGACAGTTGTGATATGTCTCAGCTTAGCGTATTTGTACGTTTAGTATTTCCTGATTCAACTTCAAAAGAGGAATTTGGTAAAATTCTGTCATTGAAACAACGAACCAGAGGAGAAGACGTTTACAATATTTTTAAATCTTTCGCATTATCTGAACAGCTTCCCCTTAAGAAGCTTGTTTCCATTACTACGGATGGTGCTCCTTCTATGACTGGTTGTGAAAATGGATTTTTAGCATATTGTAACAGAGATATTGATTTTCCTAATTTTATAACATCCCAAGCAACAAAATAAGTCGAAAATTGGTAACATTGTAATTAAAATTCGACTTTAAGGTTATAAAACCTTAATAATGAGATGTAAAATTACATCGAATCGACATCGAATCGACCAATGTGGGGAAAAATTCGACGTCGATTCGACGCAATTTTAGGGGTAAAATATTCTATTTAGGTATTTTTCTTCCTACTTTTTCTACCTATTTAAGTAAATTTCTCCTTAATTTAGGAAGATTCCACGTCAAATCGACGTCGATTTAGGTTGCTTTGCACCTATTTTCAACCTAATTAGTTGTAAGTTACCAACTAGGTAATATTATAAGCAATTTTATCTTCTTCTTTACCAATTATGAAATAATATGTATTTGAGCATCAGATGTCAAATTCGAAAAAGATGAAAACAAGTAATTTTGACTTAATATATAATTTATAATAAATTTTAATTTTATATTTCGCAATAAAATGGTTTAAAAATGAATTTTTATAACGAAAAAAATATTATTGATAAACTTTAGGATTGTACTTCTAAAAATATTAATGGGCTTCAAAAAAAATAAATAATACAAAAATATATTTTTTTCATTTCTTTGAAAATAATTTCCTTTTACCAAAAATCTCACTTAGATAACAATATGGCGGAGTAATACTTTCAACAAAAATAAGTTTGAATATGGCGGACTAAGCAAAATCTACTTTAAAGTAAATTTCACATAATTTTTCGACCTTAAAGAAAATTTTTCTTAATTTTAAGTTGACAATAACCTAAATTAGGTCGCACTCTTTTATTTAAGAAATTTCTACTTAAACTGGTAACATTCTACCAAATTGGTTGCACTTGAATTTCTACGCGTTCTATTTTAGTGAATTTCTACCTATTGGTACACCAGCATCGTTTTGTATAAAAATTTAAGTATTGTTGCTGCTAATTGCACAAGTATAATGGCATATTCAATTAATCTTTTTTATGGAGATTTAATTTTCCATTGTCTATTGAATTTCTTTCTAAAACCCAATATGTGTTTCATTATAGAAAAATAAATATAACCCAAACATATATGAAAATCTTATAATTATTTAATCTTTAGTCGATAATTTTATTAAGGGTACAAATAATGAATAATTTTACTCAGTTTCATTATTTACTAAATAACTTTGGTTTAATTTGTTAATAATTAATAATAATTCTATCTAATATGTAAATTCAAATTAAATTTACAAAAATTGCATCAAACAAAATTGTACATCATCCTTCAAAAAAATGTGTTTCCTAATTTTTGTAATTACAGCAATAAGATATTACGTATAATTTTTTTTGTTAAATTACATCCTTTAAATAGGTAACTTATTTCTTATTTAAGTAAATTTTTACTAATTTTCGTAGATGAGGTCGACAATAAAATAATATTTTTGGTATAATCGACTTATAGATTAGTTTTTAAGTTATTTTCTACCAAATATTTGATTATAAATTACCTTACAATACTTAAGCTTACTATGAAGTGGAAAATTAGGTAAAATTAGGAGTAATTTTCCTTGTTTTTCAACTTAGAAAAAATGTTATTTGAGGTTGAAAATAGGTGAAAAATGTGGTAAAACTCTCCTCATTTTGCGACTAAATTACGTGTTCAAAATAAAATTGACTTTGAGGTTGATTTTAGGTAAAAATTAGGTATAGGCAAGTGCTGGTTTTGACTTAAATTCTACTATTATTTTGATATAATTTTTTTGGGCGAAAAATACGTATAATCAACCTAATTAGCTACCTATAAGTAAAATTCATTTGAAAGTCAAGAAAACTGGTTGAATCGACGTAATTTTTACATAATTAGGTGAATTTACACCAAACTGTAGTTGAAAATCACCTATTGTGTTGCTTGGGATATCACTGCATAATTCATCAACAATCGTTATGTAGTAAAATGTTGAATTTTGATGATGTTATGAAAGCAGTAATAAAAATAATTAATTCGATTCGGGCGAAAGCTTTACAAAGGAGGCTATTTCAATCCTTTTTAGAATACGTTGATGCAGAGTACGGTGATCTACTTATTCATAACTCAGTAAGATGGTTGAGCAAAGGCAAAGTTTTGGAAAGATTTCGCAAGCTGTTGCCACATATAAAAGAATTTCTAGACGAAAAAAAAGATCCCTATGCTGTTGTACTTTACGACAAGATTTGGCTGCAAAAATTGGCATTTTTAACGGATCTGACAACAAAATTGAATGAACTAAATTTGGATTTGCAAGGAAAAAACAAAACAATAACCGAAATGATTTCATGTATCGATACATTTAAAACTAAACTGGAATTGTGGATATCTCAAATTAATAAGAAAGATCTGAAGCATTTTTCGAATTTAGCAGATGAAATGAAATGAAATATAGAAATTTGTGAATATCAACAATTCAGTAATATTTTGAAAAGCATTTTCCTGCAATTTAAACAAAGATTTGTAGACTTTGAAGTACTTCGTCCAATTACTTCATTTTTAAATTCACCATTTTCGAAAATAAATATAGAAAATATGGCTGCACTTTTCGAAAAAACATTTAGTATGGATGTAGGTAGCTTAGAAATGCAATTAGTTGAATTACAAAGTGACATTAGCTTGAGATCGCGTGATCAAATTGATATATGGAACTTTGTTTCTATTGAAAAATATCTACTTTTGAAAGATGTCTATCTTAGAATGCATTCATGTTTTGGATCCACATATTTATGTGAATCGTCATTTTTTCATATAATTTACGTAAAATCTAAATACCGTACACGTATGACTGAAAATCATCTTGATGATTGTTTACGTTTAGCTGTAAGTAATTATGAGCCCGAATACTCAAAAATAGCTGATGATATTCAATGTCAACCATCTCATTAAATAAAGAAATTTCTTTTTTTTTTTTAATGAAAACTATTTTTTTATTTTTTTATTATTGTATTTCACTAGCACGTCAATTATTATCGTTTGGTCGATCGCCAAACGTTTAGAAAAAAAAAGTTGCTCTTTGGGTTGAAAAGGTTGGGCACCCCTGATCTAGATAGTACTCGTATTTGATACATCTAAATTTAATGAGTGATGAAGAGTATGCTAATTCTTGCAGAACAATAACCGCAAAATACCCGGAAAAGATCTCAATGCAAATCAATTGATTGACGAATGTCAATTTGCCAAAAATTATTTCACATTTGATAATTTAAATTATGAATCGCTGTATAAAACAATGTTCAATAATAATCTTTCCACCACTTTTCCGAATATCGATATTTTATTACGAATGTTTTTATGCATGTTTGTCGTTTATATTACAGGCGAACGATCAAAACTGAAGTTAATCAAAAGTTATTTGTGTTATACTATGAGTAATGATCGTTTGAACGATTTATCCATTCTTTCTATTGAAAATGAAATTTTGGACAAAATTAAATTCGATGAAATTATAAACACTTAAATACAGAAAAAATGTAATTTTAATGCCTGAAAATTAATATATTTCAAACTTGTCTGGTTTTAGTTTCTCTTTTGCTTATGCTTGAGGCCCCTGAATCGCGGGGCCCTGGTGCGGTTGCTTAAAAACTTGTATGATAATCCGCCACTGATATATATATATATATATATATATATATATATATATATATATATATATATATATATATATATATATATATATATATATATATATATATATATATATATATATATATGTATATATATATATATATATATATATATATATATATATATATATATATATATATATATATATATATATATATATATATATATATATATATATATATATATATATATATATATATATATATATATATATATATATATATATATATATATATATATATATATATATATATATATATATATATATATATATATATATATATATATATATATATATATATATACATATATATATATATATATATATATATATATATATATATATATATATATATATATATATATATATATATATATATATATATATATATATATATATATATATATATATATATATATAAATATATATATATATATATACATATAATATATATATATATATATATATATATATATATATATATATAATATACATATATATATATATATATATATATATATATATATATATATATATATATATATATATATATATATATATATATATATATATATATATATATATATATATATATATATATATATATATATATATATATATATATATATATATATATATATATATATATATATATATATATATATATATATATATATATATATATATATATCAGTGGCGGATTATCATACAAGTTTTTAAGCAACCGCACCAGGGCCCCGCGATAT
>OY856187.1:284613599-284804564 GCA_963693315.1 Diogma glabrata | reverse complement strand
CTACATAACGCCCTTGGTACATAAATAGCTATTATATTCCTAAAACAATTTTCTCGAACGTAGTTGAGAGAGAAAGATAAAAACTGAGATTGATGGACACGGTCGTAAAACAATTGATTTCACCTGTTTGTGAAATGAAATGAATAGTTAAATACAATTTTTACGTTTATTCATATATTAGGTTTTTGCATTGATATTTTTATATATATTATGTTTCTTAAATTAATTATTTTTTTAACTACTAACTTGAGAAATCGTCATTATTTACTCGAATGCCCCAATGAGAAGTAATTTTTCTCAAGCTAGGTCAATAATAATAACAAAACATTAACTAGGTTAATAATGACAAATTCTCCTTTATTTTTAACTGAAATTAACAAAAAAACACAAACAAATAATAATTGCATTCCTTTATTTCGTTTTATTTGTACGAAACTTAACTTCCAGGCTACTTGATATTTTAAGATATTTAAAAAATGATATGGAAAATGACTAATATCAAAATCTAATCAAAGCAAATATGATAATTAGTGTTAGTAGTTAAAAAAATTCTATATATACCTCGGTTGAGAAGACTAATATAGACCTCGAACATTGTATCCCTCGGCGCCTCAGGATCTAAAAGTTCTCGGTCAATAATAGCTTACTTCTCAACCTTGTTCTATAATGTGCTATTTTAACAAAGTATTATTTAGGTTTTGTTTGTTTAAACAAACGTTTTGTTTATGGTTTTTTAATTAAAAGATTTGTTTTGATTAAATTAATTTTTAATTAACAAACAAGCTGCTTATAATTTTTTTTTATAACAATATGGTAATCCAAACTTTTACTTTTTAGGTGTTTTTTCCATTTTTTATTTATACTAGAACTTGTAACATTTGTAACAGTAATTATATTGTGATAATGTTTTTGTATAAACCGAACTGACTTAATACTTATAAAACGTAATAATATTAAAAGTAAGTCAGTTTCGTATCTGACGTATATGACGATACGTATAGGTACGTGACGTATACAACTAATTCAAAAAATTAATTAATATAAAAAAAGGTTTTGAAATTGCATTCAGTGGGAAAAAATCTAGATCCATATGTGATGCGTAAAACCCTCACAATACTCATCCAACAAACGTAGTGTAAGGCAAAATCCTTACTTCGTGAGCAAGAAGATACCCTTTTGATTGTTTTTTATACGTTTCGAATTTCGATCAACTAAAACAATTCCGAATAAATCTCAAAAACTAAACAACCAAACCAGAACCAGTCAAATCTTTTAAAATGATGACATTTTAATCAACAAATAATTTTGTTTGGTGAAAGTATGTACATTTTATCATATTTTTAATTAATTATAATTTTTTCTTATAATATAGAAAACTATTTAAATAATGCAATATTGACGTCGATTTTGATATTTGATTAATACCACGCATTTTATTTAATTTACCTGACCTAATAATAATTAATGTTTATTCATTTATGTTAAACTTATTATTCATTAAGAACGGCTATACATTGTATTGGGTAAATTAAAACTACTTGACGAACAACAAATTATTATATATTGATTAATTGCAACTCCTTTTGATTGTCTGCAAACTCCAATGTCTGCGATTTTAATGCGTTTAAAATAAAATCGTATAACAGGTGCGTTCGATTTGAATGAAATAACTGAATTCACTAAGAAAAACAACAGTAATCAATTGAATACAATTTATTCCTTGATGATACCACGCTATTGCTCGAAAAGTGAGCCTCCATATATTCTATGTTTGGAGTTTAATCATTAAGGTAGACAATACGTCACATGAACGACAAAAATATTTATTGTTTAGTCATCCATTCTTTTAAAAATCAAAAAAATTTATTTCCATCAATACCTCGAACGTATGCTCTTATCGGACCTGTTTGTGGGTTAAAAAGTTTTTCTTGTGTTATTGTGACTCATACTGTAATTCTAAACAGCCCATTTTTTTAAAACAATAACTTTTAAAATTTTGAAATTTAGTTCCATTCTTTTCTCATCATTTGCACCAAACTTTACTTAAATTTTACTGCGGGCGCTTTCTAAATATTTTAAAGTTCCTCCTTTATGGATGAAGGCACTCGAGACTATTGATTCGGGCAAAGCAAACCGATTGACGAGTGAAACGGTGAACATTGTAGCTCAGGCATGATTGATTTGATTTCATTCGCGCACTGCTAATGAAGATGTGGGTGTTGTAAAATTTGGTGTTAGTGTTGTAAAATTTGATGTTAAATTTCAATCACCCACAATTTGTATAGTATGCTTTTGAACAAAGTATAAGAGAGCCAGGATGGAAACAGATGCAGTGCCCCAAACTTGACAATAATACTGCCTACAGGAACGAATATAAGACTTATAAATATGGAGTAATTGAAACAGAGTGAAATTTCTTGGTTTGAAAAGTTTTCATTAAAATAATCTTTAGGGCTTATTAAATTTGAATATTATTACTTTGAGAAATAAAGATTTACGGTGTTTATAAATCACACAAATTTTCTTTAAGAAAAACTTTCTAAAACCCCGTATATTAAAAGGAGATGGATTCCATTATTGACAGTTGTTGCCTCAACTGCGCCTTTGCCAGAAAAATCAAACTCGTCCGAAAGTTTTTTCTTGTAACAGAAACCACGATTTTTATCAAATAAAAACAATAAGTTTTGTAGGTGTGCACAAGTATTAATAACAGAAATTTATATATAAATTACTTTTTATTAATATTTTTCATAATGATTGTTTGTGTTTTTTTTTTGGTTTGTTGAAAGTTATTTTGCATATAAAAGGTTAATGATGCTGTTTCTGCACAATCACCTCAATTAGATGTATGCTAATTTAAATATTTTACTAATTGTGTAGGAAAGTTTTGGGTTAAATATCTAAAGATATATCTGATTTCTTTCTTTTCAATTAGTACATGTAAATTTAAAATTTAATTTGAAAACACACGTGAAAAGACGTTTAACAAAACGATCGAATTGTTCAAATTAGCTACCACATTACTTTTAAATAAATAAATTGCAAGTTTGTATTGATTGATGGGATAGTAGTAGCAAAATATAGCAGTAGCAAAATAAAGTCAAACGGTCGAGATCCCGCACTGTCATACTGGCAGATCGTAGAAAGACTTCTTTGTCCGAACTGCATACAAATGGAATTGTTTGCCGGCATCCATAGTCTCAGGTGGTTTCAATCCACAGAGGTTTTAAAAAGTTAGAACGAAAGTTGTTGTGGGACCTACATCTTGAAAGGTATTTATGTGTTGTTGTGACGCATATTGTAAACCCTATAACACAACACTTTTTATTTAAAAAAAAAATTTGCCGTGCTTTATTAAAGAATGTTATTATATATAAAATTATTATTTATTTTATTGTAAATAAAATAAATCATATGTATGTTTTATTATTCTTTCTTTAAAATATTTGTGCATCATCACCTCAGAACATATTTTGTTGTGGGAGCTAAGATCTTAATAATTTCTGTGTATGGTTGGTACACATATTGTAGTTCCTATTACACAACACATTTAAGTAAAAGAAATAATTTTAAAAATTGATTCAAATCAAGAAAAAATTATGTTGTCACGTTTTTCAACCTTCCTTCGAATTGGCCTTACTCTCAATTTGATAAACGTAATTCCCAAAATGCATTCTGGATTCGATCACTGATTAGTAAGCAAAAACACCAGGTTTTATTAAGTATTTCACAACTTTATTGTTCCATAACAATATTAAAATAATACAGCAAACAATATTCCTATCCAGAACATTCTTCTAATAGCTTAAACTTTTCCAGAAACTTCCAGTTCACAGCGATCAAAATAAAACCAAAAATATTTCTGTTAAATAATAATTAAAACTCTATTTACAAAAACAAATTTTACTTCTAAACTCGGTTTTATATTCACGATACAGCGTTTCATTTACAATTAATTTTCATTTAACATAAACACATTCCACTTAAACTAATACCACTATCGCAATTTAATTTAAAATAACATTACATTATCGCAGTCTAATAAAAACCAACTCTCATTTCCTAAAAAGAAATTCTTTATATATAATTCTGCTTAATTTCTCAAATACTAGGAATCGCCCAGTGCCTGAAATTCGGCCATTGTAAATGGAAATTGTAAAAAGACCTCCCAATAAAATACTACAACACATTATTTCAGAGTTTGATTTATTAATATAATTGATTTTGAATTGTGAAACAAATCGAAATATACAATCGAAATAACAAAAAATAAGTTTTGTTTTGTTTTATTTTATTTTTGCATGTATTCTTTATAAATACAAAGTAGGGGTAAAATAAGATAAAATACGTTGAGTGTGTGTTAGTGTTTATTAAACTAAAAATGAAGTGACGATAGAAGGCGTACAATTATATAATTATTGAGATTGTTCTTTATTAAAAAATTATTTGGTATTTTATATTTACTGTTACCAGGCGGTAGACAGGCAAAAATTTTACCTTTTATTGCTATGATGTTATTGCTTTGTTTTATTGCTTTGTTATTATTTTAAAGCATAAGTTTGTTTTGTATTGCCTGGTAACAAGAAATGTAAAATTTCGTTTTAGTTATTAGTAAGAATTTCGAATTTATCACTTTATCTGTACTCTTCAATTTTGTTTGTGTCTTTTGTGTTCCCATTTTTTTGCTTTTCCCTTATCGTGCAACTGTTGCATGAAACCTACTATCGTGTTTTTGAGACTGAGATACCCAGTTTTTTTTGTACTGTTTAGTGCTGAAATTTAGGCCTGGCCGAATTTCAGTATCTATACCTGCAATGGCAAAGGGCAAGTTTTTGTCTCAACAAAATGGCAGCAGAGTGAAGTAACAGCTTAGCATTGACTTCACCAACATAAGAGGTCTCAATTCGAATCTAAACGAGGTTCATCATTACATCGACAAAAATAAACCTGACATATTGTTTCTTACCGAAACAATTATCAGTGGAAAAGCATCAAAATTGGATCTCGATGCCTAGCTACGGATGCCTAGTTACAAATTGGAACATTCCTTTTATAACAAGCATGGTGTCTGTGTATTTGTTCGAAATTCACTTTTGTGTATGAGAATTAAGGCTTACGAGTTGAACTCTAAGCACCATAGCTCTCTAGCACTGAAGATCTCAGGTGTCGATGAAACTATGTTTATAATAGGATTATACAGGTACCCCAATTTCTCCCCAGGATATCCATTTTTCGATCAAATATCGGCTAATCTAGGCAAGATTACCACGTACTACCCCAAAGCAAGACTCGCCATTCTTGGAGACTTTAATATTCATAATAAAGAATGGCTTAAGTATTCATCGCACACTGACGACGTAGGAAGACAAGCCGAACTGATACTCGCAGATTATCACGGTTTGACGCAAATGATAGAGTGTCCCACTAGAATCCCAGATAATTCACATCATAATAATAATTTGCTGGATCTGTTTTTGACAAACGAACCAGATACTACGAAAACAAAAGTTGAACAACCCTTCGGAACATCGGACCATTTACTAATATCAGCATTAGTGCAAGGAGGAATAGTGGCGCATGGAGGGATCAGTTTTTATTATATTGAATTTTTTTTTTATTTTTGATCCACGGGTGTGACAACCCCGCGTACTCCAGTCCCTGCTATTGACATACGAGTTAACGTGAGATATCACATACCACTGGCAATAGCAGTGAGATATCACTAGCCAAGGTGACATCTTAGGGGTGGTGGCGGATGAACTGTATTCAGTCAACGGTAGCACCCTCAATCTTAGCTGTGAAATTATCCTTGATGATGAGACGCTATTGCTTCCTTGAGGAAACGAACCCTCATATAACTATGTGTGGGTTTTAATCTTCAAGAAAGATAGAGCGTCACAGGATCAAGGAATATGCAACCGGCTGGATTATTGGCAACTACAGTTCTGTTTTGTTTCAGCAAATTTTTTAATTTACTTTTATTTTCTCTATTCTATCATAAAATATTGGCCTATGTCATATTTTCTCAGTGATAGGATTTTTTGTTTAGTTATCCATTCTTTAACCAAAAATATAAAAAAACAAAAAACGAAAAATTTACGTCCATCAACATCTTTGAACGTATGTTGTTGTGGGACCTTGGTCTTAAAAGGTTTTTATGTGTTATTGTGACACATATTGTAATTCCTACAACACAACACATAAAAAAAAAAAAAAAAAAAAATTTACATCACCGACACAAATTAAAGCAAATCCTCATCGCGTTTGAAATTATAAGCGCGCTGACTGGGAGGGACTGAGAAACTTTTATGATGAGACACCTTGGAAAACTATTTGTTGTGTTGAGCAAGATCCTAGCACAACGGCAATAAGAATTTCTGAAATCATAAAAGACGGAATGAGGTGGTTTATTCCAAATCGATTAATCACTCCTAAAACTGAGCCTTGGTTCACCCGGGATGTTGATGAGGCAAGTGAGGAATACACGCAAAGCATTTAAGACGTATAACTCAAAAAAAAACACCTGAAACCCATAGCGCCTATAAGAAAGCCAAAAATATTAGTAAATACAAAATAGACTTGGACAAAGACCCGTTTATCCAGAAGAAAGCAAACAAATTCGCCGAGCATCCATCTGGCACACGTAGTTTCTTTCAGGAAGTTAAACCAGTCCAGAGCAATTTTACGCGATCGACTAATCCAACCTTAGTTCTGAATGACATTCCCGTGAGCGACTGAAAAAGAGGGCGAATCTTTTGGGTCGTATTTTCGCAGAAAACTCAAACATAGTTGAACCTCCCCAGTTGTAACGAAAATGAATCCAATTATTTTTCGTCACAATATTGTACGGAAAATGCTTCTTTCTATCAATATCAACAAATCTGCTGGCCCTGACGGTATTCCACCCCTCATTCTTAAAAACTTTGCTAGGCTACTAGCTCCAATTTTAACAAAAATTTTCTATTTATCTTATAAAACCGGAATATTTCCCGATTCTTGGAAGCTGGCCAGCGTTCAACCCATATCAAAGAAAGGCAGTAAGATAGATCCTAACAATTATAAACCAATTGCAATTCTGTCGGTTTTGGCTAAAATATTTGAAAAATATGTTAACTACAATCTGTTAGATTATTTAGAAATGTCGGGAATTATTAATGATAAGCAGTATGGTTTTCGTAGAAGTCATGCAACAGGTGATCTGTTAGCCTACGTATCCCATCTCTAGAACAAATCGCTGGAAAACCATGGTGAAACATTCAGTATTTCACTTGACATTTCTAAAGCATTTGATAAAATGTGGCATAAAAATCTTATAGCTAAATTAAAATCTTATGGCATAGACCATCTTGTCCGTCTCATGGATTCACAGTTTTCTTACAGGTCGCCAATTTCATGTTAATTTGGATGGCATCACATCAAATATATCCACAACCAATGCTGGGGTTCCCCAAGGTTCTGCACTCTCTCCCTCTCTCGTTCTAAACCTTGTTTCTTCTATACATTAATGAGTTATTTCCACAGTGCACCCAATCCATAGTTTTGCTGATGACAGCACATTGCATGCATCACATGCGTCTCCTAAATTCTTCTCCCATCTCCCAAATACTGCAGTTACCACTGATAGAGAGCTGCTACTTGATTCTATCAACAAAGACCTTGATAGTATAATGGAATGGGGTGATCGTAATCTTGTTTCATTTAATCCAACCAAAACCAAACTTTGCCGTCTTTCACGAATAGAGCGACATAAAAATTTCCCTTTTAAGATAAACCATGAGGAACTGCGTGAGGTTGAATCAGTTAGACTTCTTGGAGTGGCTATTCAAAATAACCTGAAATGGAATAAACATGTGTTCAACCTCGCTAAATCTGCTATGCAAAAATTACGATTCTTGAGTCGATGTAAAAAGTATTTCAATCCCGATCAAATTTTGCTAATCTTCAAGTCCTTTATTCTTCCATGTATGGAATACATGGTTCAACCTCGCTAAATCTGCAATGCAAAAATTACGATTCTTGAGTAAAAAGTATTTCAATCCCGATCAAATTTTGCTAATCTTCAAGTCCTTTATTCGTCCATGTATGGAATACTGCTGTCATGTTTGGGGAGGTGCTTGTCAGTCTACAATAAAATGTCTAGACTCTGTACAGAGAAAAACAATACGGTTGATTGGTAATACCCAACTAACGGACCAGCTTGATTGGCTCCAGCAGAGAAGAAATGTGGCTGAATTGTCAATCTACTATGAATATAACTTTATTTATTTATTTATTTATATTTTACAGAAATCGATTTAGTTATTTACATTTATGATTTCAGTATAGTTTAGTTTAGGTTAAACCAATAACATGATCTAAACAAATATTTTTAAACATTTTAGTACAATAAAACAAAGAGAAACAAAAATAAAAAGTCGGACAAGTGCGAATAAAATTCGCTCGCCAAGGGTTCCGTGAATGTAAAAGAACACAATATCAAAAATAAATGACATAAAGTCAATAGTAAATATCAATCACATCTACATTGATCAAAAATGTTACTTGAGGTTGAATCTTATCCATAGCTGTTTATGTTAGCTAAAGAAAGATTTAACCAGTATTTCAATGGTCTAAATTGGGAATATTTGTTCTATAATTCAGCGTCGAAATATAGGGTGGTATACATACACTTAAAATAGCACTTTTTTCATCAATAACTAAAAATCTGTGCATCGCAGAATTCTAAAAAATGTTGCAATGTTTCTTAAATTAAGTGTTCTTCCAAATGACACCGCACTCGTTTGGTTCCAAAAAAGTTTTTTTTGCCCTCCCCACACCCATCTCCTAAACACACAGAAATATAATTATTTGAGAGTTCGCTATAATTTTCGTTCAAAATATAGCAAACTTCCTGTCTCTATGAATTTTTTCAATTTTTTCTGTCTATCAGTGTCGAAACGTAGGGGGAGGAACGGTCTGCAATTTACACATCTTTTAGAATAACTCAAAAACTGTGTACCGCAAAATTCTAAAAACAATTGCAATGTTTTTAAAATTCGGTGCTCTTTTAAATGACACCCTACTCGCTTGGGTCAAAAAAAGTTTTTTTTACCCTCCTTACACCCATCCCCTAAACACACAGAAATTAAATTATTTGTGAGTTCGCTATAATTTTCTTTCAAATATAGCAAACTTCCTGTCTCTATGGATTTTTTCAATTTTTTCTGTCAATCAGTGTCGACGGTCTGGAATTTGCACATTTTTTAGAATAACTCAAAAACGGTGTACCGGAAAATTCTAAAAAAAATTGCAATGTTTTGGAAATTCGATGCTCTTTCAAATGATAACCCACTCGCTTGGGTCAAAAAAAGTTTTTTTTTACCCCCCTTACACCCATCCCCTAAACGCACAGAAATATAATTATTTGAGAGTTCGCTATAACTTTCGTTCAAAATATAGCAAACTTCCTGTCTCTATGAATTTTTTCAATTTTTTCTGTCTATCAGTGTCGTAACGTAGGGGGGGGGAGGGGACGGTCTGGAATTTGCACATTTTTTAGAATAACTCCAAAACGGTGTACCGGAAAATTCTAAAAAAAATTGCAATGTTTTGGAAATTCGGTCCTCTTTCAAATGACACCCCACTCGCTTGGGTCAAAAAAGTTTTTTTTCACCCTTCACCACCCCAATCCCTTAAAAACACAAAAATATAATTATTTGAGAGTTCGCTATATTTTTCGTTCAGAGTTTATCAAACTTCCTGTATCTGTGAATTTTTTCAAATTTTTCTGTTAATTAGGCTCGAAATGCAAGGGGGGGACCAACTTTTTGTGTCACTTTATTGATAATAATTCAAAAACTATGCAATACAAAATTCTGAAAAACATGGCAATATTTCTAAAATCAAGTGCTCTTTCAAATGACACCCCACATGACCTGGTTTTAAATAATGTTTTTATCCCTTAACATCCCCACCCCTTTAATAAATATAGTTATGAGTGCCTGCCACTTTTCTATATTTTTCATTAAAAACCTACTCAATTTTCTGTCATTCCAAATATATCTCAAGATTTTCGATGTAGTAGGGTCGGAGTTAATCGGCGCAATAAAACATCCCGAAAACGTCATTTTTCAAAATTATACAAAAAATGGTGAGGTGTAAAATTCCAAAATATATTTTTAAATAATGCTGAAATGAAGCCCTTTCATATGATACCCTATTCGTCTCGCTAAAAAAATGTATGTTTTCAAAGGCTTTACATCGTACCTACTTAAAACAAACGAACACAACTTTATTTATTTTTTAACCCGCCATCTTGTGTGGATAGGTTAGTCTTATAAGCACCTTAAATTTTAAGTTCATTGGATTAATGGTTCAAGAGATAATCGAAATAATGTGAAAAACACGTTGTACTCTCACCAATAGTGTTCCGTATAAAAAACGGAACCCAAAAAACAAAAAAATACATGTAATGTAATAGCAAATTAAATCAATTGACTTTAAAAATTAATAATTAAGAAAGAAATTCTTGAGCTTGTTCTTAAGCTGACCCTTAGATAAATTGAAGTCAAACACATCTTGAGCAATGTTGAAAGACTTGATTTGTCTATTGATGGGGTTGTTATCCCCATAGTTTGTGGAATGATATTCCAGATGCAGAAGGTGATGATTGCGCAAAGTTTTAACCGGAACATGGAAGGATATTTTTTTTAAGATTCTCGGTGCATCAATTACGTTTAATAGAATATTACTGAAAAACATAGCATCCAACAATAAACGTCTATTTTGAAGACTACAAATATTATACTTTTTGCATTTTACTTTACAAGGTGGTAACCTGGCTATGTTTTCATGGTATGGTATATTTCCATCGTAATTCCAGCCGTCTTTGTATAAAAGAAATATTAAGAATTTATTTTGAATTCTTTCAATTCTTTTGGTATGGTTGGCGTAATAAGGGCTCCAGACTACAGATGCGTATTCCACTTGAGATCTGACATATGCAAAATATAGTGAGAGTATAATGTTTATGTGTCGGAAAACTCTCCCGTCCAATGTTTAACAAATCCAAACATGAAATTGGATTTAACAATGCATTTATCTATATGGATCCTAAAGCTCATGTTAGTTGTAAACGTTACTCCTAGATCTACGATTTCATAGACTCGTTTCAACTCCGTATTATTAATGTTGTATGTGAAACATATTGGGTCTGTTTTACGATGAAATGACATCATTCTGGATTTCTCAGTATTTAATATTAGAGAGTTCTGGTCACACCATTTGCTAAGTCTATGGATATCTTCTTGTAGTTTGTAGGAGTCGCTCTGATCTTCAATAGTACGAATTATTTTTAAATCGTCGGCAAACATGAGAATAGATGAATTTTTGATCACTTCATTGATATCATTGATAAAAACTAGAAAAATCCATGGTTCTATGTGGGGCCCTTGTGGAACACCTGAAGTGACATTTATTTTCTTTGATTCAATATTATTAATTGCAACATATTGAACTCTGTTTAATAAATATGAGCTAAACCATTTAATAAACATGTTTGAAAAACCAAAAGCACGAAGACTATTTATGGCGATGTCATGACAGATTGAATCAAATGCTTTTCTAAAATCAGTATAAGCGACATCAACTTGATTGTGTTTTTCGAGTTCATTTATAATATTGCTAGATAATTCCACAAGGTTAGTAGAAGTTAATCTGCCAGGTATAAATCCATGTTGGTTGAAGGATATATGACGGGCTAAAGTCTCTTGGAAGCTGTTGCATTGCCTTTAGCGAATTCTCCTCTAAGGAAATTCAAAATATCCTTCCACCATGTGCGCATATAATATATAATATATTAGAAAAAAGTAAAAACTCAAAAAAAACACACTTTCATGTTTTATTTTTCCCCTTTTTTCTCCAAAAAAATCGTCCAAATTCCAAAAATATTTTTCGGCACATCTACTACTTAAGACCTTTCCAACGATATACATACTGTCCTACTTTTGATGGGCAAATATTTTGAAATCGTACCACAAAAATAATGCTTACGAATTTATATATAGACTAGCAGGACCCGGCGTGCTTTGCTACGTTTATAAATAAAGCCAGCGCCGGCGCTAGCGATTTTGGCGCCTGGTGCAGTCTTCAAAAATACCGCCCTAAAAAAATCTATTTGTCGTAAATAATCCGTTTCCACATCACCCAAAAGGTAGGATATGCAGTGCATTTTTTTTAACGAGGTATCCAACGTAGGTATAGTCCTCAAAAATAAACATTAAAAAAATAAATAAAAGATTAAATATTGTTATCGTTCTAATCCAGCGTACGAATTTCAATAAAAAAAAATTAATATTAAAAATATATTTAAAAAATAAATAAAGATTTAATATTGCTATCGTACTTACTAATATAGCGTACGAATTTCAATAACAAAAAATTAAAAAAAATTGGATAAATAGCACTAAAATTCAAGCGTGTATTTTTAAATTGTAAAATATATTAGTTAATTAAATTTTATTTTACGCGCTTTGATTCTTGCAAAGTCGTCTATCAAATCACTATAATCCAAGTTGCTCAGAAATTTACTTTCTATAGATATTCTAGCTAAATCTACCAGTCTTTCTTGTCCTATTGTACTACGTAAATAATTTTTAATAATTTTTAATTTAGAAAAGTTCCGTTCACCGGAAGCTACTGTGACTGGTATTGTCAATAAAATTCTAAGAGCTACAACTAGATTTGGTAATATCTGTCCGAATTTCTTTTCAAATATAAAATCTAATGATTCTATAGGGCTTAAAGTTCCTGAAATTATACTTTGGAATGTTTTAATTTTGTCCCATAAATCTAAACCTACTATATCAGATTTTGAATTGAAAGTTAAATGCTTTTCTAGGGAAAGACAATTATTTAAATGATCAGAAGCATTTAATGAAGCCACAGAAATATTATGCAAAAATTTGAAAATATTATTGTGTTCCGAAATTTGATCAAACCGTTCGCTAACACTAATTTGGCGCTGGAGTACGCGATAAGAAAAAGCCGAATTGAGACGCAAAACTGCATATATAATAAATCTAGTCAAGTTCTTGGCTACGCAGATGATATTGTGCTTCTCGGACGTAGAACGAGCGATATTAAAAATAGTCTCTCTCAGCTTGAAAGAAATGCTAAACGACTTGGATTATGCATCAACACCGGCAAAACTAAAGTGTTAACAACATCTAAGAACATACCTCCCGGAAATCTGGATACTGGCGACTACGAAGTGGAACGCGTGGAAAACTTCAAATACCTCGGGTCTGTAATAACATCGTCAAATGACATGCAGGCAGATATCAAAGCCCGTGTCTCTGCCGCATACAGAGTTTTCTACGCATACTCAAAACTTCTGCGATCAAAACATCTTTCGCGGTCGTGTAAACTCACACTTTACAAAGCATTAATCCGACCTGTGCTTACATTTGGAAGTGAAAGCTGGACACTGACTTCCTCCGATTGTAGAATTTTATCAACATTCGAGAGGAAGGTCATACGAACAATTTATGGTCCATGTAAAGTTGCTGAAAATCAGTATAGAATCCGAATGAACCACGAAATCAGACAGCTTCTTGGAGGCTGCGATGTATTCGGATTCATTAAATCTAACCGGATTAGATGGTTTGGTCATGTAGAAAGGGCACCATTAGATAGAATGATTAAAAAAGCGTCCCAACAACAACCAGCTGGTGTTCGTCGAAGAGGAAGACCTAGACAACGCTGGCGTGATGACAACATCCAAGACCTTCGTGATATAGGATGTCGAAACTGGGGTCAACTGGTCATGGAACGAGATGATTGGAAGCTTATTGCACAGACGGCAAAATCCCTTCATGGGATGTAAACGCCAGAGAGAGAGAGAGTTCGCTAACAGATTGAATCGCCTGATCAAGGATTTGAAAATAAAATTTAACTTCAAATTTTTGTTCAGGATTTGATATAATTTCGTCTCTACCTTCGTACGAAAAAAGTTGAGGTTTTCGACTAGGGCGCCTTGGAGCATCCGGGAAATTCGGTGGAACATCTAATTTTAAAGCTATTTCTTTAGCTTGCAAGATAAACCCCAGAAATTTTTCCTTATTTCGTAAGTTCGTCAAAAACTCTTTTGTGCCCTCTAACAAATGTACTGCCGTCGTTAAACAAATAGCAGGACTTTGTAAATATTTGCTAAATATATTCATTTTATCAAGATATTATATCAAATAATTATTGAACAAATAAATTCAATATGAATAATTTTGAGAGATAAACTATTCGTGTTATTTCTTGTTATTCCGTCCTTATCCTTGTCACTTCTTATTTGAACTAAAGCGTCATAAATATTACCTTAACTACATATTAAGGGTTTTAAAGCTTCTATGCGGCTTTCCCATCTTGTCGTACAGAGTGGCTTGAGAGTTAATGTTTTCACATTCTGTTTCAAAATGTCCCATCTTGAAACAGAACTAGAAAAAAAAACATATAAACATTGGACAGTATCAAAAAAATTTACAGCTTGAAGTGAAAATTGAACTGAATTTAGAAGGACTAGGTTAGCTGAATGTGATGCGCATAGCACAAAAAATGCTCGGGGTTCTATTTGTTTAATTTGAGCTTGCATTCCAATGTTTTTTCCTTTCATATTTGAGCCATTATCATAGCCTTGCCTTCTGCAATCACTAATTGAAAATTTTAGAGAAGCCAGTCGGTCTAAAACTAAATTTGTTAAGCCCTTACCCGTCGTATCTGTAGCTTTTAAAAACTCATTAAAAGCTCCTTAATTTCATGTTTGTTTTGATTTCTATGAACAACTCTAACAATAAGTGATAATTGTTCATTGCGGCTCTGATCTGGAGTACAATCAACAATTATCGAAAAATATTTTGCACCTTTTATCATATCATCGATTTTATTTTGAATAACTTTAGACACGATTGAAATTAGTTCATTCTGATTTCTGAATGCTTTTATACAAATATTTGTTTTGCGTCTCAATATTAGTTATCCGACGTAGGTGTTCTGAAAGAACATTGTCAAATTCAGCAATTGCGTCTACTAATTGAGAAAATTACCATTATTTTTGTCGTATAACCTGTCTGACCCACCCCTGAATGCCAAAGATTGCATTGAAAGAAATTTTACAAAAAAAATTTAAGAATTTTTACACAGTGAAAAAAATATTTTTGGTAATAAATTTCGGTAATTAAAATATTTATTTTATTATTTTAAATTTATTTTTATTAATTGGGTTTTGGCGCCCTCCAATTTTAGCGCCCCGTCAAACTGTTCGTACTGCTCCAAGGAAGCGCCGGCCCTGAATAAAGCTTGTGCGCAGACATTTTGTTGACGTAGTAGCAATGATTTCAAAAAGTGGTAATGAGAATGATAGCATAATTTTTAATTTATCTTTTTAAAAATATGAATGAAAAATAATCAGCACTCTAGCTGATCAGTTCGGATATATGAAAAATTAGCGATCAAATAAGTTTTCAAGTAAGCAAAAAAAATTTAAGTAACTTGTTGAATTAGTAGAGGTGTGTCATCTCTATATAGAGCAGTATACAGAACATAAATAGATTTGTAAATGTTCGCAGTACCCATATGTTCAACTATGAAAAGAGAACCTACAGGTTTCTAATGTTCAATTTCTCGATGCTTCTGCAGGTTATACATTATTTGTTGTGGCTCCATTGTTGGTTCAGATATAGAGATTATCTAGTTTTATGCCTCGATTCTGTCTACGCAGTATATAATTGTCCATACCAAAATGACTTCGTTCTACATCTAAGGCGGCACTTTTAATAATTCACAATAATTGACAATGGTGATCTTTTGAATTGAAATGCTAATCAACCGTATTGTATTTATATTAAACCTAATCATCAGTATTGTATTTATATTAACGATGTAATTTCACATTGACTGACGGAGCAGATCGATTCGGCGGTAGCATTAATATAATTGATTGAGAACTAAGTTCGCGAGTACTACGCACAGATCTTCAATCATTTTGCTATATTGGACAGGAAATATCATCAACCATGTGCAATTTATATTTTTTCCCATAACGTTCTTGTAGATGGAGAACAGTAAGCGGTCAGCATGATTTCAAACAAAGCCCGAACTAAGTTTGGAGGTGACGTGCTGCACGTGTCATTGATGAATGATGCATACATCCCAGTGCTGTTCCATTGTATCACGCTTAAACTGAAATGTAGCCTTCATTAAAGTACTTTCTAACTCATGTGTTTGACCGATTTGACGTATATACCGTATTCCAAGTTTATGTGCGATCTGTATGTTCTTTGTAGCAAAGGAAATCAGTCAGACCATTTCGGAGGAGTAATTGAAGAGTATTTCAGTACTAATATCGCAATTAAAAAATGGAGGTTGGTGGTAGAAGGGGGAAAATTAACGATTATATGTATTTTTTAATGTCAAATCATAAAAAAATAAATATAAAAAATTTTGTCTGAAAAATATAAAAAAATTGGGGGGGGGAAGGCCCCCCTTATCACTTAAGGGTATAAAAAATAGTTTACGACCGATTCTCAGACCTACCGTATATACACATAAAATTTCATGGAAATCAGTCAAGCCGTTTCGGACGAGTTTAGTTACAAACCCTGTGACACGAGAATTTTATGTATATAGATATAGATTGATTTGATTGATTGATCGAACTGTGAAACAAATAATTTGAAAACAAAAACAAAATAACCGAACAAAAAACTCTAAAAATACTCCTATAACATTTTTCCTCTTTTTTCTCAAAAATCGTCAAAATTCAAAAAAAAAATATTTTTCGGCACATCCTCAAGCATTCGGCACATACTCAAAACCTTTCGAAGGATATATTTTAAAATTGTACCACAAAAATAGTGCTTACGTATTTATATATAGACTAGGAATCGCCCAGTGGCCGAAATTCGGCCATTGTAAATAGAAATTGTAAATAGACTACCCAACCAAATAGCTGACATATCCTACTAGGGATGGAAAAGTCGATTCCGATTCTACTCAAGAATTGACTTTTCTGTTAAAATAATCGATTATACAGAATCGATTTTTAATTTTCAAAGTCGATCAAGAATCGATTCTTAGTATTCGATTTTTTTTGACATTAGAGGTTATATTTAAAGTTATATGCTATTGCTACGCTGCTCGAGTCCCGATGTAAAAAACTAAGATTTCAAAACTTTGCGGGCGCTGTGACTACTCTCGGTATGTGTTCATCACAAGGAATCTTTGAGTTTAAAAACACATTTCTTCGTCATTGTTTTTCAATTAATTTGTTCAAACTTTATCTACATATGTGATTGCTCTTGAAAACAGAAATTCAACTAACAAAAAGTGTTGCGGTTGATCATGAAAGTGAATACGCTGCATATCATTAACGTTCTTCAAATGGTAATGGTATTTGGGATTTTTTAGACGACACTATGCAACAAAACCATCAAAATAATGACAGTGATGAAGTAGGCGGGTTGCCGATTGAATTAAGACTATTCATTAATCGGCCAACAGTCAACAGAAAAAGTAATCCGGATCCAATTATCACATGGAAAACACTCGAAAATGAATACCCAAATTTATCAACAATACAGTCACGTCAACTATCAACCATGTGAGCGTTTATTTGCATACTATGTTCTGATTGCAAATCAAATTCGAAGTCGATTAACGCGTGATCATTTGAATATGCTACTTTTCTTAAGATCAGTTGCAGAAAATATATGGTTTTCATAAGTTGATTGTCTAAAATTTATTTTGAATAAACGTATATCGATGAAATGAAATGTAATCGATGAAATATAAATCTAAATTTTTTCAGTTAAAGCTAGTTTTCTTAACATAGAAATCGATTAAAATCGAAAGAATCGACTCTTGCAGACGGAGAATCGATTCTGAGAATCGAAATGTATAAAATCGAAGTAGGAATCGAGAATCGATTTTTCTATAAATCTTTCCATCCCTATATCCTACCAAAGACATATCCTACGATACACATATTGCCACAATTTTGATGGAGCAAATATTTTAAAATTGTACCGCAAAAATATTGCTTAAGTATTTATATATAGATATAGATTGATTTTGAATTGTGAAACAAATAACTTGAAAAAAACAAAATAACCGAACAAAAAACTCAAAAAACACAATTATCACATTTTTGCTTTTTTTTCTGAAAAAATCGTCAAAATTCAAAAATATGTATTTTTCGGCACATCTTCTACTCAAGACCTACGATATACATGTTGCCACACTTTTAATGGAGCAAATATTTTAAAATTGTATCGCAAAAATATTGCTTACGTATTTATCTACAGAAGATAGAAGATATAAATTGATTTTGAATTGTGAAACAAATAACTTGAAAAAAAACAAAATAACCGAACAAAAAACTCAAAAAACATAATTATCACATTTTTGCCATTTTTTCTGAAAAAATCGTCAAAATTTAAAAAATGTGTTTTTTGACACATCTACTTACTACTCTAGACCTTTCCTACGATATACATATTGCCACACTTTTGATGGAGCAAATCTTTTAAAATTGTACCGCAAAAATTATGCTTGCGGATTTATATATAATAGATAGATATAGATTTTGAATTGTGAAACAAATAACTTAAAAAAAAAACAAAATAACCGAACAAAAAACTCAAAAAACGCAATTATTACATTTTTGCCGTTTTTTCTGAAAAAATCGTCTAAATTCAAAAAAATTTATTTTTCGGCACATCTACTACTCAAGACCTATCCTACGATATACATATTGCCACACTTTTGATGGAGCAAATATTTTAAAAATTATGCTTGCGGATTTATATATAATACATAGATAGATATGAGCAATTTCACGCAAGTTCAGCAAATTTTTGGGAAATTTTGACTTGACCCCTTTTAATTTTGATTATTTTTTGTTTATAGATAGTCTTTCATAAATAAAAAATACAAGTTCTCTTAGAATTTTTGTTTTCGACCAGGGGTCTTCACAGGGTGCCCTTAATTTTTTGCTATTTTGTGATGTTAGTGCATTTTGACGAGCGATTGTAGAAAAACTACTCAATCGATTTTCATAAATGATATGTCGTTGAATAGGTATTAGAACAAAGTTTTTAAAAATGTACACTGTTAGTTTTTTGAAATAATTTTTAACGGTGTAACATAAGAAAAAAACGGTGTAATTGAAGAAAAGATGGCGCCTTTTTTTTTTAACTTAATTGAAGCTTATTTTATATCTAACAACTTGTGAAAGTTTAGTACTAGTGGTATTTTTTGTTTTAAAGATAAAATTCGTTGCACATATGACTGTCGGGAATCAGTTTTTTTTTGTTCTGAAGGAAAATTATAAAAATGGCGGTATAAACTAAGAGATTTTTTTTTATGTTAAATATCAAATATTTTATTATTAAATGATCTTTTTAAAATATTATAAAAATAACATATGTACAATAAAGAAAATATGAGCAATTTCAGCATAAATCCACAAAAGCGCTTATTGCTATGTACATTAAATGAAGCTTTGGAGTTTAAAAATAAGTTTCCCGTTGTGAAAATAGGATATACTAAATTCACGTCCCTTCGACCACAAGAATGTATAAAATTATCCCAAGGAGTTCATAATGTGTGCGTGTGTACCATACATCAAAATATGAAACTAATGATTCAACACTCTAAGATGTCTTGGATTACTGATGCTGCTTTCCAGAATTATAAAACATTAATTGACTTTGTTTCATGTGGTGAATTAACAGAAGATTGTCATACTTTGAAGTGCAATGGATGTTCAAAAAAACTTCAACAACTGGAAGAAAGATTACTAAATGATTTTGACGTTAAAGGAATCCTCCAAGTCAAATATCAACAATGGATTACCACTGATCGATGCAATTTGGATACTTTAATAGAAACTGTAGAAAAGTTTATGAAAAAATTTGTTTACCGTTTACAAATTTTGATACCACCCAACTTTATAGCAAAACAGCAATCTACATTCATTGAGGAAGAAAAAAAAATTAGAACCAGGAGAGTGCTTTGTTCAAGGGGATTTTTCTGAAAACTACGCCTTCATAATTCAGGATTCGGTTCAAGGTTATCATTATAATAATTCACAAGCTACTATTCATCCATTTGTCAATTATTTTAAAAGTGCTGCAAGTGAGTATATACAGCACCGAAGTTTTATACTCATTTCGGATATAAACGATCACAACAGTACTACAGTCCATCTTTTCATTACAAAACTTATTGAATTCATCAGAACGCATATAAATTCTAATATTAGGAATAGTAAATTCTTGTATGAGCTTAGAATGAAGGTAATTCTTCACGAGGATGAAGTTTCCCGAAACGAGCGTAGCGAGTGGAATCATCCGAATCATCCGAGGGAAGAATTGCCATCATCCGAGGGAAGAATTGCCATCATCCTAAGCGAATACAAGATGCTATTTTATCCACGACTGTAAAATATTTCGTTTAATTTCCAGTTTTCATGCAAAAATTTGTATCGCCATATTGAAATAAAAACATCAAAGATAGCGAAAAACAAAACAAGTTTTTTTTTAATTTATTAGGGGAATATTTAATAAACTATAGAGCTGTTAAAGAATTTTAATCAAATTCACTAGTTGTGGAATGAATACAATTACAATGGAAGACATACGCATGGAATTTATAACACCGACGGGGCACCTTCTCAATACAAAAATAAACATAACCTAATTAACTTATGCCATCATAAAAAAGACTTTAAGGTTGATGCAGAATGGCATTTTCATGCTACCAGCCATAGCAAGGGACCTTGCGTTGGGATTGTTGGTACACTGAAGCGTGCTGCACACCGTTACAGTATGGGGAGCAGAGATATTATTGATACACCAAAAAACTTTTCGAATGGGCTTTAAAATGGGAATCAATTAACAAAAGAAAAATTACAAAATCGATATAAAAATGCGATTACTATAAGTGGAGCTCAAAAATTTCATTCTTTTGTATCATTAAATACTAAGACAATAAATGCAAAAATGTTTTCCAACTCAAAAGAAACTTTTGAATGTAAAATAAGTTAATAATTTTTAATAACTATATTTATTTTCTTTAACCTACATATATAATTTGTATGATATTTTAAAAAGTTTATTCAATAATATAATATTTGTAATTTAATGTTAAAATACAATCTTTTAGTTTATGATTCCATAATAACATAATACGAACATGATGCTTCTCCAGTCAAAAGTTCCTGAATAGATTTAGTTATTTATACGGCTTTTTTGTTTGCAGTCGAAACTGTCAAGTTTTATAAGAGTGACAAGTGATTACTAAAAGTGATAAATAAACATTTCATTTTTATATGCCATCTAATACAAAGAAAATAATTGCAGAAGTGTTTTCCAACTCAAAAGAAACTTTTGTTTGTAAAATAAGTAAATCATTTTTAACAATTGTATTTATTTTATTTATTGTACTACATATATAATTTTTATAATATTTTAAAAAGTTCATTTAATAATAAAATATTTGATATTTAACATAAAAAAAAAATCTCTTAGTTTATAACGCCATTTTTATAATTTTCCTTCAGAACAAAAAAAACTGATTCCCGACAGTCATATGCACAACGAATTTTATCTTTAAAACAAAAAATATCGCAAGTACTAAACTTTCACAAGTTGTTAGATATAAAATAAGCTTCAATTAAGTTAAAAAAAAAGGCGTAGCGCCATCTTTTCTTCAATTACACCGTTTTTTTCTTATGTTACACCGTTAAAAATTATTTCAAAAAATTAACAGTGTACATTTTTAAAAACTTTGTTCTAATACCTATTCAACGACATATCATTTATGAAAATCGATTAAGTAGTTTTTCTACAATCACTCGTCAAAATGCACTAACATCACAAAATAGCAAAAAATTAAGGGCACCCTGTGAAGACCCCTGGTCGAAAACAAAAATTCTAAGAGAACTTGTATTTTTTATTTATGAAAGACTATCTATAAACAAAAAATAATCAAAATTAAAAGGGGTCAAGTCAAAGCGATGTTGAATCTTCGTGAAATTGCTCATATAGATTTTGAATTGTGAAACAAATAACTTGACAAAAAAAACAAAATAACCGAACAAAAAACTCAAAAAACTCAAAAACCACAATTATTACATTTTTGCCATTTTTTCTGAAAAAATCGTCAAAATTCTAACAAAAGTATTTTACGGCACATCTACTACTCAAGACCTATCCTACGATATACATATTGCCAAACTTTTGATGGAGTAAATATTTTAAAATTGTACCGCAAAAATAATGCTTGCGTATTTATATATAGATATAGATTGATTTTGAACCGTGAAACAAATAACTTGAAAAAAAAAACAAAATAACCGAACAAAAAATTTAAAAAAATAATCCTATGACATTTTTCCCCTTTTTTCTCAAAAAATCGTCAAAATTCAAAAAAACCTTTCCAAAGATATACATACTGCCACACTTTTGTTGGGGCAGATATTTTAAAATTGTACCACAAAAATATTGCCTAATGCCTACGTATTTATATATATAGATTCTACATAAATCTAAAATGTCAATTCAAAGAAAACTCGAGAAATTTATTTAACGTATAGCTTTCAAATCAAACTATATTTACAGCTAGTCATTCTCGCTGTAAAGAATTCTAAATAAATATAGCTTCCCAATCAAACTAAAAATTACAGCTAGTCATTCACGCTGTATATAATCCTTCTAATTATTGTACTTTGACTTGTATTTAATTGTACTATATTTTGCTCCACTTCCACAGAATTCTGGTAGTTGTTGTTAATCCATTCTTTATTTATTAACCTTCACAAACATTAATCCATTCTTCATTTTCCATTATAACAAAATGAATCATTTACAAATATAGAACATTATATTATATACCAAAACCTTTTATTTCAAATATTAAAATAGACCTTATAACAATTTACAATACAATACACAACATAGAAGAGATAAACAGATTAAAACAATCAATTTTTTAAAGATAAAATATTTTAAAGGAATTTGTAATTACTTTTCAAATTGAAAACATGAACGCTTTAAAATTGAGGAAAACTTATATCTGAATTTTATTTTTTGTTTTTTTAAATCAACGAAAAAATCATTGCATACTAAATTGAACTTTTTAAATTTTTAATTTAGATGTTCGCCACCACACTCCCCTCCTAGTGCCATCGCAGATGGGACGATATGAAAAGAGAAGAAAGGGAATTTAATATGCCGTAGCATTAAGAAAGCGAGCAGGAGTTCTGGTAGTTCGACCTGCTCGGGTTGTTGCAGCGGAAGGGTTAAAGGTGAACGTTTGCGGTGTTAGATTAAATTTTACCTTTTTAACCGTTTTAGTGGCGTTTGTGTTGAGTTTTCCATCTTCTGTAGGAGTGAAAATGGAAGGTAAAGATTTGAAGATGTCCGAAGAAGAAGATTGGACGTTGTCTGTAGAAGACGGTATTTCGTCTGCGCGATCAAGATTTTTGCTAGAAGACAATGGAGGTTGAGTCGAGATATCTTCAGATTCTGACCTAAAACAAGGTTTTAATCTGTCGATTGAGACTCGCATGTGTTGACCTTTGCGATTAATGACGAAGTTCTTTTCACCGCGACTAATGACTAGGTATGGACCTTCGTATGGAGGCTGAAGCGACTTACGTACTAAGTCAGTGCGTAAGAAGACATGTGAGCAAGAATCAAGGGCTTTGAAAACGAAAACCTTGTCAGAAGAATGCCTTGATGCATTAATGGGACGAAGGTGATTGAAGTGTTGTTTCAATTGTGAAACGAAATCAGATTGAGGAATTAACTTGGTATTATTGCTGAAAAATTCTCCAGGAAGACGAATTTGCGTACCATAAACAAGTTCCGCAGATGAAGATTGGAAATCTTCACGAAAAGTGATTCGTAAACCAAGTAGGATTGAAGGTAATATCCTTGTCCAGTCTGTCCTGTCGTAAGCCATAATAGCAGATTTGCGTGTCCGATGCCAACGTTCTATGAGACCGTTACATTTAGGATTGTAACTAGTAGTGCGTTTGCGTTCGAAACCTATGAGCTTAGACAACTCAGAAAAGAGATTGGATTCGAATTGGGAGCCCTGATCAGTTACGATTACTGAAGGTACTCTGAAACGAGCGATCCAATTAGAGTAGAGTGCTGAGGCTACCGTTTCAGCAGTGATATCCGAGATGGGGATGGCCTCAGGCCAGCGAGAATAGCGGTCAATAATTGTGACACAATATCGTTTGTCCTCAGAAGTAGGAAGTGGACCAATTATGTCCATATGTATCTCGGAAAATCGTTGTGAAGTTGGGGCATAGTTACCCAAAGGAGATTGTGTGTGCCTAGAAACTTTTGCCTTTTGGCAAGCCAGGCAGTTCTGTGCCATTTGTTTAACGTCCTTTTTAATGGATGGCCAAATGACCTTATCCGTAAGGAGTTTGACGGAACTGTTAACCCCTGGATGGGATAAGTTATGTAGGCTATTGAAAACAGACTGACGAAATTGCTTTGGTATAAAAATTGTTTTAGACGAAGATTGTCCAAAAGTTAACGGAAAAGATCGGTATTGAAGTGTGGGACTAGTGTCCACTAATTCCTTTAGTTCGCAGTCGTCGAACTGAGCATAAGCAATTTCGTTATAATTAATACATTCTGGTATTGATAGTTGATCGATACGAGAAAGTGTATCTGCAACTACGTTTTCAATCCCAGAGATGTGTTGAATATCAGTCGTGAATTGACTGATAAAATCTAAATGCCTGAACTGACGAGGACTTGCTTTGGCAGGGTTCTGCGACAAAGCATAAACAAGAGGCTTATGATCGGTGTAAAGTGTGAAAGTTCTACCTTTAAGGAGATATCTAAAGTGTTTAATAGCAGAGTAAGCTGCTAGAAGTTCACGATCATAAGCACTATATTTCTGTTGCGACTCATTAAGTCGCACAGAGAAGAAACTGAGAGGAGTCCAACAGTTGTTAATATTTTGTTGAACTACAGCGCCAAGTGCCTTATCAGAAGCATCGACCATTACCGCAAGTTGGGCAGTGTGCGAGGGATGGGCAAGAGTAGTTGCCTCGGCAAGTTGCCGCTTGCACAGGTCGAAGGCTTGAATGGCGTCTTCGGACCAATGAATGACTCGTTTGTCATTCTTTTTAGAACCTTTAAGAAAATTATTAAGGATGGCTTGATTGCCACCAGCGTGAGGTATGAAGCGACGGTAGAAATTAATCATACCTAGAAAACGACGGAGTTGCCTAACGGTTTCTGGACGATCGAAATTGTTGATCGCATCGACACGTTCTAAAGTTGGCTTAATTCCAGTCGAGTCAATGTGATGTCCTAAAAAGTCAACGTTGGTTTTTGCGAAGTTGCATTTTTCAACGTTGATGATGAGACCTGCGTTTGAAAGACGCTCGAAAACAGTTCGAAGATGTGTGAGGTGTTCCTCAAAAGTCTTAGAAGCAATAAGGAGGTCATCAATATAGATGAAACAAAAGTCAAGGTCTTGAAGTAATGAATGCATGAACCGTTGAAATGATTGCGCAGAGTTTCGCAATCCTAATGTCATTCGAACGAATTCGAAGAGTCCGAACGTTGTGGATATTGCTGTTTTAGCAATGTCGTGTTCATCAATAGGAATTTGAAGATAAGCACGAACGAGATCAATAGTTGAGAAAATTTCGCATTCATATAATTGTTGAGTAAAATCCTGAATATGAGGGATAGGATATTTATCAGGAGTTGTCACATTATTTAGAGCACGGTAATCACCGCAAGGTCTCCACCCGCCGTTCTTCTTTTTGGCGAGGTGGAGATGTTCGCCACAAACGTTTTTGCGTCCCAAAAGGGACGAACTTTTTCTTGGAAAGGATGTGACATTGATTTTACTTTTGAAATAGTACTGTATAGGAGAAATTGAGGTTGAATCCAATTGTGTTTTGCATTTCATTGCGATTATATAGAATCATAGCAATAAGTTAAAATTGCGTATTCTAGCACGTCGAAGCAAATGGAAAAAAAATTATTTTATATAATACGGATCGGCTATTATGCTCTATTGAAGATCAAACTTGCTCATCTGTGCTTAAACTTACACTATACTTCGAGTAAGTTGTGTTGATGAGAACTGTTTTATTTTTCGATGTAATTTAGTTCGTTTATAAACATTTTTTGGTATATTTAATAATAAAATGAGCCTTTGTAACCGACCTTCTTACACTGCAGCACGATTTTATTTTAATTTTTCGCGGGAAGCGCAAATCAGGAATATAGGGGGTTCTTTTGCGTGGAGGTTGATAAGGTCATATATCTCTTCGTGCCATTTCAAATTGATCGAGTCATCCCAGAACGAACCGCAGTCAGCACATTATCACTGCCACTATCTACAATTTACCAATCCCTTTTTTAGAATGGATTGCGAAACAAAAAAAAAATACAACAATTATGCCTCAAATTTGCCAGTTCTATTGTTTAAAAGAAACGTATATTTATAGAAATAATCATATATAATATCACGAGTCGTCAAATAATAGTAGATTATTTTTAGCGCACGAGGGAAATTTTTAACCTCAAATGGCATGAGTGGTAATATTGAAAAATAATCGACTAATAATTTAGTGACGAGTTGTATTTAGCAGACAATTTAACGAACAGAAATAGTAACATTATTTCATACAACATAATCCTTTGTTGTCATTTTGTCTTCTAACAAAATTAAATATTATTTCATCTTAGTAGGCGCATAAATGTTATAAATTTGTAATTTATTTTTGACAAATAAACATAAACATGCAATCATTTATGAATGAAAACGGACATTTTTATTATTTGCAAATTGCATCTTTAGATAATTTTGTATTATTGAATAATTTGTAGAAAAATTTTATTTAAAAACTAATAATTATCTTTTAAACAAAATTATAAATAAAAAAAAAATTATCTCATTAAGAAAAAACTGCTTTATTTCTTCTCGACTTGCAGCTAATTGTTGATCGATGTTGATATCTAACTTTTTCATTTCCTTACTCATGAGTTTCATATTTGCCTTAACATCTGATCTCATGTTGAAACTCATTTGCTCCATCAAAGACATTAGCTGTGCAAAGTCGTTGTTTGCTGGTACGACTTGCCTCGTTGCTTCAACAGCACCATCTTTATTTTCAATATTTCCTGCATCTGCATTTTCTTCTTGCCCAAAAAGATATTTTTGTGGATCCAATCCAGCTGCTTCCATAACTTTTATTAATCGTTCTTTCAACTCATTCTTGGTTCCCCTTGTTGAAAGATTCCTTTTTTCCAATTCCCTCTTCAGATCTTGAACTTTTAATTCATTCAAATCCATCTTATTTCCCAATTTCTTTTCTGACACCAGTTGTAACGTTTCTTCGCCGAGTTACAATTATTTAGTTCGATCACTAAATCAGGAAATTAAAACACAATGGATGGTTTTGAAGATTTGTAAATGTGTAAACAAAATAACTTTCATATAAAAATTTCGTTTAATTAAATGGTTGGTATTTGGTAATAAAAAGGGTATGAGTTTTTGAAATTGTTTTTGTGTTGTAAAATAAGAAAAAGACGAATTTATTTCTATTCAGATGCTATGGTTAAATAATAATTGATGAAAGGTGGGTCAATAATATTTTTTGTTGATTTTAATGATTGTGATTCTGTTTTGAGAATGAGTAAACTTATTTTTGTTTTCGTTTCGTTTTAGTATTTTGAATGGAGAATAAATATGATGCTTTTTTAGTAAAAATTTGTAAAACTACTGCAATGGAAAGCATTTCGGCTTGATGAATTAATTATTAAAATATTTAAATTATTATTCTTTTAATGTTTAAAACACCCAAGATTTTATAAATATTTTTTTTATAAATAATTTAGTTTGAGTTTACGTTTAGAACGTTAATTTTAACGTTCCAGTTTCTTATATAATAATTCCTTCTACTACTATTCCCTTTAATTGTTCTTGTACTAACAATAATTCACCACTTATAATTCAGTTACAACTTTTCACAATATCACTTACAGTAATTTCTACTTATAACACTGTTAATCACTGCTAAATTTTATACTCAATTCTATCGCCAACAATTTTATACTAAACTTTATCCTCGAACAACACCTCTTATATATACAACATGAATTTGTAGCCTCGATAGTGCTAAAATATTCTAGAACACAAACTTTTTTTTTCTTTATCAATATAAACGTAATAACACGATCTTCAAATTTTGACACTTAGGTGTGAAATCTATTCTTTTCAATTGTTTTATTTACCAATTCTTATATTTTTCGTTCTCCTTGTTCGATAAAACTTCCTATTACATGTTTACTTTGGTTGCGTTGTTATCTTTTATTGATTTTTATGTTTCTTCTGTAGAACTATTCTCTCTAAAGAGAATTTTCTCGAAAGATGTTCTATTGTGTTGTGTTCTATCGTATTCCATAATTGTCACAATATAGTTATATATAACCATTATTACACAATAATACTTATAACCTATTCTATATACTTATAACTATGTTGAAAACAAGTGCTGGTGTGCACTCGGGTACGATGGTAGATCCTGCCACTAATGTGGATGCGATCCATGAAACAAAGAACACTGTTATGGTTTTAAAAACAAAGTAGAAGCCAAGTTATAAAGGCTCCACGTGAATTTCAATCAGCCTTTTCTTTGCGGGCTCATCCACCCTTCAGCCCTACAACCACAATTCCCGATTGTATATCACGGTGTTTTGGGCAGTTTTTCTAAACTAACAGCTGATATAGATCACAACCAGCCAAAAAATGAGACTTCAGAACTAAAATAAACACATGCGATTTGGATTAGTTCCATGCAATAAACCAAAATAAACATTTCACATACCTTCCAATCACATAAAATAGAAAAATTTTCACGTATAGGACATCCACCCTAAAACAGCTGTGTATGTAAGACCTGCAATACTATATCTTAAGATTTTTTCTTTGTCGTTCAACACTTTGAATTTTAGAACAACCACACTATTGCTTTATTTATAAATAATAACTTTAAGTGACACGACACTTTAAAACGGTTGGCAGGAAATGAAAAGACAATATAGCCATACCTCGACAAAACATGTATACCAATCTAAGGACACGTTTACTTGAATCGGTTCAATATGAAGTCAATGATTAGCAAACCGGTAAACAAATTATGTACATCCCTGTTGACAGTTGTGACGAACATTCGAACAAATTGATTTTTAAATTTTAAAATATTTCGTTTTAAAAAAATAGAAGAATAAACAAAATAATTCTTTTGTGATACGAAATTAAATAAATGTTTAAAATATCATTTGGCATATATTCTTATTAATTAAAATACTGAACGAAAATATTTGATTTGGAGTTTTATATACATATGTTAGATATGTCTGGTGGTTACACCTTATTTTCAAATTTCCTTCGTTCTATTGAGCTCTTCATAAAATTAGCTCATAGTTCCAAAGCCCGCTAATATTTACAAATATAGAAAACAACTTTTAAATGTACCGTACAAAGTGGGCCAAAAGTCACCATTTTTAAAATTTTAAAAATTTAATAACCTTTTCGTTTATATATTTTGTTTATTTGTTTTTTCAAATTATAAAAAATGGAAATTTTTTTACACTAAGTACGGAAAATATAAATAATATCACTTACATGACCCCCGTTTTCAGCTTCGCAATGAATTTTTGGCAGTAGCGCTCGAATTTCTGCTACAATTTTGGCCTTGAGTTCAAGGATTGTCTCGGGCTTGTTCCCATATACTCGCTCTTTCAAATAACTCCAAAGAAAATAGTCGGGTGCCTACAAATCTGGCGAACGCACTGCGCTGGCCACTTAATTTCCAAATTTCTAAAAATTTTTCGCTCTCTAAAAATTTGACTTAAAAGTGCCATTATGTCTCGGGCAGTGTGGGCAGTGGCTCCGTCCTGCTGAAACCACATTTCTAGTCTATTTTGCAGGACGTAAAAAATGTTCTATTATAAACCGATACCGCTTTCCATTTACGGTTACAGCACTTCCATCTTCATTTTCGAAGGAGTAGGGACCCATGATATTTTCAGATGTAATGCCACACCATATTGTTCACCTACTGGGGTGCAATTTGCAATTGGCGTTGATGATTGGCACTTGGATTTTCAGAACCCCAGAACCTACAGTTCTGCTTATTAACAAAGCCTTTCAAATGAAAATGACTCACTCATAATCAGATTTTCAATAAAGTTGATTTCATTTCTGGCCAACTGTTGGAATTTAACTGCAAAATTCAGACGTTGCTGTTGATCTGCGGGTTTTAATTCCTGCACCAATTGCACCTTGTATGGGAATAACAGTAAATCTTTTATTAAAATGCGCCGTAGTGACGTACGAGCCATTCCTATCTGAGCAGAAGGCCTTCTAGTAGATGCTTCTGGTGTTTCGTTAACATTTTGCGCTACACGTTCAATTTTTTTCCGCAGTGCGAATTAAGTGTGGTCTACCGGTTCGAGACAGATCTCTTACGGTGACGATGAACTAAGCAATAAATCATTGCTTGAGAGGGTGAAATTCTGACGTTAAAATGTCGACGATTCTATAAAATTCTATTATTCTGGTTCTTTGTTCAGTTGTGAATCTCTCCATTATTTATTCTCCAGGTGTTATTTATATAATCTGAAAAAACAAAATAAAAAAAATAAACAAACGAAACAGTTATTAATTTTTAAGCCCCATGGTGACATTTGGCCCACCCTGTACTTGCATCTAAAAGTTAATTAAACTATTACAAACTTCATCGGAAAGATTTATATAAAGATTTTGGTAAGCTCTGACAACTTTAGGTGCTTGTAAACGAGCAACTTTTTACGGCAATGTGTGGCTGGGCAATATTGCCTAAATTCAAAAACATTCCCGGCAATTTTTTCGTATTGCTCGGCAATATATTTGTATAGCTCGGCAATATTGCCGGTATTGCAACTAATGGCTGTTGATTTTTTTGATCGATCGAAAATATTAAACATTGCTCGGCTACTATTTCGATTTTTATTGATGTTTTTTTATTGAAAATGAGAATGTAGTTCGTTTTGAAGATTTGTAAATGTGTAAACAAATATAACTTTCATATAAAAATTTCGTTTAATTAAATGGTTGGTAATAAAAAGGGTATGAGTTTTTGAAATTGTTTTTGTGTTGTAAAATAAGAAAAAAACGAATTTATTTCTATTCAGATGTTATGGTTAAATAATGATTGATGAAAGATGAGTCAATAATATTTTTTGTTGATTTTAATGATTGTGATTCTGTTTTGAGAATGAGTAAACTTATTTTTGTTTTCGTTTCGTTTTAGTATTTTGAATGGAGAATAAATATGATGCTTTTTTAGTAAAAATTTGTAAAACTACTGCAATGGAAAGCATTTCGGCTTGATGAATTAATTATTAAAGTAATTAAATTATTATGCTTTTAATGTTTAAAACACCCAAGGTTTTATAAATTTTTTTTTATAAATAATTTAGTTTGAGGGATAATGAGTTGATAAACGAGCATGCTGAAAGTTTCCATTTAAGTGGAAAGACAAGAAGTTTTTTTTAAAACTGGTCTGTAATAGGAATTACAATGTGTCACACCAATATTTATCGTTGAAGTCATACGTCACACAACAACATGCGTTCTTAGGTGCTGTTAGACGTTTTACACGTCCACCCAACAGCCACCCAAAGTTGGAAAGTCATTCCATTTATATGCAATTTAGAATAACAAGTCCTCTGCATTCTGTTACTATGGCAGTTTTTATTAGCCTACATAAATTATCCCATTCAGGGGTTAATAGTTCTATCAAACTCTTTACGGATAAGGTCATTTAGCCATCCATTAAAAAGAATATGGCGGAGTATGGTAGAAACATTTGTTTTGACAAATTGACGCCTCGAGGGGCAAGATGTGGCTTTGGGTATAACCGAATGTGTGTTAACTAATTTATTAAAATCACTAATGACTGATGAATACAAGACTTCCACCTCTGCTTTGTCATAATTCTTGCAAATAACATTGTAGACATAATTTATAATTATATTTGGTTTAATTTGTCTTCGTTACAGTTAAACTGTAATGAAATAATATTTAGTTTTTCTATTTTAATTGTTATCAGTTGGTATCCTGTTTTCATTACTATTGCTATTAGTTTTATGACACAATCGATAGGAGGATTTCCGCTTCAAAATTAGCTCAAAAAGTTTCCTTAAGCTGGTAAGGTTAAAATGACCGTTCTGAGAATGACAAACGAAAAGGATGTTGAAGGAAGGACTAAGGTTTCAAAAACAATCTAGAGCTTCTCAAGTGCGTAAACTTAAAAATTCGAGTCTTGTTTGGGCTAGGGTAACAAAAAAGTAGGTGGGTACGAGAGTTTCTTATATTAAGTGGTTCTTCTTATGAAAATTTTAGAATTTTTATGATTTATAGACTACAAAGGTTTAATATAAATCAAAATCTGTGTTCTTCGAGTTTTATATCTTTGCCTTGCAGTTAACCCCGCCGCATTGCCATTTAGGTTTGTTAAACAAATAACATGGGAGTTTCGCCACTGAATGATCAAGCTCCGGTTCCAGTCAAATTAATTGTGCTAGTTTAGCGAAGCCAATTCATACTGCCCTTGCAATAACATTGACATGGACTTAAACTGTGGGTTAGTATTTTTTTTTTTAAACGGCGTTCATGCTCCATGTAGGAGCGTTGCCAGGCTAATCAGCTTTGAATATTCACCACGGTCATTCGCAACAGCGACATAATTACCATGGCAGCCGATTTTTTTAAGGTCGTTTATTACGTCAGTCTCCCATTGTAGTCGTGGTCTACCTCGCGGTCGCCCACTCCCTGGGGTACTAACGTACATTTTTCTAATCATTCCAGACTGTGAATCGGCTCGTAGAACATGCCCAAACCAAGCAATCCTATTAGAACGGATACAACCTATTATATCAGGACCCTCAAGAAGGTCTCTGATCTCAAAGTTATACCGGGTTCTATACTCTCCATCGTCTGTCTTGAGTGGACCAAAAATGTAGCGTAGGATCTTACGCTCAAATACAGATAAATGCGATTCGTCATTTTGTGTAAGGGTCCACGTTTGTGACCCATACATCACAACCGCTCTAATCAATGTCTCGTATAACTTTAGCTTGGTATTAGTTGATACATACGGTGATCCAAGGAGAGGTTTAATTGAGTATAAAGTTCGATTACCTGCAGCGATTCGAGCTTTTATATCTGTAAGTATGCTGTTGTTTGAGTCAAGCATTGATCCCAAATATTTAAAAGATTCAACTCCCTCAATTCGTTCATCGCCGCACATCAAATCTTTCTCAGTCTCCCTTGAAACATTCATATGCTTGGTTTTACTCAGGGTTGTAACGTATAATACGGTAACGTATAAAACACGTATTATACGTACGTATAAAACGTATAAAACGTACAGTATAAAACACACAATTATTTACGTTTTATACCGTATAAAAGTAAAATCCTTAATAAATAAAAATACATTTATATAATATTATCGCGGGTGTATTATTCATCGTACTCGTGATATTTAATATTTCTAAAGCCTAGATTTCTGGACTAATAGGAACAGTTGCTTTAGAAAATATAGCGTCGTCATGATAATTTCTTACCCAACTATTCCTATTAGTTCAGAAAACTTCCACATATAACGTAAATGCTTCTTTTCAAAATATAATTATTTGTTTTCAAAACAAACTTAGTCTGCAATAATTTGACATTTCCAACCATACCTATTATGCATCAATGACCAAAATTGAATTTACTCAATAAACTTCTCACTAAACTTTTTCGTTTGACGTAAATACATATTTTAACTATTACAACTTTTGTATAAAAAGAAGATTTGATCTAGAAGAACCTGTTATTTTCAAACTGTGTCTATTAATTGGAAGTGGTGCGACCCGGATTCACAGAACAAAATTTTTTAAAAACACATCTCTAATAATTTCCCTAACTGCTATGAAAAAAACGACATTTATTCTGCAACAACATAATATTTCCCAGCTATTCTTATTAGATGGGAGGAGCTGAAGTTGGATTGAACGATATTTTACATATTCAATAACATTTCATGATGCCAAATAATTAAGTTCATGAGCCAAATGTTTCTAATTCAAAATGTTTCCCATTAAGTAAATGTTGGAATCAAAATGGAAGAAAATCATATAGTATACGTGTTGAAAAATTCAAAAATAATTTAATTGCTTGAGTTTAAGTGCTCAAAAAATCTCTAATATATAATTCAAAATTTTCAATATTCAAATCTAGTGCATTAAAAATTATTAACCAGTTTAATGTACATTAACATAGTCTTTCGTATAAAGTATAAAAATATACATTCAAATAACATCTAGAATTTAAATAGTTTTTGTTATAAATTATAAAATTTAAAAATAATTTATAACTACGTAATTATATTTTTACTAAAATATATATATTTTTACTAAAAATATAATTAATATCTGAAGTAAGAAGTATTTTTAATTTTTTATGAATGAATTTCAAAAACAAAATCATATTATACGTTTTATACGTTATATACCTTTTATACGTTACGTATTATACGTGTAACGTATAAAACGTTTTATATGTGTATATTAGCAACCCTGTTTACTGTAGTTAATATGAAGACCAATTTTTCTAGCACCACTCTCAAGCGACTTGAAAGTCCACTCATAACAGCTTCTCTACGGCCGAGGATGACAACATCATCAGCGTATGCGATCATCTGTACTGAGTTTATTGACAAGATATTGTTGTGAGTCGGTAGTTTCTTTTGACTGCAGACATATTCCAAGGCTAAATTAAAAAGCATAGGAGAGATAGCATCACCTTGTCTTAAACCGGAGTCGACTTTAAAAAACTTTGATATTTCGTTTTCAACTCGTACACAGCATTGAGAGTTCTGTACTGTCATTTTGCATAGTGATACCAGTTTACCGGGGATTCCCATTGACACCAGAGTAAAACCATAGAGTTTCTCGTTCGAGAGAGTCGTAGGCCTGCCTGAAATCAATGAAGAGTTGGTGCACAGGCATGTTGAACTCTCGGCACTTTTCCAAAATCATCCTTATCGAGAAAAGTGCATCGGTGGTACCTCGGCCCCGCCGGAAACCACACTGATAATCTCCAAACAGTTGTTCAGCAAAAGGATTGATTTTTGATAGCAAAATGTAGGAAAAGATCTGATATGCTGTGCAGAGGGGTGGGGTTAGTATATAATCACATTAGTAGGGTTAGTATATAATCTCACAAAAACAAAAGTGATTGATTTTACCATAAAACAGAGGATCCCTGATATTGGTTCCATTGCTCTAAAGGGAAGTGGTCTTGTACTTGCAGAACAAGCAAAATACTTAGGTACCGTGATGGATAGGAAACTCAGTTGGAAACCAAATATCAGAGAAATTGCGAAAAAGCTACGGTAGCATTATATAGTCTTGTAAACAAATAATGGGAAAAGATGGGATCTTGCACCACACATATCCCAATGACTTTACATCTCTGTAATCAGGCCAATCTTAATGTACAGTGTAATCATATGCACTGTCTAATGCTACAACGCTAGTTCGAACGATGTAGGTTATCCTTATCTTGTACCCCTTAATGTGATAGGTCAACAAATCGTATCCAAATTACAGCCCTTTGACTCGGCTAATTGGGAATGGGAAGCAGTGGTTCTGGATTTATTGATTCCAAGTACCTGATAGACTTCTTGAAATATTGTAGATTCAAAATTCCTTCTTTGATCTGTATGAATCTCTATTGGTACTACGATAGCGAGTTATCCAATTGCTTACTTATACTGCTTCACCAATGGTTCTTGCTTTCTGATTTGGTATAGGACACACCTCTCGACTTTTTTTTTAATAAAAAACGCTGTGTTATAGAGTTTACAATGTGTTACAATAACACGTAAATACCTTTTAAGACCTAAGTCCCACAACAACTTGCGCTCTAAGGTGTTGATGGTCTCTTTTTTAAACCTCTGCGGATTGAAGCTATGGATACCGGCAAACTATTTCATTTGTATGTAGTTTCGTCAAAGAAGTCCTTCTCTGATCTGCCAGTATGACAGCGCGGGAACTCGACCGTTTGACTGATTGCCGAGTGAAACGGGAGTAAGAATAAGTTTGTGTCATGATGCTGGGGATTTCATCTGAACACTGTTGATGACGATATTTGTAAAAAACAAAGAGGTCAGCAACAGTGCAACGATGTTGTAGGGAATCAAGTTTTGATGTCAAATCTCGATCACCCACAATTCGTATAGACCGCTTTTGAAGAGCCCAAGAGGGCCAAGATGGAAACAGAAGCAGCACCCCAAACTTGACAACAGTACTCCATACAGGGACAAATATAGGACATATAAACATGGAGTAATTGGTATGGAGTGAAAATTTTTTGCATCTATTTAGGAGGCCGAGTTTTCTAGACGCGCTTTTTGCCATCACCATAACGTGATCGTTCCAGAGAAGGTCGTTGAAACTGTGACACACAGTAAACAAATGTTTTTACATTCACCTATTGGTTCATTTCACATGCTGAATAAAATATCGTTGAGGAACTCGGTCTTTGATCTGGAAACAATCAACAGCTGTGTTTTGGCAGAGTTGAAACTGACCAGGTTTTGGTCACCCCAATCGGCAACTTTTTTGTAGGTCTTTATTAACGTTTATGGCAGCGTCTCTCCGGGCGGGATTAATTCGTTCGTGCATTTTACCTTATAATATAATATAATGGTTTTTACAATATTACTGAATGCAGAGTAAGTACTAGTTTTTCCAAATTGCATAAATCTAACTTTGGGTGACTTTTGGTTGGACGTTAAAAACGTCCAACAACACCTAGAAACGCATGTTGTTGTGTGACGTATGACTTCAACGATAAATATTGGTGTGACACATTGCAATTCCTATAATTACAGACCAATTAAAAAAAAACTTCTTGTCTTTCCATTTAAATGGAAACTTTCAGCATGCTCGTTTATCAACTTATTATCCCTCAAACTAAATTATTTATAAAAAATATTTATAAAACCTTGGGTGTTTTAAACATTAAAAGAATAATAATTTAATTACATACTTTAATAATTAATTCATCAAACCGAAAGGCTTTCCATTGAAGTAGTTTTACAAATTTTTACTAAAAACCATCATATTTATTCTCTCTCCATTCAAAATACTATACGATTTATAAACAAAAATAAGTGCACTCATTCTCAAAACAGAATCACAATCAATAAAAACAACAAAAAATATTATTGACTCACCTTTCATCAATCATTAATTAAACATAATATCTGAATAAAAATATATTTCTTTTTTTCTTATTTTACAACACAAAAACAATTTCAAAAACTCATACCCTTTTTTTACCAACCATTTAATTAAACGAAATTTTTTTTTGAAAATAATTTTGCGCACAAACGAATCGTAAAACACATTTTACATCCTAGTTATCGTGGCTGAAAGTTGAACTTCACATCCGTAAAATTAAATCCCGTGCTATATGAAATATTAATATATTTTTCTAGTTTACCGCCCGTAAAATAATCACCCTTAAAATATTCATAAAATTAGAACAAACAAATAAATTATTGTATGAAGTTTATAGAGAAAATCATGGCATGTTTAGCATAATTTTCCAAAATTCGCTTCGCGTCGGGCTTCAATATGAGCCGCTGGCGTAATCTTCTACTTTCAGCCCTCGATATGCAAATAACTATTGTTTACACATTTACAAACCTTCAAAACGAACTACATTCTCAATTTCAACAAAAAAACATCAACAAAAATCGAAATAGTTGCCGGGCAATGTTTACTATTTTCGCTCGATGAGCGATATTAACAGCAACATGCCAGCCCTTAGTTGCAACACCCCAGCTATATTGCCGAAATATACGGCTCTATTGCCGCGCAATACCAAAATAGTGCCGTGAATGTTTTTCAATTTGGGCAATATTGCCCGGCAATGATTGCCAGCCACACATTGCTGTGAAAAGTTGCTTGTTACATGCTGTTTTACAAGAGTTTTGTTAAAAAATTGTTGGGTAATATTGCTGAAAATATTGCCCGGCAATATTTTCTGCAACCCATTGCCGGACAATATTTTCAGCAATATTGCCCGGCAATACGTATTTTTAGTTGCTCATTTACAGGCTCCTTTACACATTTCAAAAAATCTTCATTTTTTTATTGAATCAAGGTCTGTAGACCTGTAGCTCTTATCTTAGCTCTTGGCTTTAACAATGTAGACGAGAATTATTTCTCGATGTGTTGAATCTTGAATTCTTTAAATTATAGAACGCCAATTCGTTCGTTTCTCACTTATTTTTAAATAAGCTTTAGCGGTTATAAGAAATAGTTAAAATTATTAATCTTTTTTCACATCGTTGTCCAATTTTAATGACAAAAATATTTTGACGTTTCAAAATATTTGTTGACGTTTGATATCGTTAATATTGGCTTACTGTTTCTTATCCCATTAGAATTCTATCAATAATTAAGTTGGATTAGAAGGAGAATAAATTAGTCTTCTACACTTCTGATCAAACAAATCTTTCTTTTTTTTTCATTGTTGTCATTAAACCCCATTTTTAATGCATTTTAATTCTATTTTAACATTAATTCCACTGTAGTTTTTGACATAAATTACTGTAGAAAGAGGAAATGTTTTTAGAATTGGTAAAAAAATCAGAATCCACTTCATTTTATTTTGATTTTCAACGAGTATACTGTAACCGGTTATTTTTCTTCAAGGAATTTGCGATCAAATTTTATAGAAGGAGGATTATGTATTGGTAACCTAACAATGTCAATCCTTAGTTTTGCTGGTGTTGAATTCAGCACTGTGTATAAGGAATTCATGAAATTAGATCTAGTGTCTTTCAGCGCTGATGGTGAATGGTCATCGGAAAACCTATTGGAATATCATAGGAAAACCTATCGATCGGATAAACTGTTATACTACTAACAAATACACAGCAAAAATCGTTTGTACCATATCTTCAAAAGGTAAAATACATGAACGAATAAATAATTCCTCTTGCCGCAGAAAGAACGCTGCCTTAAATATCACTATGCCATAAATAACACAAATACGAGGATCTTAAAAGTCACCGATTGGAGTGCCAAAAGTTTGGTAAGTTTCAATTTTTTCAAAATGTGAAATCATTCGTTTGTTTGTGTAGGAGTCACAATTTTCTATGACTTACCTTGGAACGATCATATAATGAAGTAAAAATAATTAATACTCCTAATCAATACTCCTACTCCTAAATATCAATCCTCAATGCTACTTCCCACAATTATAAGTTCTAAAGTTGGCTCTATATAGAATATTATTTTCAAGTTTGGAGCCTTGTATCCGTTTCCATCCTATCGTCTTACCGCGAATATATGAGCTGGTTCTTTTGAAAGAATAAAAGAATAGCCGCTTCACCTATTCAATTAGAAAGATCCGTTCTTTTATTTAAAATTTTTATGCAAACTTTATCACTGCCATCTCTAGCTACGTAGTAAAACTATATTACATATATTTCTTTTTATAAAAATTTAGTAATTATTAATTTTGAAATACCATTTTATTTTAATATGTTTAAATTGTATAATAGAAGCTATGGCCATTATGTTCTTGTATTATTCATTAACGTTAAAATCGCTTAAATTATTTTTAAAATTTAAGGACTAGTCCTTCTATTTGAAAGATCTTTTATTCGAAAAAACAATAGATTTTTCAAAAAGGAATTTTTTGTTTCAAAATCGAATATAAGAACCGGTTCTTATGTTCACGGTAAGACTACATAGCTCTTTTGAACTCTGTTCAAAAGCGTATTATATACGGATTGTGACTGCTCGACATTTAACATCAAACTTGATTCCCTAAATCTAAAACATTTTCCACTGATCTTGTTTTTTATAAATATCTATATTTTTATAAATATTGTTTTTATAAATTAGCGGCGCTCAGATGAAAGCCGATGGATGCATCATGCCTTAAACATATAAATGTGCAAACAACCAAACTGCCGAGTTTACTCACTATCATAATGATAAAATACAAAGTGATTTCTTCATTACTACATTGCCCAATTAACCGAAACAATAGTCCCGACCCGAATGCCTTTAATCCACAAAGGCTTATAAATAATTGAAGAAGTTGTAGGCACTTGGCGAAACATTTTAATATTAGTTATTATTTTAAATTAATTTCTTGTTTTAAGTTACGCAGATTAATAAATAAAAACTTTTAATTATTTTATTTTTATTTAAACATAATATATATTTATATTTTGGCTCGATTAATTTCGGTTGTCACACCATTATTAAGAGCTGATATAAGGTTTAGAAAAATCGTGCATCAACACTACAAAACGCATGCTTTGGTGGGATCATATAAGGTATCTATATATTGTTGTAATAATTGTAATTCCTAATATAACACAACAATTTTATTTGTTGTATAAATAAAAGTAGTTAGGGACTGGAGTACGCGAGAGTGTCACCTGTTATTCAAAAATTAAAAAAATTAAAAATCAACAAAAATTAGTCCCCACATGCTTACTTGTTCCAGACGTGCGTGACAATTGCTGACAATTCCAAACATGCGTGATAAAGTATTTACTTTTAATTGTAGTTTTTTAATAAAAAGTATTGTGTAATAGAAATTACGATATTACAGCAACACATACAAACTAGTGAAGACCTAGATCCCACAACAACTTGACAAAAGTCACTGAGATTTAATTTCACATATACATAACGTGCGGTTATCTCAACTACGAACTACACTGTTCCAACTTGTACAACTGTTGAATCAATTGCAGAGTTTGATTAACCATATTCGCTCTCGCGAAGAGTTTGAGACAACCTCATATCGATTGGAAAAATAATTTTTTTCAGTGCACATTTCGTTTTACTACCTATAAAGCTTAATATAGCCCACCCTGCCGAAAATTCTTGCAGGAAAATTATATAAAAATTATATAGGAACTTACATGATCATGATAATTTCTTGTAGAGAATTGATCATTCAAGATTTACATTGGATCTTTTATAGTTCGTGTAACATCCTAACAAAAATTCCTATAAGAATTTTTGCCAGGGTAAGAACTTACATGATCATGATCATTTCTTGTAGAGAATTAAGACAAGAAGTTTACAAGATCATACAGGATTCACATATGATCTTTTATAGTTCATGTAAGTTCCTAACGAAAATTCCTACAAGAATTTTTGCCAGGGCATTCATAAAAACATATTATTTATTGTAACTATAACGTTAACTTAACACCAAGTTTATATTTCAAGTAAAATATAGTTCTTATTGAGGTCTACAAAAAACTAATAAAAATCACTAATTTTTTAAATTTTTTATCTAATCTCACATTTGTATATGTATTCCAAATATCACAAATAATCAAATAGTTCGTAATTTGTTTTAAATTAATATTATACATACTTTTCATCTTATTTTTATATTCCCATTGATTATTAAATTCAACTTTCAATAATTAATTAATGCGAATGTTTGTTTCTTTCTTTATTAGGTATCAAGATATCCGAAGTCGATTGCTTTTATAATCAGTAATGAATTTTGTGAGAGGTTTAATTACTATGGAATGCGAAGTGAGTATTAGTTGAAATCATAAAACACACAAACACATTAAATTATAGTATTTATTGAGGCTACCTTAGGGATTTCAAGTCCGGGACTAGCATTTTATGAATCCCGTAGTTCCGGGATTCATAAAACGCTACTATCTGGATTCCAATCTCTATAACCTACTGTTGGCACTTGGTGAAATATTATTAATAATAAATTTATTATAATAATAAAACACTTGTTTATATTTCGCAAAACTTTAATAAAAATAAATAAAATTAAAAAGGCTCAACTTGTTTCGGTTTTACACCATTTTCGGTTTTTACACAATAGCTTAACAAATTATTAAAAAAAATTAAGCTTTCTAGAGGTTTCTAATGGTGTAAAAATCAAAAAGTCAAAAATCTAAAATCTAAAGTTAGAATCAAAAATTCATTGCGAAATATATAAACAAGTGTAATGTTATTATAATAAATTTATTACACTAAATTATATTCACAATAATAATAATAAAAGAAAAATGATTGTTTATTCAGCTACCTAGTCTAGTGTAAAAAATGTATGTTTATTGCACGTAATGTAAAATTGAATGATGAATTGTGTATGTCCATTGTCCACACATTAAGTCCAATGAACGTTTTTGCACGTGCGTATAAAATATATATTTATTTAGATCAAGATTATTGTTTTTTGTACTGTTTTGTGGAGCTTTTTATACTGGTGTATATTTTTTGTATTTTATTTGAGCGGCTGTAAAAATTCCTTTACAAGGCCGGCACTAAAAAAATTATTTTTAGCAAAAAATATATTAGTTGGACATGATTAGTATGAAAATGAATCACGTTTAATTATTCAAAATTATGGTAATAAATTAAATAGTACATTATGATGCTAGGACGTAAAGCTAAAGATTTTGGACGGATGTGGAGTTTGCAAATCGAGGCGCTAGCCGAGATTTGCACCCACATTAAGTCTAAAATAGCTTACGTCCGTGCATCATATACTATTTTTTATTCGCCGTAAGCAAAATATTTTAAAAAATTTGTTTATTCTAATTTAAAATTATAAATTTGCTTAAATTTTAAAATAAAAATATGTGGAACAAGTAACCTTTGACAAACTATTTGTTATTTTTTCCAAATTATTGTATAACCATGCCAACAAATGATAATAACTATTTTAATTGGATAATGAAATTTTGAATTTAGGGATTGCTTTGATTAAAAATTCTATTTTTCATAGAATTTAAACAAATACAAATGCTTTTTACTTTTTTGGACGTAACTATGACAACAAAATAAACAGTTAAAAAGTGACACTTTAAGGTCGCAAATCACAGTAATAAAGTAACACTTTAATATGTAGGCGAATAAAAACGTAATTTTTGAATCAATGGTTCATTAATTCTGGAACTGTAAAGCAAATAACATGTTTTATTCGGTACTATTGTTATTTTTTTGCAATTCATCTACCTGTAGTTTTCAAACCTACATACTTATCGCAAAAAGTAAAACATTAATGGCTTATAAAGCAATTTGCTATTTATAATGCAAGCGCGTGAAATAATAATACTTGTTCGATGGGGTATAGAAATTTTGGTTGAGGCTTGCCGCAAAATATTAGATTATGAGGAAACGACGTAAAGCTAAGGATTTTGGACGTATGAGGAGTTTACATTAAATCCAAAATAGCTTACGTCCATGCGTCATATACTATTTTAAATTTTTTATTCGCCGCAAGCAAAATATTGAAAAAAAAGTTTTTAATCTAAATCAAAATTAAAAATTTGCATAAATTTTGAAATAGAAATACTTTGATCAAGTAACCTTTGAACCAAAACATTTAATATTTTTTCAAACAAATTGTATAACTATGACAACACAAAATAAGAAATATTTTAATTGGATTATGAAATTTTGAATTGAAAGGTATAGTCCCTGGGCCTTCACCTACATAATTTTGTGATTACCACATATTTTATACTTCGTGATGCGCCTGTCCTTGACGAGCCTGAAAACATTTGTTCTATGATTTTTCTCAAATCGGCCGCTTTTGCGTTCGGCAAGCTCCGAAAAATGTCGATTGCCCCCGATCTTGTAAATTTGCTACCACATTTATTTTTTTTGACTGTGGAGGTTGGAAATTTGTTTTAGAATACGCTTGTCCGACCAAAATGTTTTTGCTATTGTCGAGTCCGACAACTGACATTTTGGATGTTTGGGCTGTCGGACTAGACAATAGCAGACAAATTTTTGTCGGACAAGGTTACCCTTGTGTTCTAAATCAAATTTCCAACCCCCATAGTTAAAAAAAACAAAAATTTACAAGATCCCGGGCAATCTCGGGCAAGTTGTTGCGGTTAAAACGTTCGTAGTTGAACTTGTGTCAAGCACAGGTAGTACACCATAACTGGGTTAGTACAATACTTTGATGCTATGACATATTACTGTAGTGATATAAGCTGAGAATTCTTTGAATTAGAGGTTTATTCACGTGTAAATCTGTTTCAGTGCTCTTAATCGAGTGCTGTTGTAGAACTGTACAATTACTTTGAACAAATTAGAGTGCTGAAAGCAGGCCATTTGTGCCTATATATTCTGTGCATGGAATAATGGAATAGGACGTCTGTTCCACCAGGAGTGGAGCCTGCGGCTTAATTTGACTCAACACGGGAAAACTTACCAGGTCCGAACATAAACGAGTAAGACAGATTAATAGCTCTTTCTCGAATCTATGGGTGGTGGTGCATGGTCGTTCTTAGTTCGTGGAGTGATTTGTCTGGTTAATTCCGATAACGAACGAGACTCAAATTTCTTAACTAGATGCCGGCAGGGTTATGGTGTTGAAACTCTATATGTGCTTATTCTTCTATTCTCTATACTTTTCGGAGTATTGTTGTAATAAGTTTAAGTAAACCGCTGGGTAAACCGCTGAACCACCTTCGTGGTTGGGATTGTGGACTGAAACTGTTCACCTAAACCTGGAATTCCCAGTAAATGCGGGTCATAAGCTCGCATTGATTACGTCCCTGCCCTTTGTACATACCGCTCGTCGCTACTACCGATTGAATATGTTAGTGAGGTCCTCAGAGGTGATCGCCGTGACATTTAACTGTGTTTTGGTAGTTTCACCAAAGTTGACCGAACTTGTTTATTTAGAGGAAGTAAAAGTCGTAACAAGGTTTCCGTAGGTGAGCCTGCGGAAGGATCATTATTGATTTAATAATCCCAAAATGAAAAAAACCATTGAAAATGCGCTCAGCATTGCTGAATAAGTAAATTCGTGCTATTTTCAATATAAAATTTAACAAAATTTATAGCTATATGAAAATAATAATGAATAACTCTTAACGGGGGATCACTATAGGCTCATGGGTCGATGAAGAACGCAGCAAACTGCGTGAAGTTATGTGAACTGCAGGACACATGAACATCAACATTTTGAACGCATATTGCCATGCTCAAGTATAAATATATAACATATATATGCTGCTGGACCACATATGGTTGAGGGTCGTTTATATAAGCTAAATAAACTGTTTTAATTAACTAATGCTGTTTTATGGTTATATACTATAATTCAGGAATAATAATAATGTATGTATTAGATGTATTTATATTATTTATAATAAAATGTTTATTATATAAATTATAAAATGTGCTTTTTGTTCAACATCAGTCATTATTTTGTTAAATATTGAGAATGTGAACTATATCGTTTTGTAATGATATTATTAATAACATTAAAAATTTTATTGCGACCTCAATTCATGTGTGATTACCTCCTGAATTTAAGCATATTAATTAGGAGAGGAAAAGAAATTAACTAAGATTCCTTGAGTAGCGGCGAGCGAAATAGGAAAAGTTCAGCATTAAGTCCTTTTATCTATAATGGATAAATTGGTCATTCAATGTGCTGGAGTATCTTTTATCTTATACATTCAATTTTACGTCCAAGTCCATCTTGAATGGGGCTATTTACCCATAGAGGGTGCCAGGCCCGTAGCGACTATTATTGTGTATAAGAAGATATCTCCTTAGAGTCGTGTTGCTTGATAGTGCAGCACTAAGTGGGTGGTAAACTCCATCTGAAACTAAATATAACCATGAGACCGATAGCGAACAAGTACCGTGAGGGAAAGTTGAAAAGCACTCTGAATAGAGAGTTAAAAAGTACGTGAAACCGTTAAGGGGTTAAGCCCAATGAACTCAAATAACTGAATGAAGAAATTCACTGGATTCAAATATTAAATAATTTTTAATTATTGATACCATACACTTTTTTTCATGTAAGACGTTGCGATATGTTAGCTATATATTATTTATATTTATATAAATAGTTATTTGTCTATGGTTTAAACAGAAGCTCAATTCTTGTTTTCTTGTAAAACTTTGTGATTTATCTGTAAATTATCCTGACAATATGCTGATATATTTAATAGAACATGCTATCACTTTATGTGAAGCGTAGTACGCCACGATTTGTTTATAAACGCAGTAAAAGTATATGTTCCGATCAAGCAATGATAAAGATTTGAGATACCTTTGGGACCCGTCTTGAAACACGGACCAAGAAGTCTAGTATGTATGCAAGTCATTGGGTATTAAAACCTACAGACTAAATTAACGTAACTAATATTTAGGACTACGTGTTATTTTTTTAAATAGAACCTCAGTCCTTGGGCGTTTTTATCAACTCATATTTGTTTTTTAAACATTAATGAGTAAAAGCGTACCATGGGCATACATACTGTGACCCGAAAGATGGTGAACTATACCTGATCAGGTCGAAGTCAGGGGAAACCCTGATGGAGGATCTTAGCAGTTCTGACGTGCAAATCGATTGTCAGAATTGGGTATAGAGGCGAAAGACCAATCGAACCATCTATTAGCTGGTTCCCTCCGAAGTTTCCCTCAGGATAGCTGGTGCATATACATATTTGGAGAAATAGTCTTATCTGGTAAAGCGAATGATTAGAGGAATTGGGGCCGAAACGACCTCAACCTATTCTCAAACTTTAAATGGGTAAGATCCTCGACTTTCTTGATCCACGGGTGTGACAACCCCGCGTACTCCAGTCCCTGCTATTGGCATATGAGTTAACGTGAGATATCGCATACCACTGGCAATAGCAGTGAGATTTCACTAGCAAAGGTGATATCTTAGGGGTGCTGGCGGATGAACTGTATTCAGTCAACGGTAGCACTCTCAATCTTAGCTAATGAATATTCCTTGATGCTGGAACGCTGTGGCTTGCTCGAAGAAACGAGCCTTCATATAACTATATATCTGAGCTTTAACCATTGCAAAATATACTGCGTCAAGGATTATGCCATTAGCTGGACTATTGGCAAACCAATTTTAGTTTTGTTCCTGCAAATTTTTAAAACAAATTTTGCTTTTTATCTCTTATTTTATTTTTATTTTCCCTATCCTATCACGAAATATTGGCCTATGTCATATTTTATATGTGATAGGATTTATGGTTTAGTTATCTATTATTTAACAAAAAAATATTAAAAAAAAACAAAAAAAAACAGATTTGCGTCCATTAACATCCTTAGAACGCATGTTGTTGTGGGACCTTGGTCTTAAAAGGTTTTTATGTGTTGTTGTGACACATATTGTAATGCCTACTGCACATCAAATTTTATTAAAAAAAAAAAAAATCGGCATTTTTCGGAGCTTGCCGAAAGCAAAAGCGGCCGATTTGAAAAAAATCGCAGAACAAATGTTTTCGGGCTCGTCAAGGACAGGCGCATCACTAAGTATAGAATATATGGTAATCACAAAATTATGTAGGTGAAGGCCCAGGGACTAGTAGCTTTGAGAAAAAATTTTTACTTTTTATTTAATTATAATTTATTCAAATATAAATGTTTTTTAATTTTTTTAGACGTAACTATGATAACAATCTGTGTATAGGGTTAAAAAGTGATACTTTATGGCCGCAAATTACAGTAATAAAGCAACACTTTAATATGTAGGCGAATAAAGTATTTATTTGTTTTACTAGTACAAAATATAATGGATTTCGCTATCGCGTCGCACCGCAATTTTACGAGTTCCGAAATCCATTTTTAGTCCGAGTAAAACATCAATTTTTTTCTCAAACAGTTATTTAATCTATAATTTAATACAATTTTAAAATATTCAACATTTAAATTATTCAATTTACATTTCAAACTAAATCCAAGCAACCATTTCAATTTTTTGTCAAATAATAATAAATTTCCTACTCAAACTTTGATTTTTGTTTTGCATGGAAATAAAGACTTGTTTATTTTTTGTCCTAGGACAAAAAATGATAGTTTTTGGGGCTGCTGCCATGACAACTAGATGCAATACACAAATGACATATTTTTTGTAAAATATATCCAAACAAAAAGTGCAATTTTTTGTCCGGTTGGAGAAGAAAGTTATTATAGCGCGAGTTTCATGCAATAATTTTATATTACTTACTTGTTCTTGTTTATGTTGTAGAAGACTGTCAATATTGTGAACATTTTGTAATTATTGTAAATGTTATTTAAAATGACAACTACTTTGCGCTCTAGAGTGAAAAAAAGATAAATAAAATCAATAATTTATCTTAATAAATTGTTGTTATTAGAATCCGCAAAACAAACTGTTTTTATTTATTTTTTACTACGCGTTTCGAATGTAAAAAACAGTCATCTTCAGATTACAAAAATAAACAATAAAAAAAGTTATGTTAGTTTAAAGCTCGGTAAAAAGATCGGAAACTTTGTCAGCAATTATAAGCAACTTTAACTAAATGTTATGATAAAGAGTTAAATAGTTGCTGAAATGTCTACCATTTAAACTGCTTCCTGTTCAAACTGCGATATTTATATGAAACTCAAAGAATTTAGCTGAATGAAGGACCTAGAGTCTCGACTAGGATTATTCGGGCTCTATTTTTGATCATCATATAAGTGTTTTAGTAGTTCCAACCTTTAATTATACAATGCATGCCTACCTTTAAACTGTTTAAAATGATTACTTTTCAATCGACTAAAGCCGATTTGGTAAAAACTAGGCAGACCTCTCATATAAATAATAACAATAACACTCATATAAATGAAATCGTTTAAAATACGAGAATCTTAATTAAGCAAATTTAGATTTTTAGGAAATCGAATGATATGCAAAATAAAGCAAAATTACGTAATAGTACGGGAGGTAGCGCTACATTTGAAAGAGTCATTTCATGCCGATTGCCGCCTGAAAATCATAAGAATTATAGTTTACTATTTAACCTACTACATAAGATTTCTTTACGTCAGTTACTCCCATAGCGGTGGAGCTAGAGGTGGCAGCATGCGAAAGTCGACATAAAAAAGTGTGGTCCGAGTATTTTCATACCGTTTCAAAATGTATGAGATGATATTTCAGTCTTCAGATCATTTTTAATAAGAAAATAATCGTCAGCTGTAAACTTGTAAATATAAATTAATTTTATACTTTACGAAATTCATGCAGCAGAATTTTCATACTTTTTAAATAAAAAAGAAAACCGACAGCTGTATTTTTAATGGGGGTAAGACCGTCAGTCAGAGTCAAAACATGCTGTGCGCTTAGTGCATCTACTGTATATTATAACTAATAACTTTTAGTACATTTTTTATACTTACTATATTTGTGTCGGATTCAAACTATATTATTATATCCTCTAGTACCTAGGTATTACTATGTTATGTAGTAGCTTGCATATAAAATTGACCCTAGGGAGCATACCTTACTAAAGTGAGGCAAACTTATATAAACAGAAGAGAAACGCTACTGTCTGACCCATAGAGCAGTGTTACCGTTTGACTCCAATTGGAGTTTTTCGAATTCTTTTTGAGCTCGAGGAGCCCAAATTCTTTTTTCGTGCCAACTCCTTTTCTCTTTTTTCATACATGACCAAAGTTTTATTGAAGAAAGTAAATTTCACCCATGCCACAAGATATATCAATATACAAATATACAAATCTATATATATATAAAATTCTCGTGTCACAGTGTTTGTAACCAAACTCCTCCGAAACGGCTTGACTGATTTCTATGAAATTTTATGTGTATATACGATAGGTCTGAGAATCGGTCGTAAACTATTTTTTATACCCTTAAATGATAAGGGGGGCCATCCCTCCCAAAAAAATTTTGTATTTTTCTGACAAAATTTATTTTTATTTTTTTATGATTTGACATTAAAAAATACATATAATCCTTAATTTTCTCTCTTCTACCATCAACCCCCATTTTGTAATTGCGATATTAGTACTGGAATACTCTTCAATTACTCCTCCGGACGGCCTGACTGATTTCCATGAAATTTTATGTGTATATACAATAGGTCTGAGAATCAGTCGTAAACATTTTTTTATACCCTTAAGTGATAAGGGTGGTCCTACCCCCAAAAAATTTTTGTATTTTTCAAACCAAATTTTTTATTTTTATTTTTTTATGATTTGACATTACAAAATACATATAATCCTTAATTTTCCCCCTTCTACCACCAACCTCCATTTTTTAATTGCAATATTAGTACTGGAATATTCTTCAATTCTCAGTAGTCGATAACTGATCAATCTATTAATCTATCTATCTATCTCCATATATCTATATATGATAAATAAAAATATAAATGTTCGTTGGTTCAAAATAGGCAATCTAGGAATGTACTGGATCGATTCTCTTGAAAATTGGACACAATGTTGCATTCAAATACAGAAAGATTATTATATAGTGTTTTTTTTAGCGTTATGTGTTTCATATAGGAATGTAAGCTGTCAACAAGCACAAGTGTCCCTCACCTGCATTAATCTCAATTTAATCTTTTTATGGTCGAGTTTCACTTAAAGTCTTAATTTAATCGATTAGTTATGTATGGGTGATCACCCATATATTGTTTTGTCCAATTTATCAACCATATTGGTTGATTACCGGTTAATTGTATAACCACTTAAGTGTCCACTGTTATTGTATAACCAGTGTGTTGATGGTTGTTAATGACTTTGTATAACAACACTTTGGCCTAAATGGAAGTAGTGCTAACCACTACTATGCCATTCAACACATATATACATACATTTATATACATACGGTCATAAAAATGTTCTATTTCATTTTTACCCATTGCATGGAAATTGGTTCTATTGTATATTATACCAAATACTTCCACACGGAATGGCATTTTGATAATTTGTTTAAAAACCAGATTTCGAAAAACGATTTCGTGCATTTGTTCAAAACAGCAGTTGATATGATGTATGTGATACATATATAAGTTTCAATAATTCAGGTTGACAAAACGCTTGCTAGAGGACATGTGAGAAGATTCAATGCTCGAACGAAGTGACAATTAATAAAGTCGGCAATAAATTTCAACCGGGATATATTTTTGTCGATAAAAGAAGGTATTAATGATTCGAGGGAAAAATTTCCATATTTGGAAATGCCGTAAATTGTTTCACCAAATACATGGTAGATATGTATGCAAAAATATTCGAAACAGAACGTTTAATATTCATTCGTTTAAATTAAACCAAGCTTTTCTCTGAAGTACCAGTTTATTTGCGAGAGCCAATTTAATATGACGGTTATTCACAACTTACGCACATACACAAAATCATCTCAAATGCACACAGCAAATATCCGATGCCAGCTTCGATAAAGATTTGTAGGAAGTTGTGACGAAAAATATGTAACATGAGCTTTACAGAACACTGAATCCACTGAATCCAAAGTACGCAAAGTGATATCATCAAGGATTCAGTCAGTTACAGGAAACTTAGTTATACATGAAACGATGAGTATCCCTTATATAAAAGAAGAGCCGCAGCAGATGGCGGTAAGGTAACAACATATAGATATGCGAAACGGGAACATGGAAATAGTTCCATAAACATGGATGGTTGTTCCATATTAATCCTTTGCTACAAAGAACATACAGATCGCACATAAACTTGGAATACGGTATATACGTCAAATCAGTCAAATACGTTAGTTAGAAAGTACTTTAATAAAGGCAAAATTTCAGTTTTAGCGTGCTACAATGAAGAAGCACTGGGATGTATGCATCATTCATCAATGACACGTGCAGCACGTCACCTCCATACTAAGTTCGGGCTTTGTTTGAAATCATGCTGACCGCTTACTGTTCTTCATCTACAAGAACGTTATGGGAAAAAATATAAATTGCACATGGTTGATGATATTTCCTGTCCAATATAGCAAAATGATTGAAGATCTGTCCGTAGTATTCGCGAGTTTAGTTCTTAATCAATTATTAATGCTACCGCCGAATCGATCGGCTCCGTCGGTCAGTGTGAAATTACGTCGTTAATATAAATACAATACTGATGATTAGGTTTAATATAAATACAATACGGTTGATTAGCATTTCAATTCAAAAGATCACAATTGTCAATTAAATTGATTTTTGCAATCACCATAAAAAAAGATCACGCTCAATCATTAAAAGTGCGCGCTTTAGATGTAGAACGGATTGATTTTCGTATGGACAATTTTATGTTGCGTAGACAGAATAGAGGCATAAAACTAGATAATCTCTATATCTGAACCAACAATGGAGCCACAACATGTATAACATGCAGAAGCATCGAGAAATTGAACATTAGAAACCTGTAGGTTCTCTTTTCTTAGTGAGCACTGAGTACATTGAACATATGGGTACTGCGAACATTTGTAAATCTATTTATGTTCTGTATACTGTTCTATATAGAGATGACACACCTCTACTAATTCAACAAGCTACTTAAATTTTTTTTTTGTTTACTTGAAAACTTATTTGATCGCTAATTTTTCATATATCCGAACTGATCAGCTAGAGTGCTGATTATATTTGATCCATATTTTTAAAAAGATAAATTAAAAATTATGCTATCATTGTCATTAACACTTTTTGAAATCATTGCTACTACGTCAACAAAATGTCTGTGCACAAGCTTTATTTATAAGCGTAGCAAAGCACGCCGGGTCCCGCTAGTAATATATAAATCTACAAAATATATAAAAATCATCAAAGTTGTAAATTTTTAAATCTATCCGCACAGCTATGAAAATTCATGTAATGGAACAAGCAGGTTTTCGAAAAATGCCAAGATGTTGCAGGCGATCTGGATAACAATCGAATTAAAAAGCTTTACATTCAACTAGAAAATTTAGTTGCCTACATATAACAAAATAATCCTTTTTTGGATAACTACAACGAAAATGTTTGCTTTATTTGTATTTAAATTTAACCCAATGAAATTCTCTAAAATTTAATGACAGTCAATTTGACCAATAACATTTGAATTATACTAATAACAAATAGTCATGCGCCTGGCCTACTGCGATATCAGTTAATTATCAAATAATTATGAAATAATTAACTGATATCGCAGTAGGCCAGACGTATAATTCTATTGTATATTTTCGTTATACAACATATATATTATATTGCTATAATATTTATAATTAGAATGATATTATACTTAGAATAAACAAGACTTATATTTGCATTTGTTTACGACTTATTGTATTGAAACTTAATTGAGACTGACATTTTGATTTTTATCATCAGGGTTTCGTTCGGAAATACCAAATCCCTTGCTTATTTTCTAAAATAGGCAACTGTCATTCCAAGGGGCGTGGCTATCAGTTCTTCAACAAGAACAAGAATTGGCATTTTGTTTCCGAACGACCATTTGCCTAAATATATATATGAAGTATTAAAAATTAATAATTATGTATTAAAACTTATAATAATAATAATTTAACAACCGGAAAAACAAACTAAACACAAAACATGTTTGGTTTGTGTGAACAAATAATTATTTGCAGATTTCAAATTATGAAAAATAAAAACAAATGATTTAAATTTTGAATTTTGATTTGATTAACTTCTGTATAAAAAAATAGATGCAGATTTTAAAAAAAGTATTTTCATATTTCTAGTAAATAAATGAGACACAAAAAATAATATATTAAATTTATATTTTTAATAACATTATTGTATTTGTTTTGAATAAAATTAAATAAAAACCACAAATATCACTTTTAGATCTCAGTTCTTATTTAGGATCTCAAAAACAGCGAGTCCAAAATAGGCGATCGAATCGACTATTTTGGAATAGAAATGGAGTTTCCGAACAACTTTATCTGTCAAATCGCTTGCTTAAATAGGCAAGAAATAGTTTAAGAACGACCATTTCCAGCCACAAACGTCAAAATAGGAAAATAAGCAAGCGATTTGGTGTTTACGAACGAACCCCAGCTGTTTTAATACAAATTATTTGTTTAATCAAATGGTATAACATAACAGATCGGACGGTGTAAATACAATTATACCTAAGGCTACATACAATTATATCTAAAGCCATGCATTCACATAAAACAGAAACAGAAACAGAAACCGAATTTCATACAAATTTGACAGCAACAGAAACAGGAACCTAATTTAGAAACAGAAACAGAAACTGAAAATTCGTCTGTTTTGTCTGGACCAGAAACAATTAAAATTTAATTGTTTCTGGTCCAGAAACTGTCACGTGACCATATTATTTTAAATTTATGTAACGGGATTGTACATTATTTTAAGAAATAAATATTTAGTCAAAAATAATTTACGTTGAATTTAGCTCGATTTTTTTTGATGGATATTATTATGTGCGATAACGAAAAAAATAAATTTCTTCTTCACTATACATTACAAAATTGTGTTATTTTTTTATTTATATGAATGAAAAATAAAATACACGGTTTATTGAATTACAATATTTTTTTTAAATTCATATAATTTTTTCAATTTTAATTGGGTTAAATATATATGGATTGGGTTAAATATATATATTTTAATTTTGGCATATATAATATAATATGACAGCTGCCATCTTAAAATTCGGTTTCTGTTTCTGTTTTATTATTCACCACCGTCAACCAAATTAGAAACAGAAACAGAAACTGAAAATTTTCAGTTTCTGTTTCTGTTTCTGTTTTATGTGAATGCACGGCTTAAGGCTACAGTAATGATAATTAAACCCACACCACAATATTTTATACATAACAAATTCATAAAAAATATATAAACACGGCAAAAAATTTTTAAACCATTTTGGTTTACCTATAAATCCTAAACCAATGTGGTTTAAATTTTTAAACCAAGATAAGATTACTTATTTTGTTTATGTATTTTAACCCTAAATGGGGTTAAAAATCATTTTGGATTAAAATTTTGAAAAAAATTAAAAATGCCGGGTTTTAAACCAAAATGGGATTAAACAAAAATTTGGTTTAAAATTTTTTATGAAAAACAGCGATTTTTAAACCAAAATGGGGTTAAGAAAAATTTGGTTTAAAACTTTTTTTGGTAAAAAATTGGGGCCTTAAACCAAAACGGGGTTTAAAAAATTGATTTAAAATTTTTTTTATTAAATATGACATATGTAGTTATACCAAATGACGGTTAAAAGAATTTTAGATTAAAATTTTGTAAAAAAAACGTATGAAATAACCATATAATATCACTCACTACATACAGTTTCTAGCTCTTTAACAAGATCATTTAAAATAAAACACAATTATTTCAAAAAAACAGCACAACTTTATTTCAAGTTCTATCGACTTATAAATAATTTAAGATAAAATCAAGCTTCAATTAATTAAAAAGACTGTAGAATTGTAATTTCAAGCGAATTGCGATTGTTAAGCGATTGTTAACGTCAAGAACTTTTACTGTGTATTTGCATTTAATTTTATAAATAAATTTTTTAAAAATGTATAAAAGTTTAATAACGATGGAGGAAATTCTATGTTGAAAATAAAAAAACTTTTAAATAATAAATCAAAAGACTCGATTTAAAATATGAAGGGCCTGAAATCTCACAGCTCTGAGATATCAAGACTTCGGTCTGGTTTAAGGATTTTGATATAGTTTTCGGCAAAAAACTTTTATGAGGTTTTTTGTTTTGGGCATCGATGCATATCAAACATAACTTTTTGTTAAAGTACATGTATTTTTTATCTCTGTTTAGATACGTATTACAAACTAACAAGAAACATCAATACGTTGTCGGAAAACTATAACAGATCATAAATTAACATAATTTAGTGAAAAGATTATACAATCAGCAAACTACTCAAAACCTCTACATTTTGCATTTCGAGAAAATATTACAAAATCACTAATTCATATTTCTTTCAAAATTCCAAAAATATTGTAAAAATTAAATAAAATCAAAAATTCAAACTTTTTTCAAACAAAATTCCAAAAATATTTCAAAAATTATTACAAAATCAAAGATTAAAACTTTTTGCAAAAACTCTAAAAATATTGCGTAAATTATAACAAATCAAAAATTGTAACTTTTTCCAAAATTATAAAAATTATAATAAAATCAAAAATTTTTAATTTTTCAAAATTCTAAAAATATTCCAAAAATTCTTACAAAATCAAATATTGAAACTTTTTTCAAAATTCTAAAAATATATATAAAATTCAAAAATTTGTTTTCAAAATTCTAAAAATATTCCAAAAATTAGAATAAAATCAAAAATTTAAACTTTTTCTATATTCTAATAATATTCCAAAAATTCTTAAAAATTCAAAAATTCAAACTTTTTCCAAAATTCTAAAAATATTGCAAAAATTATAACAATATCAAAAATTGAAATTTTTTCCAAAATTATAAAAATCATAATAAAATCAAAAATTTAAAATTTTTTAAAATTCTAAAAATATTCCAAAAATTCTTACAAAATCAGAACTTTTCCAAAATTACAAAAATATTTCAAAAACTATAACAAATTCCAACGTAAACAAACAGCTAAATTTTTTTTCCAAAGAATTATCTAAAAAAATAAATGATATCTTTTTTTTCACACTTGACAATATTTTTTTGACAAACTTATAATGCAATAAAATTCTCAAAAATAATAATTTCATGTTTATTATACATTTTATTTCATACAAATAACTAATCTAATTTTTTTCTAAACAAATAAATGCAAATCATTCTTTTGACACACTTGACATAATTTTAATGACTAACTTATAATTCTCAATAATAATAATAAAATTTCATGTCGTACAAATAATTTTTCCAAATTTAATTTTATTTTTCCAAAAAATTGGGTAAAAAAATAAATAAAAATCCTTCTTTTGACACATTTGACAACATTTTTTTGACAAACATATAATGCCATAATTCTCAATAATAATAATAAAATTTCATATCAAACAAATAATTAATTTTATTTTTTTCCAAAACATTGGGTAAAAAAATAAATAAAAATCTTTCTTTTGACACACTTGACAACATATTTTTGACAAACTTATAATGCCACAATTCTCAATAATAATAATAAAATTTCATGCCAAACAAATAATTAATTTTTTTTCCAAAACATAGGGTAAAAAAATAAATAAAAATCTTTCTTTTGACAAACTTGACAACATTTTTTTGACAAACTTATAATGCCATAATTCTCAATAATAATAATAAAATTTCATATCAAACAAATAATTAATTTTATTTTTTTATTTCAAAAAATTGGGTGAAAGAATTGATAGAAATCTTTATTTTGACACACTTGACAACATTTTTTGACAAACTTACAATGCCACAATTCTCAATAATAATAATAAAATTTCATGTCAAACAAATAATTAATTTTATTTTTTTCCAAAAAATTGGGTAAAAAAATAAATAAAAATCTTTCTTTTGACACACTTGACAACATTTTTTTGACAAACTTATAATGCAAACATCTAGATTTTGGTCTTACATCCCAATCTCGACCATCAAGATCTCTCCAAATTCAATTTTCCTACTCGTAATCACTTAAAATGAAAGTTTTTGAAGCAAGAAATATGCAAATTTTGTTGTTTTGACACACTTGACGATTTTTTTGACACATTTCGGTACAGTTATCGAACACATCGTCCTTTCGGCTCTTCCCATTGAGTAAACCTATTTTTAGAAAAAAAAATGTTTTAAATCCGTCCAGCGGTTTTCTAGATTTCGTAGGTTGTGACGGACGGCCGGCCGGCCGGCCGACAGCCAGACATACATTTTTTTTTGCTTCTTTAGAATCAGTTAGAATCAGAAATGCCAAAAAAGTGGGGGTAAGAATTTCACTTTGAGCTCATGAATGTAATACTTAGGTCTTTCAGACCGAAGTAATTAACCAAAATATTAATATTTCAATTTTTATAAAACCATTCACTGCTTCACTGTTATTTGGTTACACATATTTCACAATTTATTTCTTTTAACTATTTTATTACTTATATCATTAGTTCAAAAACTGTTAACATTTAATAACTACATAAATTATTTAACAATCAGTAAAATACATCCAATTAAAATACTTTCATAATTAATATTAAAAAATGAACAACAATGGTTTGATTATTTTAAAATCTAAAGAAAAAATGACAAAAATATAATATTATGCGTAAAAAATAAAATATCTTTATTTCTTTTTATTGCCATCTGATAGTTTCCGTTTATTTATTTCCGAACTAAAACAAATTTGAGTAAACTCTGATCGTTTACAAAAAATACTTACACAGCATGGGATATAAAACAAGTATAAAACAAAAATTCAAACAATATATGTAAATAGTAATCGATTTGGTTTAAATTGTCAATTTTTTAATCCCAAAAAAGGATTAAAAACGTTTCAATCCAACAAAAGATTAAAACAGTTTAGTCTTTTTTTTTGCCGTGAAGGAATGAAAAATAGCAAAAAATTTTCTAAACGAACTCCCCTCGTTCGGTGATAAACTCTCATAGTTTTTTGGAAAATTCCTCAAGCAAGTGTTATCGTACTATTATCAATATAGTTGCTTTCGAAATTTTTGGCAAAAAATTATTTCGAATTATTACCGCCCTTGGGAAATTGCCACTGAACATTTGTTATTTAATATATCTACCGGTTAGGTAGTTCAAAAATATATAGCTGAATTTTTGCTAAATGTGGAAAAACAGGAAATTTGAGAGTTTATCACAAAATGTAGAAGATGTTTATCACAGAATGTAGACTGGTCCTAGAAGATTTGAAAAACCAATTACTAGAACAAAAGTCTTAATTATCGCAAATATTTTATCCAAAAATCAAATTGGCCATTGCAGGTAATTAAGTCGGAGTACGGATGCAGCGTAATTTATTCACACACCTATTATTGTTGTCTTCCGTTATTGTTATCGAAACAGACGCCACACAAGAATTAAACAAACAAATAAACTTATAATTGCTATAGAAGCAAAGATAAACTTCTTTGTGTATTCTTAAAGTTTCATAATAAAATAGAAAATCTAATAGTTAAACACTAAAAATTTCTGAATTTTATTTCTGTTTTTTTTAAAAAAAAGTATGAAAAATTTATTAATATGGTTAATTCGTCGTTGACAAGATGAAAGGGCGTATCTCAAAAATTGCCGGATTTGAGTTACGACCGGCAATGTTGCTATTTATAAGCATATTTTCCTATGACAAAAAAGCGTATCTCTATTGCTATATATATATATATACGAAATAGACAGTGGGCGTAACTCAAATTAATAATTACAAAACACGACAAACAGGCGGAAATGGACTTACGCCCGTTTTTCGTATTACACTATATGAAGGAAATAGCTACGCCCGTTCTTTCAGGTGTTTATTGACAACATAACCTCAAATAATTAGTTTGAAAACGCTGCTTGTTGTTTACCGAATTGGGCAATAAAGTGTTTATTCGTGATTTTTAATATTCTGTACCTAAGATCGGCGTTGTACCTCAGATCAGTGCACCGAAAAAAATTGACGACGTTCCAGAAAACTACTGTGTTTTTGAAGGAAATCCTAGTGAGAAAGAAACAGACCTAGTTTTGAAAAAGAAGGAAAACACAAAAAAATAGCTGCTACGAAGATGCGAAATTTGGGTGAAAGCTACGTTAGTTACAAAAGAAAAAAGTAATGCCGGCAAGGAAAGTTTTGAGAGATAGGTGCAACGGTACTACTTGTTCAAAATTAAGGAAAAAATGTGTGCTGTTTTCAGAAGAGGACAGAACGAACATATTAAATGATTTTTACGGTACTTCGTCCATACAGCTACAAAGAGAATATATTGCTCGTTTTGTAAAGCGTATGAATACCAAGCAAAAAACAAAAATTGACTAAGATTCAAGGCGACATGAAAGTAACTATTATTTTTTACCAAAAGATGATTCACAGATAGCCGTATGCAAGAAAATGTTTTTGAGTACTTTGGAAATTTCAGAAAAGGTAATGCGCACATCTTTAACTAAGGTGAGGCAAGCAGGAGTTATTGAAAAAGATGGAAGGGGAGGCAGACCAGTAAATTTAAAAGACAAGGACGAAGCAATTAAAAATTTAATACTGGAACACATAAAGAAATTTCCGAGAATGGAGTCGCGCTACTGCAGACAAAGTTCCACTCGCGAATACTTGCATACAGACCTTACTGTCAGGAAAATGTATAATATGTTTATCAATGAACAAGGAGGTGAAAAAGATAACCATAGTCATTTTCTAAAATAAATAAAGAGTGTTTAATGTAATCATCGTATTCTTAGCAATTAAAAATTTAATACTGGAACACATAAAGAAATTTCCGAGAATGGAGTCGCGCTACTGCAGACAAAGTTCCACTCGCGAATACTTGCATACAGACCTTACTGTCAGGAAAATGTATAATATGTTTATCAATGAACAAGGAGGTGAAAAAGATAACCATAGTCATTTTCTAAAATAAATAAAGAGTGTTTAATGTAATCATCGTATTCTACGTTCAATTTTCAATAAGAAACGTATATTTAATTAATGAAGACATAAGTTACTTCGGTCTGAAAGACCTAAGTATTACATTCATGAGCTCAAAGTGAAATTCTTACCCCCACTTTTTTTGACATTTCTCGACGTTTTAGGACCTCCTGATTCTAAAAAAGCAAAAAAAAAAAAATGTATGTCTGTCTGCCGGCCGGCCGTCATTACCTACGCTGCAGGGAAAACCGCTGGAGGGATTTCAAAAATTGAAAGGACGCTGTGTTCGATAACTGTACCGGAAGTGTGTCAAAAAAATCATTATGTGTGTCAAAAATAGCAAATTTTCATATTTTTGGCTTAAAAAACGTTCATTTTAAGTGATTACGAGTAGGAACATTAAATTTGGAGAAATCTTGATGGTCGGGATTGGTATGTGAGATCAAAAACTAGATTATTGCATTATAAGTTTGTCAAAAAAATGTTGTCAAGTGTGTCAAAAGAAAGATTTTTGTTTATTTTTTACCTAATTTTATGGAAAAAAATAAAATTAATTTTCTTTGTTTGAAATGAAGTTTTATTATTATTATTGAGAATTATGGCATTATAAGTTTGTCAAAAAAATGTTGTCAAGTGTGTCAAAAGATTTTTATTTAGTATTTTACCTAATTTTTTGCAAAAAAAATAAAAGTGTTTGTTTGAAATGAAATTTTTATTATTATTATTGAGAATTATGGCATTATAAGTGTGTCAAAAAATGTTGTCAAGTGTGTCAAAAGAAAGGTTTTTATTGATTTTTTACCAAATTTTTTTAGAAAAAAATAAAATTAATAGTTCGTATGACATGATATATTATTATTATTATTGAGAATTATGGCATTATAAATTTGTCAAAAAATAATGTCAAGTGAGTCAAAAATGATTTCATTTATTTTTTTAGGCAATTTTTTGGGAAAAAAAATGTAGCTGTTTTTATGACGTAAATGTAATTCAAAATGAGATTGGACATGGAAATTTTTGAATTTGTTATAGTTTTTGAAAAATTTTTGGAATTTTGAAAAAGTTTGTATTTTTGATTTTGTAATAATTTTTGCAATATTTTTAGAATTTCGGCAAATTTTAATTTTTGATTTTGTAAGAATTTTCGAAATATTTTTAGAATTTTGAAAAATTTTTAATTTTGATATTATTATAATTTTTGGAATTTTGAAAAAAGTTTCAATTTATGATTTTGTAATAATTTTTGCAATATTTTTAGAATTTTGGAAAAAGTTTGTATTTTTAAGAATTTTTGAAATATTATTGGAATTTAGAAAATATTTAAATATTTGATTTTATTCTAATATTTGGAATATTTTTGGCATTTTGAAAAAGTTTGATTTTATTTAATTTAACAATATTTTTGGAATTTTGATTATAATTTTCCGGCAACGTATTGATGTTTCGTGTTAGTTTTGTAGTAAATTTTTAAACAGAGATAAAAAATACTTGTACTTTAACAAAGAGTTATGTTTGATGTACATCGCTGCCCAAAACTAAAAACCATGTCCTCATAAAAGTTTTTTGCCGAAAACTATATCAAAATCCTTAACCCAGACCGAAGTCTTGATATCTCAGAGCTTGAGATTTCAGCCCCTCCATATTTTTACTGTTACAAATACGTTAATTTTTCCAGCGCCGGACGACAAAAATTTATAAAATTTGTTATCGTCTCGCGCTCGATAAACTAGTTCATTTCTAACAGTAAAACTCATTTTTCCATTAATTAAATATACGTTTCTTATTGAAAATTGAACGTAGAATACGATGATTACATTAAACACTCTTTATTTATTTTAGAAAATGACTAAAAACTAATTTTAAAATTTTATTTGTTTATAACAATAGGCGTTTGTTAATAATTTTTATAATCAACAATTTTTTTTTTAATTGCATCTCCATTCTTTAAAACAAAACAGACAAAAAGTGTCTATCTCTACCAGAACCGAAGTTATAAATCTTTGAAAACAAGTCTTCAAGCCAAAAATCACAAAATTCTCGAAATTTAGAACCGCTCTATTTCCATCCCCCTAAAAAAAAGAAAAACTCCTCAAACAAGTATATCGTTATGTTTATATAGAACCCCTAAAAAAATTTTCAGCTGAATCAAAAATGTCTTAGTCACATTTAGTCCTAATCTGTTCGGTATGTAAAAAAATGACCCATATATGGAATTTTTTGTCGTCCCGCGCTCGATAAATTAATTTATTTCTAACAGTAAATATCATTTCTCCATTAAGAAAAAATACTTTTTTATTCTCTTCCATTTAATTATATCAGCTTTATTTGTATGTTTTTTCGATAATAATAGTATGTATTATTGTATTGTTTTCTAACCTATAGCCTAATGAACTTAACCTATTGCCTAATGAATATTTTATTCAATTGGTATGATTCCAATTGGTCAAATTGTTTTAATTTCATTAAAATTATTTTCAAATTATAATCACAATTGCTTTGATAAGTTTTGTTCAAAAATCAAATTTTGAGTAATTCTCTTATATCGTTTAGTTGAACTTGGTTGATTGTATGAGAAGGGCGTTTTTTATCATCAGGGTTTTTTTATTAAGAAATTTGATTTATCAATTAAAACAATAAAGATTTATTGTTTTAATTGAAGAAAATGTTTTTATTTTTTATAATACACAATTCTTTTTTATAATAAAATCTTTGTCAGAGAATAAAGTATTGTAATCGATTCGTGAATAATGGATTTTATTCTCTCGCAAATTAAAATTCTCGCTCGTGCCTCGCTCAAATTTTAAACTTTTGCTTGAGAATAAACTACTTCATTATTCACTCATTGATTAAACTACTATTATTCGCCTACATATTAAAGTGTTACTTTATTACTGTGATTTGCGGCTTTAAAGTATCACTTTTCAACTATTTATTTTGTTGTCATAGCTACGTCCAAAAAAGTAAAAAGCATTTGTATTTGTTTAAATTCTATGAAAAATAAAATTTTTTATCAAAGCAACCTTCAAATTCAAAATTTCATTATCCAATTAAAATAGTTGTTATCATTTGTTGTCATAGCTACACAATAATTCGGAAAAAATAATAAATATTTTGTCAAAGGTTACTTGTTCCACATATTTTCATTTTAAAATTTATGAAAATTTATGATTTTAATTTAGAATAAACAACTTTTCTTAAAATATTTTGCTTGCGGCGAATAAAAAATAGTATATGATGCACGGACGTAAGCTATTTTGGACTTAATGTGAGTGCAAATCTCGGCTAGCGCCACGATTTGCAAACTCCACATCCGTCCAAAATCTTTAGCTTTACGTCCTAGCATCATAATGTACTATTTTTCTAGGAAATTGAACGTTAAATACGATGATTATATTAAAAACTAATTTCATGGGTGGGGCAATGGTTAAAATTTAATTTTAACATTTTATTTGTTTATAACAATAGGAATTCGGTAATAACTTTAGTTAAAAATATTTATTTTTAAAAAATTCCATCTTTTAACTTTCAAATAAAAAAAAGAAAAAGCTTCCATCTTCTTTAAAACCGAAGCTATGAATTTTTGAAAATACGTCTTCAAGCCAAAACTCACGAAATTCTCGAGATTTAGAACAGCTCTATTTTCAAAAAAAAAAAACACGTATATCTTTTTTTTCGATAAGAAACCCCTAGAAAAAATTTCATCCAAATCAAAAATGGGTCGGTCAGAAAGGTGTTCGGTTTAAAAGAGAATTACCCATATGTAAGGTAGTTAGTTAGTTTGCTTATGCTGGGGGCCCCTGAATCGCGGGGCCCTGGTGCGGTTGCCTAAAAACTTGTATGATAATCCGCCACTGATATACGCACAGTACAGTGCGTATGACATACACACAACCGAGACAAATAAAACAATCAAAAGAGATTCAAGTTATTGATAAAAACAAACTGGCAGACAAAATAAATGAACAAGACTTTGAAACAGATGGAAATAATAATTTAAATTCAATATGTAATGAGTTTATATCTTTTATACAATATGTTACAATTGCTTGTACCAAAAAAATTAAATTAAAGTATAATAACAAATTATCTGCAGTGGATTGATAGGGAGCTTTCAGAAATTATCAAAACTAAATCATATTGGTATACCAAAAAACGAAAAAATCCTAATGATAATCACATAAATACACAATACCAAGTCTGGAATGAAAAATTTTCTAGCTTAAGAAAATTGAAAATGAAGGAATACTTTTTTAATAAATTCAATCAAGCAAATGATCCTAGAAAACGATGGAACATCGTGAAAGAATTGATGCAAGGTCCCCCAAATTTTAAACGTAATGAAATATTTGAAAACATCAACACAACTGAAGATAAATTGGCTAAGTTAAATGAATTTAACAATTATTACAGTAATATTGGAGAAAATTTAAGTAAACAACATCCTCATAAACATTATGTTCTATCCAAAGACACTGATAAAGAATTCAATTTTAAACCAGTTACTGATTAGGGCTTGTAAATCGGATAAAACCGAAACCGGCTACCCGGGTTTTTCTTGATTTTTACAAAACCGTCTAAAACCCGGGTTTTGCTGTGAAAACCGGGTTTTTCTGTAGCATCGAAAGTTCAATTTATTGTTTATTCTAGAAAGGAAATTTAGTTTTTCGTACTCTGGATGCAATAGAGTATAGATTCTTTAATTAAAGTTGTATAGAAATGGATCGCATATCTGTATAAAAATATTCGTAACCTATACAGTATAGTTGTTAACATCGTAAACGTTGCCCAAATACAATGTGGAAAACTTTAATATCTTCGCTTGCGGATTTGCCGTTTGTAACTTTATTTTAGTTGTTTATATTAAATTCTTAGGTATACACATTTTAAGAAAGTATTCCAACATAATATTTTTATCAACAATCTGAACTTTTCTCTGCAGTCTTTTATCGGAAGAAATTTTCAAAACATTTTACAATTTATGTTTTGATTTTTGGGGTAGTAGGTTTTTTTTAGTTTCCATTGCTGTTTTCATTATGCTTTAAATTTTTATTTCGTTTTTCATGACTTAATTAACTTATTTCAATAAAATGTTAGGCTGATTTAAGCGTTTGTTTTTTTTATTTTCAACTAGCAGGACCCGCCGTGCTTTGCTACGCTTATAAATAAAATTTGTGCACAGACATTTTGTTGACGTAGTAGCAATGATTTCAAAAAGTAGTAATGAGAAATGATAGCGTAGTTTTTAATTTTTGTTTTTAAAAATATGAATGAAAAATAATCAGTACTTTAGCTCATCAGTTCGGATATATGAAAAATTGGCGATCAAATAAGTTTTCGGGTAAGCTATAAAAAATTTAAATAACTTGTTGAATTAGTAGAGGTGTGTCAACACTCATCTCTATATAGAACATTATACAGAACAAAAATAGATTCACAAATGTTCACAGTGCTCATGCATTGTATTTGTACCCTACACGAAACACACAAAAACTTTTCTAAAGAAGTTTTTTTGAGAAATGAAAATGAAAAATGCTGTCAAATTGCAAAATTCAAGTGAATTACAATAATTACTTTGATCTTAATCACTCACAAAATCTCTCAAAATTTTATTTACCAAATTTACCAAATAGCGTAACCAAATAGCGTAAAAGTTTTGTTTATTTAACATTGGTCGCATATTGCCGCAATCTCATAAGAAAGAAAACTCGAGAAAACTCGTAAAGATAACATTAAATTAACATTGTGTCATTTTTATTTTAATATGGAACGAATTTCAAAACGTCGTTTTAATTATATTTATTTATTCGAGTACTTGTGGGCACACTTTATTTTTTGTTTTTCCGTCTGGTGCGTAAACAAATAATTCAGAAGGTTTTCCTAACGCGCCAGCTACATATAGTTGTCCATGTCCATGTGAGAAGAACGGATTCTCCAAATCTAGTCCACATACTTGCAGTAACTGTCCGTGTGCTTTGTTGATGGTAATTGCAAAAGCGAGTTGCACTGGAAACTAAACGTTTGAATCTGTTGGGATCATTGAAATATGTGGCCTGTCTGTCGTGGCAGCACTACATCTTCCTCTTCGAATTTTTCACTCAAAATTGTAGCTTCAATGACATTGTACATCTTTGTTTTCACGGAAGTTCAAAAAAGTTTGTGCAATTTCAAAATATGTGACATATTTGGAATTATAATATGTGTCACAACAACACATAAAAACCTTTTAAGACCTAGGTTGTACAACATAATGCTTTTTAAGACGTTGATGGGCGCAAATTTTTTTTTATATTCTTCTTAAAGAATGGAAGAATTAATAATAAATCCTTTCACATAATAATGTACGACATAGGGCAATATTTCATGATAGGATGGAGGAAATAAAAACAATATACTTTTCTTTTCAAATTTGCAGAACAAAGCTAAAATTAGGTTCCTAATTATCCTAGTGCTAGAGGCATATACCAAGATCATATAACCCATTGTTTACCTCAAGCCAGCATATATAGTAATTATATGGAACCTCATTTATTCGAGCAAAAAGTTCATTATTTTAAAAAATTAAAAAATTACGTCCATCAACACCTTAGAAAGCATGTTCTTATGTGTTGTTGTGACACACATTGTAATTCCTACTACCCAACACATTTTATTTTAAAAAATATTGCGACGCTGGTGCATAGGCTGACTTCACCACAGCTCTGGAAACATAGTGTTCTGGATACATAATGAGCTAATATCCATCAAATACTTTAATTAAAAGCTAACCAATATTATGGACTTCGTAGTTCTAATAATAAAAATATTATAGCAAGCAGTAGTATCCCAACAAACATAAATTCTGTTGTACGAGAAAAAGTAAAAAAAAAATTTATCGGAAGTGACAAACCGGAAGTTAGGATGCAGAACTATTGTAAACCGTATTAAATGTGTATGTACCAAATTTCATCCAATTCGATTATCAGGTACAGAAGTTATTGAGCTTCCAAAATAACAGGTGCTTGGAAGACCCCCTACCACTTTGTTCACTATCGCTAAAAAAACTAATCAGTTCCTTGCCATACATATTTGCATCTTTTTGCAAAGTGTGATCAAAATTACTTAACGAACGAATATTGTATGCATCCAACAAACATTGAAACAATAAACAGTTGTTCGGGAGGACTCCACCACTTATCCCAATATTGTCCAAAAACTAATCAATTCTTTGTCATTAAAGTCTTCATCTTTTTTCAAAGTGCCATTAAAATTGATTGATGGATGAAATCTGTATGCTCCCAACAAACTTTTAAAACAAAGTGTGATAAGTCAGCAGTTGTATGGTAGACCCCCCGCCACTTTGATCAAAAGATGATAATTATTTTCTTACACTAATTGGAACCTTTTCCATAAGTTTTATCATAATCACTTCATTATTGTAGGCTGTAGTGTGCATAAAGATACTGAAAAAACTCCCAACAATTAAAAAAAAATTTTTTTTACCGGAAATAAAAAACAGGAATTTGGGATGCAGAATTTTTGTAAATCATACTACATGCTTATGTACCACGTTTCATCCAATTTGATTATCAGGTACAGATGTTATTAAGCTTTACAAAAAACAGGTGTATGGGACACCCCCACCACTTTGTTCACTATCGCTCAAAAACTAATCAGTTCCTTGCCATACATGTTTGCATCTTTTTCCAAAGTGTCATCAAAATTGGTTCACGAACGAACGCTGTGTGCTCCCAACAAACATTGAAAAAATGATGACACAGTAAACAGGTGTTCGGAAGGCCCCACCACTTATCCCAATATTGTCCAAAAACTAATCAGTTCCTTGTCATTTAAATCTCCATCTTTTTCCAAAGTGTCATTAGAATTGATTAATGAATGAAGTCTGTATGCTCCCAACAAACTTTTAAAACAAAGTGTGAAAAGTCAGCAGTCGTATGGTAGACCCCCGCCACTTTGATCAATGTGTCCCAAAAGATGATAATTATTTTCTCACACTAATTGAACCATTTTCCATAAGTTTCATCACAATCACTTCATTATTGTAGGCTGTAGTGTGCATAAAGACACTGAAAAAACTGCCAACAATTTACAAAAAAAATTTTTTACCGGAAGTGAAAACCGGAAGTTGGGATGCAGAACTGTTGTGAACCGTACTAAATGCTCATGTAACAAATTTCATCCAATTCGATATCAGGTACAGATGTTACTGAGTTATAAAAAAAACAGGTGTATAAGACACCCCCCACCACTTTGTTCACTATCGCTCAAAAACTAATCAGTTCCTTGCCATACATGTTTGCATCTTTTTCCAAAGTGTCATCAAAATTGGTTCACGAACGAATGCAGAGTGCTCCCAACAAACATTGAAAAAGTGTGACACAGTAAACAGGAGTTCGGGAGGACCCCCACCACTTATTCCAATATTATCCAGAAACTAATCAGTTTTTTGTTACTTAAGTCTCCATCTTTTTTCAAAGTGTCATTAAAATAAATTAATAAATGAAGTCTGTATGCTCCCAACAAACTTAAAAAACAAAGTGTGAAAAGTCAGCAGTTGTATGGTAGGGGGCACCACTTTGGTCAATGTGTCCCAAGAGATGATAATTATCTTCTCACACTAATTGGAACCCTTTTCATAAGTTTCATCATAATCACTTCATTATTGTAGGCTGTAGTGAGCATAAAGACACTGAAAAAACTTCAAAACAGTATAAAAAAATTTTTTACCGGAAGTGAAAAACCGGAAGTTGGGATGCAGAACTATTGTGAACCGTACTACATACTCATGTACCAAGTTTCATCCAATACGCTTATCAGGTACAGATGTTATAGAGCTTGGTGCTCCAGGGACCCCACACCATTTTGTTCACTATCGCGCAAAAGCTAATCAGTTCCTTGTCATACATGTTTACATCTTTTTCCAAAGTGTCATCAAAATTCATCCACGAATGAATTTTTTATGCTCCTAACAAACATAAAAACTTTGTGGAAAAAACCACCTGTTGTATGGTTGACCCCCGAACCCTTTATCCAATGTGCTCCAAAAGCTGATAAATTTTTTTTTATGTTATTTAAAAGCTTTTACCAACGTTTCATGAAAATCGATCGGTAATTGTAGGCTACAGTAGGGATAAACACCTGAAAAAAAACATTTTAACCGGAAGTGACAAACCGGAAGTTGGTGTGCAGAAATATTGGAAACAGTACTAAAACCTTATATACTAAGTTTCATTAAGATCATAGTCCGGGATCAGAAGTTATTCAAGATTTAAACTTAGAGGTGTTTGGGAGACCCCCGCCATTTTGTCCAAATTTAAAACGAATTCAGATCTTCTATTTTCAAGTGAACCTGTATCATTTACCAAAGTTTCATCAAGATCCTATGCAGAAAACTCACTATGGCAAACGTGTTGCCAGCTAAGGGCCACATTTTTAATTAGTTTGTTTATCATACTTGCTATCCATGTTTGATTATACATAAGCTATGCTTCTTTGTATAGTATTTGTTACAATTTGCAATTGCAAACCAATAACATATTTAGTTTATTACCAATAACAATAACACATTGTATAGATGATAAAATTTGTAACAGATTCGTTTTTCAATTTCATTAAATTATGTTCAATAAAAAAATTGATCAAAGGAATCTAGCCGTATAAAACGATATTTAAAGAAAAATCAAATTAAATTATTATCAATATATTTAGGCAGAACCCCTTAAGATAATTGTAATGGCTCCCCCTGGGGTTCCATTCAAAAAAAAATTTGCCTGTTACCTATGCGCAAGTGTACACAACAACTTCCCAAAGTTTCATGATGATCGGATGAATTGTTTATTAATGCATAAACGACAAACATACATACTTTCAATTTTATATATATAGAAGAAGAAGATGAAGGAATAAATACTTGATTTTAAACTTTTAGTAACATTTAAGGTTAATCAAATTTCACTTTAAAAAACTGTTTTAATTAATTTCAATGAAGTATGCAAACAAATATGTACAACTCGTTAGAAAACAGATATTTCCGTACTCGGTGTACATCAAATCATCACACCTCATCCGGCAAAATCTTTCTTTTCTAAACGCAATAATAATTTTCTTCTGTTGTTCGTGCAGAATTAAATATTATCAATATTGTCTTAGTATCAAATCAAGTACCAATTTTTATTAGAATATAATATTCTTGTATGAGCTAGAATGAAGGCAATTCTTCACGAGGATGAAGTTTCCCGGAACGAGCGTAGCGAGTGGAGGGAATCATCCGAGTGAAGAATTGCCTTCATCCTAAGCGAATACAAGATACTATTTTATCCACGACTACAAATAATTCAAATAATTTTATTCATGTTTTCCTGTACAAGTTTATATCGCCATATTGAATGAAATGAAAAACAAAACCAAACATGTTTGTTTATTTTAGATTTTATATATGTATTGTTTTTGTTTTAACTGATTTATATTACTATACCAACAAATCAAGTTTTTAATTTGTTAGGGGAATTTTGAATAAATAAAGCGTAATAAAAGAAATAAAAAAGAATTTGATATATAGAAAAGGAATGAATACAATTACAATGAAAGATATACGCATGGAAAGTATATATTCTTTAGTAGTCGTGGATAAAAATAGTTCTTACTCTTAAATCGAAATAAATATTTTAGAGAGCATTCACGAAGGTGAAGTCGAACCAATGACATCCGCATCTGTAGTTCTTTATTATAACAACTACAACATTCAATTTCTGCGGTATTGCATGGTTCTAACGAATGTGTAAACCGTTCATTTTAAGTGATTACGAGTAGGAACATTAAATTTGGAGAAATCTTGATGGTCGGGATTGGTATGTGAGATCAAAAATTAGATTATTGCATTATAAGTTTGTCAAAAAAATGTTGTCAAGTGTGTCAAAAGAAAGATTTTTGTTTATTTTTTACCTAATTTTATGGAAAAAAATAAAATTAATTTTCTTTGTTTGAAATGAAGTTTTATTATTATTATTGAGAATTATGGCATTATAAGTTTGTCAAAAAAATGTTGTCAAGTGTGTCAAAAGATTTTTATTTAGTATTTTACCTAATTTTTTGCAAAAAAAATAAAAGTGTTTGTTTGAAATGAAATTTTTATTATTATTATTGAGAATTATGGCATTATAAGTGTGTCAAAAAATGTTGTCAAGTGTGTCAAAAGAAAGGTTTTTATTGATTTTTTACCAAATTTTTTTAGAAAAAAATAAAATTAATAGTTCGTATGACATGATATATTATTATTATTATTGAGAATTATGGCATTATAAGTTTGTCAAAAAATAATGTCAAGTGAGTCAAAAATGATTTCATTTATTTTTTTAGGCAATTTTTTGGGAAAAAAAATGTAGCTGTTTTTATGACGTAAATGTAATTCAAAATGAGATTGGACATGGAAATTTTTGAATTTGTTATAGTTTTTGAAAAATTTTTGGAATTTTGAAAAAGTTTGTATTTTTGATTTTGTAATAATTTTTGCAATATTTTTAGAATTTCGGCAAATTTTAATTTTTGATTTTGTAAGAATTTTCGAAATATTTTTAGAATTTTGAAAAATTTTTAATTTTGATATTATTATAATTTTTGGAATTTTGAAAAAAGTTTCAATTTATGATTTTGTAATAATTTTTGCAATATTTTTAGAATTTTGGAAAAAGTTTGTATTTTTAAGAATTTTTGAAATATTATTGGAATTTAGAAAATATTTAAATATTTGATTTTATTCTAATATTTTGAATATTTTTGGCATTTTGAAAAAGTTTGATTTTATTTAATTTAACAATATTTTTGGAATTTTGATTATAATTTTCCGGCAACGTATTGATGTTTCGTGTTAGTTTTGTAGTAAATTTTTAAACAGAGATAAAAAATACTTGTACTTTAACAAAGAGTTATGTTTGATGTACATCGCTGCCCAAAACTAAAAACCATGTCCTCATAAAAGTTTTTTGCCGAAAACTATATCAAAATCCTTAACCCAGACCGAAGTCTTGATATCTCAGAGCTTGAGATTTCAGCCCCTCCATATTTTTACTGTTACAAATACGTTAATTTTTCCAGCGCCGGACGACAAAAATTTATAAAATTTGTTGTCGTCTCGCGCTCGATAAACTAGTTCATTTCTAACAGTAAAACTCATTTTTCCATTAATTAAATATACGTTTCTTATTGAAAATTGAACGTAGAATACGATGATTACATTAAACACTCTTTATTTATTTTAGAAAATGACTAAAAACTAATTTTAAAATTTTATTTGTTTATAACAATAGGCGTTTGTTAATAATTTTTATAATCAACAATTTTTTTTTTTAATTGCATCTCCATTCTTTAAAACAAAACAGACAAAAAGTGCCTATCTCTACCAGAACCGAAGTTATAAATCTTTGAAAACAAGTCTTCAAGCCAAAAATCACAAAATTCTCGAAATTTAGAACCGCTCTATTTCCATCCCCCTAAAAAAAAGAAAAACTCCTCAAACAAGTATATCGTTATGTTTATATAGAACCCCTAAAAAAATTTTCAGCTGAATCAAAAATGTCTTAGTCACATTTAGTCCTAATCTGTTCGGTATGTAAAAAAATGACCCATATATGGAATTTTTTGTCGTCCCGCGCTCGATAAATTAATTTATTTCTAACAGTAAATATCATTTCTCCATTAAGAAAAAATACTTTTTTATTCTCTTCCATTTAATTATATCAGCTTTATTTGTATGTTTTTTCGATAATAATAGTATGTATTATTGTATTGTTTTCTAACCTATAGCCTAATGAACTTAACCTATTGCCTAATGAATATTTTATTCAATTGGTATGATTCCAATTGGTCAAATTGTTTTAATTTCATTAAAATTATTTTCAAATTATAATCACAATTGCTTTGATAAGTTTTGTTCAAAAATCAAATTTTGAGTAATTCTCTTTTATCGTTTAGTTGAACTTGGTTGATTGTATGAGAAGGGCGTTTTTTATCATCAGGGTTTTTTTTATTAAGAAATTTGATTTATCAATTAAAACAATAAAGATTTATTGTTTTAATTGAAGAAAATGTTTTTATTTTTTATAATACACAATTCTTTTTTATAATAAAATCTTTGTCAGAGAATAAAGTATTGTAATCGATTCGTGAATAATGGATTTTATTCTCTCGCAAATTAAAATTCTCGCTCGTGCCTCGCTCAAATTTTAAACTTTTGCTTGAGAATAAACTACTTCATTATTCACTCATTGATTAAACTACTATTATTCGCCTACATATTAAAGTGTTACTTTATTACTGTGATTTGCGGCTTTAAAGTATCACTTTTCAACTATTTATTTTGTTGTCATAGCTACGTCCAAAAAAGTAAAAAGCATTTGTATTTGTTTAAATTCTATGAAAAATAAAATTTTTTATCAAAGCAACCTTCAAATTCAAAATTTCATTATCCAATTAAAATAGTTGTTATCATTTGTTGTCATAGCTACACAATAATTCGGAAAAAATAATAAATATTTTGTCAAAGGTTACTTGTTCCACATATTTTCATTTTAAAATTTATGAAAATTTATGATTTTAATTTAGAATAAACAACTTTTCTTAAAATATTTTGCTTGCGGCGAATAAAAAATAGTATATGATGCACGGACGTAAGCTATTTTGGACTTAATGTGAGTGCAAATCTCGGCTAGCGCCACGATTTGCAAACTCCACATCCGTCCAAAATCTTTAGCTTTACGTCCTAGCATCATAATGTACTATTTTTCTAGGAAATTGAACGTTAAATACGATGATTATATTAAAAACTAATTTCATGGGTGGGGCAATGGTTAAAATTTAATTTTAACATTTTATTTGTTTATAACAATAGGAATTCGGTAATAACTTTAGTTAAAAATATTTATTTTTAAAAAATTCCATCTTTTAACTTTCAAATAAAAAAAAGAAAAAGCTTCCATCTTCTTTAAAACCGAAGCTATGAATTTTTGAAAATACGTCTTCAAGCCAAAACTCACGAAATTCTCGAGATTTAGAACAGCTCTATTTTCAAAAAAAAAAAACACGTATATCTTTTTTTTCGATAAGAAACCCCTAGAAAAAATTTCATCCAAATCAAAAATGGGTCGGTCAGAAAGGTGTTCGGTTTAAAAGAGAATTACCCATATGTAAGGTAGTTAGTTAGTTTGCTTATGCTGGGGGCCCCTGAATCGCGGGGCCCTGGTGCGGTTGCCTAAAAACTTGTATGATAATCCGCCACTGATATACGCACAGTACAGTGCGTATGACATACACACAACCGAGACAAATAAAACAATCAAAAGAGATTCAAGTTATTGATAAAAACAAACTGGCAGACAAAATAAATGAACAAGACTTTGAAACAGATGGAAATAATAATTTAAATTCAATATGTAATGAGTTTATATCTTTTATACAATATGTTACAATTGCTTGTACCAAAAAAATTAAATTAAAGTATAATAACAAATTATCTGCAGTGGATTGATAGGGAGCTTTCAGAAATTATCAAAACTAAATCATATTGGTATACTAAAAAACGAAAAAATCCTAATGATAATCACATAAATACACAATACCAAGTCTGGAATGAAAAATTTTCTAGCTTAAGAAAATTGAAAATGAAGGAATACTTTTTTAATAAATTCAATCAAGCAAATGATCCTAGAAAACGATGGAACATCGTGAAAGAATTGATGCAAGGTCCCCCAAATTTTAAACGTAATGAAATATTTGAAAACATCAACACAACTGAAGATAAATTGGCTAAGTTAAATGAATTTAACAATTATTACAGTAATATTGGAGAAAATTTAAGTAAACAACATCCTCATAAACATTATGTTCTATCCAAAGACACTGATAAAGAATTCAATTTTAAACCAGTTACTGATTAGGGCTTGTAAATCGGATAAAACCGAAACCGGCTACCCGGGTTTTTCTTGATTTTTACAAAACCGTCTAAAACCCGGGTTTTGCTGTGAAAACCGGGTTTTTCTGTAGCATCGAAAGTTCAATTTATTGTTTATTCTAGAAAGGAAATTTAGTTTTTCGTACTCTGGATGCAATAGAGTATAGATTCTTTAATTAAAGTTGTATAGAAATGGATCGCATATCTGTATAAAAATATTCGTAACCTATACAGTATAGTTGTTAACATCGTAAACGTTGCCCAAATACAATGTGGAAAACTTTAATATCTTCGCCTGCGGATTTGCCGTTTGTAACTTTATTTTAGTTGTTTATATTAAATTCTTAGGTATACACATTTTAAGAAAGTATTCCAACATAATATTTTTATCAACAATCTGAACTTTTCTCTGCAGTCTTTTATCGGAAGAAATTTTCAAAACATTTTACAATTTATGTTTTGATTTTTGGGGTAGTAGGTTTTTTTTAGTTTCCATTGCTGTTTTCATTATGCTTTAAATTTTTATTTCGTTTTTCATGACTTAATTAACTTATTTCAATAAAATGTTAGGCTGATTTAAGCGTTTGTTTTTTTTATTTTCAACTAGCAGGACCCGGCGTGCTTTGCTACGCTTATAAATAAAATTTGTGCACAGACATTTTGTTGACGTAGTAGCAATGATTTCAAAAAGTAGTAATGAGAAATGATAGCGTAGTTTTTAATTTTTGTTTTTAAAAATATGAATGAAAAATAATCAGTACTTTAGCTCATCAGTTCGGATATATGAAAAATTGGCGATCAAATAAGTTTTCGGGTAAGCTATAAAAAATTTAAATAACTTGTTGAATTAGTAGAGGTGTGTCAACACTCATCTCTATATAGAACATTATACAGAACAAAAATAGATTCACAAATGTTCACAGTGCTCATGCATTGTATTTGTACCCTACACGAAACACACAAAAACTTTTCTAAAGAAGTTTTTTTGAGAAATGAAAATGAAAAATGCTGTCAAATTGCAAAATTCAAGTGAATTACAATAATTACTTTGATCTTAATCACTCACAAAATCTCTCAAAATTTTATTTACCAAATTTACCAAATAGCGTAACCAAATAGCGTAAAAGTTTTGTTTATTTAACATTGGTCGCATATTGCCGCAATCTCATAAGAAAGAAAACTCGAGAAAACTCGTAAAGATAACATTAAATTAACATTGTGTCATTTTTATTTTAATATGGAACGAATTTCAAAACGTCGTTTTAATTATATTTATTTATTCGAGTACTTGTGGGCACACTTTATTTTTTGTTTTTCCGTCTGGTGCGTAAACAAATAATTCAGAAGGTTTTCCTAACGCGCCAGCTACATATAGTTGTCCATGTCCATGTGAGAAGAACGGATTCTCCAAATCTAGTCCACATACTTGCAGTAACTGTCCGTGTGCTTTGTTGATGGTAATTGCAAAAGCGAGTTGCACTGGAAACTAAACGTTTGAATCTGTTGGGATCATTGAAATATGTGGCCTGTCTGTCGTGGCAGCACTACATCTTCCTCTTCGAATTTTTCACTCAAAATTGTAGCTTCAATGACATTGTACATCTTTGTTTTCACGGAAGTTCAAAAAAGTTTGTGCAATTTCAAAATATGTGACATATTTGGAATTATAATATGTGTCACAACAACACATAAAAACCTTTTAAGACCTAGGTTGTACAACATAATGCTTTTTAAGACGTTGATGGGCGCAAATTTTTTTTTATATTCTTCTTAAAGAATGGAAGAATTAATAATAAATCCTTTCACATAATAATGTACGACATAGGGCAATATTTCATGATAGGATGGAGGAAATAAAAACAATATACTTTTCTTTTCAAATTTGCAGAACAAAGCTAAAATTAGGTTCCTAATTATCCTAGTGCTAGAGGCATATACCAAGATCATATAACCCATTGTTTACCTCAAGCCAGCATATATAGTAATTATATGGAACCTCATTTATTCGAGCAAAAAGTTCATTATTTTAAAAAATTAAAAAATTACGTCCATCAACACCTTAGAAAGCATGTTCTTATGTGTTGTTGTGACACACATTGTAATTCCTACTACCCAACACATTTTATTTTAAAAAATATTGCGACGCTGGTGCATAGGCTGACTTCACCACAGCTCTGGAAACATAGTGTTCTGGATACATAATGAGCTAATATCCATCAAATACTTTAATTAAAAGCTAACCAATATTATGGACTTCGTAGTTCTAATAATAAAAATATTATAGCAAGCAGTAGTATCCCAACAAACATAAATTCTGTTGTACGAGAAAAAGTAAAAAAAAAATTTATCGGAAGTGACAAACCGGAAGTTAGGATGCAGAACTATTGTAAACCGTATTAAATGTGTATGTACCAAATTTCATCCAATTCGATTATCAGGTACAGAAGTTATTGAGCTTCCAAAATAACAGGTGCTTGGAAGACCCCCTACCACTTTGTTCACTATCGCTAAAAAAACTAATCAGTTCCTTGCCATACATATTTGCATTTTTTTGCAAAGTGTGATCAAAATTACTTAACGAACGAATATTGTATGCATCCAACAAACATTGAAACAATAAACAGTTGTTCGGGAGGACTCCACCACTTATCCCAATATTGTCCAAAAACTAATCAATTCTTTGTCATTAAAGTCTTCATCTTTTTTCAAAGTGCCATTAAAATTGATTGATGGATGAAATCTGTATGCTCCCAACAAACTTTTAAAACAAAGTGTGATAAGTCAGCAGTTGTATGGTAGACCCCCCGCCACTTTGATCAAAAGATGATAATTATTTTCTTACACTAATTGGAACCTTTTCCATAAGTTTTATCATAATCACTTCATTATTGTAGGCTGTAGTGTGCATAAAGATACTGAAAAAACTCCCAACAATTAAAAAAAAATTTTTTTTACCGGAAATAAAAAACAGGAATTTGGGATGCAGAATTTTTGTAAATCATACTACATGCTTATGTACCACGTTTCATCCAATTTGATTATCAGGTACAGATGTTATTGAGCTTTAAAAAAAACAGGTGTATGGGACACCCCCACCACTTTGTTCACTATCGCTCAAAAACTAATCAGTTCCTTGCCATACATGTTTGCATCTTTTTCCAAAGTGTCATCAAAATTGGTTCACGAACGAACGCTGTGTGCTCCCAACAAACATTGAAAAAATGATGACACAGTAAACAGGTGTTCGGAAGGCCCCACCACTTATCCCAATATTGTCCAAAAACTAATCAGTTCCTTGTCATTTAAATCTCCATCTTTTTCCAAAGTGTCATTAGAATTGATTAATGAATGAAGTCTGTATGCTCCCAACAAACTTTTAAAACAAAGTGTGAAAAGTCAGCAGTCGTATGGTAGACCCCCGCCACTTTGATCAATGTGTCCCAAAAGATGATAATTATTTTCTCACACTAATTGAACCATTTTCCATAAGTTTCATCACAATCACTTCATTATTGTAGGCTGTAGTGTGCATAAAGACACTGAAAAAACTGCCAACAATTTACAAAAAAAAATTTTTACCGGAAGTGAAAACCGGAAGTTGGGATGCAGAACTGTTGTGAACCGTACTAAATGCTCATGTAACAAATTTCATCCAATTCGATATCAGGTACAGATGTTACTGAGTTATAAAAAAAACAGGTGTATAAGACACCCCCCACCACTTTGTTCACTATCGCTCAAAAACTAATCAGTTCCTTGCCATACATGTTTGCATCTTTTTCCAAAGTGTCATCAAAATTGGTTCACGAACGAATGCAGAGTGCTCCCAACAAACATTGAAAATGTGTGACACAGTAAACAGGAGTTCGGGAGGACCCCCACCACTTATTCCAATATTATCCAGAAACTAATCAGTTTTTTGTTACTTAAGTCTCCATCTTTTTTCAAAGTGTCATTAAAATAAATTAATAAATGAAGTCTGTATGCTCCCAACAAACTTAAAAAACAAAGTGTGAAAAGTCAGCAGTTGTATGGTAGGGGGCACCACTTTGGTCAATGTGTCCCAAGAGATGATAATTATCTTCTCACACTAATTGGAACCCTTTTCATAAGTTTCATCATAATCACTTCATTATTGTAGGCTGTAGTGAGCATAAAGACACTGAAAAAACTTCAAAAAAGTATAAAAAATTTTTTTACCGGAAGTGAAAAACCGGAAGTTGGGATGCAGAACTATTGTGAACCGTACTACATACTCATGTACCAAGTTTCATCCAATACGCTTATCAGGTACAGATGTTATAGAGCTTGGTGCTCCAGGGACCCCACACCATTTTGTTCACTATCGCGCAAAAGCTAATCAGTTCCTTGTCATACATGTTTACATCTTTTTCCAAAGTGTCATCAAAATTCATCCACGAATGAATTTTTTATGCTCCCAACAAACATAAAAACTTTGTGGAAAAAACCACCTGTTGTATGGTTGACCCCCGAACCCTTTATCCAATGTGCTCCAAAAGCTGATAAATTTTTTTTTATGTTATTTAAAAGCTTTTACCAACGTTTCATGAAAATCGATCGGTAATTGTAGGCTACAGTAGGGATAAACACCTGAAAAAAAACATTTTAACCGGAAGTGACAAACCGGAAGTTGGTGTGCAGAAATATTGGAAACAGTACTAAAACCTTATATACTAAGTTTCATTAAGATCATAGTCCGGGATCAGAAGTTATTCAAGATTTAAACTTAGAGGTGTTTGGGAGACCCCCCGCCATTTTGTCCAAATTTAAAACGAATTCAGATCTTCTATTTTCAAGTGAACCTGTATCATTTACCAAAGTTTCATCAAGATCCTATGCAGAAAACTCACTATGGCAAACGTGTTGCCAGCTAAGGGCCACATTTTTAATTAGTTTGTTTATCATACTTGCTATCCATGTTTGATTATACATAAGCTATGCTTCTTTGTATAGTATTTGTTACAATTTGCAATTGCAAACCAATAACATATTTAGTTTATTACCAATAACAATAACACATTGTATAGATGATAAAATTTGTAACAGATTCGTTTTTCAATTTCATTAAATTATGTTCAATAAAAAAATTGATCAAAGGAATCTAGCCGTATAAAACGATATTTAAAGAAAAATCAAATTAAATTATTATCAATATATTTAGGCAGAACCCCTTAAGATAATTGTAATGGCTCCCCCTGGGGTTCCATTCAAAAAAAAATTTGCCTGTTACCTATGCGCAAGTGTACACAACAACTTCCCAAAGTTTCATGATGATCGGATGAATTGTTTATTAATGCATAAACGACAAACATACATACTTTCAATTTTATATATATAGAAGAAGAAGATGAAGGAATAAATACTTGATTTTAAACTTTTAGTAACATTTAAGGTTAATCAAATTTCACTTTAAAAAACTGTTTTAATTAATTTCAATGAAGTATGCAAACAAATATGTACAACTCGTTAGAAAACAGATATTTCCGTACTCGGTGTACATCAAATCATCACACCTCATCCGGCAAAATCTTTCTTTTCTAAACGCAATAATAATTTTCTTCTGTTTTTCGTGCAGAATTAAATATTATCAATATTGTCTTAGTATCAAATCAAGTACCAATTTTTATTAGAATATAATATTCTTGTATGAGCTAGAATGAAGGCAATTCTTCACGAGGATAAAGTTTCCCGGAACGAGCGTAGCGAGTGGAGGGAATCATCCGAGTGAAGAATTGCCTTCATCCTAAGCGAATACAAGATACTATTTTATCCACGACTACAAATAATTCAAATAATTTTATTCATGTTTTCCTGTACAAGTTTATATCGCCATATTGAATGAAATGAAAAACAAAACCAAACATGTTTGTTTATTTTAGATTTTATATATGTATTGTTTTTGTTTTAACTGATTTATATTACTATACCAACAAATCAAGTTTTTAATTTGTTAGGGGAATTTTGAATAAATAAAGCGTAATAAAAGAAATAAAAAAGAATTTGATATATAGAAAAGGAATGAATACAATTACAATGAAAGATATACGCATGGAAAGTATATATTCTTTAGTAGTCGTGGATAAAAATAGTTCTTACTCTTAAATCGAAATAAATATTTTAGAGAGCATTCACGAAGGTGAAGTCGAACCAATGACATCCGCATCTGTAGTTCTTTATTATAACAACTACAACATTCAATTTCTGCGGTATTGCATGGTTCTAACGAATGTGTAAACCATAGCAATTTTAAGTATAGTCCAAAAAGAAATGAAAATGTTTTGCGTTACTAAGGAAAAATCCATAAAAATCAATATGCTCAATGCTCTGGCATCAATTCAACCCACTTCTACAGACAGTGAGATAGTCTTTTTGATCGCAGGTAATTTCTGTACTAGATTACGTTCATCTGTGAAATTTGACCTGTTAGACGCATTAATTTTTCATATATAATATCACGAGTCGTCAAATAATAGTCGATTATTTTTCATAATCATTATTACGAATGTCATTTGAGGTCCCGAGTGCGCGTAGCGCACGAGGGAAATTTTTGACCTCAAATGGCATGATTGGTAATGTTGAAAAATAATCGACTAATAATTTGATGACGAGTTGTATTTAGCAGACAATTCAACTCTCTAAAAAAAGTTTCAATAAGGCCCAATCAAAACGCTTCATTTACTATTTTTTAGCAAATCAAAACGATTTGTTTTGATTATTTTTTTCTGGTAGGAAGGAACAGCGAATATTTTCGAATATTTTCCGCCTACTTAATATATTAATTTAAAACCAAAATGCACATACAAAATTATGTGAAAATGCAATTTGCAAATAGTAAAAATAGTTTTCATTCATAAATGATTGAATGTTTATGTTTATTTGTTAAAAATAAATTACAAATTTATAACATTTATGAGCCTACTAGGATGAAATAATATTTAATTTTGTTTGACAACAAAGGAATATGTTGTATGAAATAATGTTACTATTTCTGTTCGTTAAATTGTCTGCTAAATACAACTCGTCATCAAATTATTAGTCGATTATTTTTCAACATTACCACTCATGCCATTTGAGGTCAAAAATTTCCCTCGTGCGCTACGCGCACTCGGGACCTCAAATGACATTCGTAATAATGATTATGAAAAATAATCGACTATTATTTGACGACTCGTTATATTATATATGACAATTTAACGAACAGAAATAGTAACATTATTTCATACAACATAATCCTTTGTTGTCAAACAAAATTAAATATTATTTCTTCTTAGTAGGCGCATAAATGTTATAAATTTGTAATTTATTTTTGATAAATAAACATAAACATGCAATCATTTATGAATGAAAACGGACATTTTTACTATTTGCAAATTGCATTTTCACATAATTTTGTATGTGCATATTTGTTTTAAATTAATATATTAAGTAGGCGGAAAATATTCGAAAATATTCGCTGTTCCTTCCTAACAGAAAAAAATAATCGAAACAAATCGTTTTGATTTGCTAAAAAATAGTAAATGAAGCGTTTTGATTGGACCTTATTGAAACTTTATTATATGAGTTGAATTGTCTTAAATATTATTTTATTAAAAAAAATAAACTATAAGTTAAGTTTCGTTTCTATTTTTTCCATACTGTATAATGAATTTTAACATGTTATTTTCAATTTTTTCAAAAATATAATATCAATTTTACTCAAGATAGCTTTTTAAATAACCAAAAACCCGGTTTTTTATTTTATTAAAAACCGAAACCCAGTTTATAAAAATTAACCGGGTTTTTACATGCCCTATTACTGACCGACAAATTTGCATTACTATTAATTAAATTAATTTATTTATTTGTTTTAATTTAGATCATAGATCTATTATTTGTTTACAAACATTATAATATCCCAAATAAAATTTAAAGAAAAAGTTTAAAGTAATTAAAAAAAATTCAAAAAATTAAATATAATAAATCCATAATATAATAGCCGTGAGTCTATCCTTCTACTACGAGCGTAACGTTCAATCTTTATCTATCCTTTAGTCTATTATATTACTAACGTTCAAATTGCTATATGGGTAGCGCGCTCGACTGATGATCTATAGGCTGGGAAGTTCGAATCCTAGTTGTTCCACATTTTTTTTTTAAATAACATTAAAATTAATAAGACTGCATCTAACAAAATATGGTGTGCAATTTATGAAATTTTTTTGCTATCCACAAAATTGTCGATCGATCTAGCTTCGAACCGATAGAACTTTTTATTACACTTTAAAAAAGTATATCACTCTCATCAGGGCTAGCCGACTAGATACACTACCAAAAAAAAATTTTCGCTATATAAACCAAAATAGGTCACTACTCTAGCGAAGTATAAGAAACCAAAAGACTTTCATAAACATATGTTTATTAGATTCAGGTTTAGTCAATTTGTTAGATACCATAGACCAGCGTTTCTTAAACTAGGGGTCGCGACCCCAACTGGGGTCGTTAGACTTTTTCATGGGGTTGCGAGAAATGCCCAATTTAAAACAACTACGCAAAAATTTCTATTTGTATATAAGTCTTAAATTAACAAACTTTGCAAGGTTTTTGAATTAATTTTTCAAGGTTTTAGAATCGGATGGTATGTTAAATTTTCTAAAGTTTTCACTAGTCTTTTGGTGACATTCCACAATCCACAAACCAATTTTGTAGTCAGATCGTTTTCTTTTATATTTATATATACATTTGTGTGGTTTTCCCGTTAGCAATCTTGTGTAATTTACACATAGATGACGGTCGATATACGTTTTCTAATGACATCTATTATATATTGAATCCATAAATCAATCATTTTGACATTAATAATTGTCAAAAATTTATTATGAAGACTTATTGTTTTGTTTCCTACTTGAAGGCCGAGCAACTGGCGTGAATATTTTTGATGTACTGAACAATTGTTTTAAAGAAAATCAGCTGTTATGGGGGCACCACGTGGGCGTCTGTAGTGATAGTGCCGCTGCAATAACAGGTTAAACTAAATGCGCTTCTCGGACGAATAAAGCAACTGCTAGGTGGTTCAAAACTAACAGTTCCCATTGTATGATTCATCGTGAAGCATTAGTGAGTAAAAAACTTTCTCCTGATTTATATCATGTTTTGAAAGAAGTTGTATGTGTTATTAACTTTATAAAATGCAGCGCACTTAATAGTCTCTCAAGAGGCAAAAGTTTGATAAGAGTTTTGGTGTTAAAAGACTAAATAAGATTATTTTTGATGGGAATAAATTCAAATATGGCAGATCTTTTTTGTGACGAAAGCTTTATGTTAAAATTATGTTATTTGATTGATATTTTAAACAAACTTAACGAGGATAAATTCCATTGCAAGGCAAACATACACATATTATAACTTTGTACGATAAAATTAAGGGATTCGTTCAGAAGCTTAATGTGTGGAAACTAAATTTAGAAAAAAACCAGATTGACATGTTTCAGATTATACAATGGATTTTATTGATGAAAATGAATTGAATATATCCGATATAAAAAATGTAATTGTATCTCCTCTTTCAGCCTTTGAAACTGAGTTTGAAAAATACTTTTCTTCTGAATTCAATATTTCACAACACTATTGGATGATAATTCAGCTATTTCAATACAAAGCTTAAAGATATACAACATCTGGACATAAAGTCATAAGAAGAATTTGCTGAACTATCCTGCGATAGTAGTTTGAAGGCACTATTTAAAAATCAAATACCTTAAAATTTTTAGTTGTCAATTAAAAGGGAGTATCCATGTTCGTCTGAAATGGCAGTTCAAATTATTTTACCATTTTGCACCACATATTTGTGCGAAAATGCATTTTCATTTTTATTATATATTAAATCAAAATATCGCTCTCAATTGCGCAATATTGGAAATGTACTGAGACCAGCGCTTTCGGAAATCGAGCCACAATTAACGCTACTTTGCGCGAAAAAGTAAGCACACCCATCACATTAAAAAATATTTGATTAATGTTTTATTTATTTGAATACTTAATAATATATCTAGAAAAGGAATTCTTAATCTTTATTTTTTATTAATTTTCATATTGTTATAACTAGCAAATGCTGCTTATTTTATTTTAATTTTTTGTTTAATTTAATATTTACTATAACTAGAAATTGTTATTAATTTTTGTTTTTATATCAGCTGGAAATAAAATAGTATTTGTTGTTTAAACGTTTTATTTTGAATATAGATTTAACGAATAACGTCAAAAAAAATATGGGTTGTGGGTCGCCAAAATACGGCATTTAAAATTTGGGGTCGCAATACATAAAAGTTTAAGAACCGCTGCCATAGACCATATTTTGTTAGATTCAGTCTTATTATTCATGATGGGATTATTTCCATCGGAGTGATGTAATATCACAAATAATTCATTGAATTAATAACATTAAAATTATTGTTTTTTACACACACTTTAATTTTATTCATACATACATTTCGTTTTACGATAATGCAATTTGATCGATAATGCAGTTTTTATAGCATTTTATTGCACTGTCATTTCCCGTTTCGTTCAAATTATTATAATTTCGATATTAACAAGAAAATTAATTAGTTTTTTGACAGGCAGTGCTAAAAATCATACAATAGTGGTTCCCATAATTATTTGCCATAATTTCATTCCTGTGAACTCAAATAAGGAAAAACAAAAACTACTATTTGAGTATTTCTCTTGCAATATAACAGCTTTATCATAAAAAATCGTGTGACGTCATTTTGTTTAGTTATTTGAAGTTTTAATAAAAACTAGAATGCATTCAGGGGATTTGTTTTTAATTAAGTTACATAATACATATATTTATGGAGCACTATTATGACAGACATTGCCAGAGCGGAGAATACACTACAAGATGCGTTGCAAAAAAGTCTATCTTTTCGACAGATAAATAATGCACTACATCCTTTTTGCAATTACAGAAAATCATTTTAAAAGGTTGATGAAATTTTTTGCATTCTGGTGGGCTGCAAAGATAATTCTTATGTATTCTTATGAGGTAAATTTTTGTGAACGACTCTTTATTTCTACCACATTCAGACTTTGTTCATAATAACAATTAAATACTACAGTAATATTATTACCAAAATTCCTTCTCAAATAATAGATATATTTCCGGAAAAAAGCTGCTGTAAATGTGCCATTTAATGACCATTTAATTTTATACAAAAGCATATTTCAAAAAAGGTTTATAAACATGAAACTCAATCAAATAAATTGACTAAATATATACTAAATCTTCTAACAATATTACCGCCACAAGTTTTAAAGTAGCAAGAGATATTACCAAACATGGCAAAGCATTAACGAATTTATTAAATCATCTATTTTAAGTTGTGGTGAAACGTACTTTTCGAAGATTTTGAAAGCAAAATTTAAAATTCTCACCCGTAGCCAATGTTTGCAGTTAAGTGCAAACACCGTAAGAAATAGAATTATAAAATACGTGAAAATATTTCTAAACAGTTAAAATCTGATGCGGTTGAAGTGTTTGCATTGGCAGTCGATAAGAGTACAGATATTAACTCCGATGCCAAACTGGTAATTTCTGCGTTGTGCTACAGTTAGGAAAATACGACCAGAACTCCCAAAACTAGAAACATTGCAGGAACGAAGTTTTATTCTCCCTTGACGCTAACGCGTCTTGTGAACAAATTTTTACTCACAAAAACGCAACGTTTTCATCTGTTATAGCAAAATGTACTATTTCATAATTGTATTGGCACGCGAAAATAGTGATTATTAAAAAAAAAATTGTTTTGGTACGCGAATAAAATTCAGTTGCGAACCCTGCTCTAGGGTGTAAAATAGTAATTTTTTTACGCATTGTTATTTCAATTGGAAAAAATAGCCTACTTTGCACCCGATTTTTGAATCGTAAAATTGCATTTTACGGTATGCTCGTACAAAATAGTTAATTTTATTCGCCTACATATTAAAGTGGAGCTTTATTACTGTGATTTGCGGCCGTAAAGTGTCACTTTTTAACCATATATTTTGTTGTCATAGTTACGTCCGAAAAAGTAAAAAACATTTGTATTTGTTTAAATTCTATAAAAAATAAAAATCTTTATCAAAGCAACCTTTCGATTCCATATTTCCTTATCCAATTAAAATATTTGTTATTCTTTGTTGTCATAGTTATACAATTATTTTGAAAAAAATAACAAATATTTTGTCAAAGGTTACTACTTGTTCAACATATTGTTATTTCCAAAATTTATGCAAATTTTTAACTTTGATTTAGAATAATAATTTTTTTTTAAATTATTTTGCCTGCGGCGAATTAAAAATAGTATATGACGCACGGACGTAAGCTATTTTGGACTTAATGTGGGTTAACTCCACATACGTCCAAAATCTTTAGCTTAATGTAAAATAAATACGTATCCAGAGGCGTAGCTAGGGGGAGGGGGGGGCGGGAGGGCGGTCCGCCCCAAAACGGGTGACACCCGACCGTAAAAAACAAACCATCAGAATTTTTTCAACGATAAATCACTTAGAAACCATTTTAACCAGGTTATCCATATAATTTTAATTTATAAATTGTGATAACTTATAAATGTGTCCTATAAAGGTGTTATTGGTTCCAAAAGAATCTATTCTACTTTTTAAAATTTTTGAGTTATTACGTAAAATAAAATTTTAACAATATGTGTGTATTTCTTTTTTTTTTTAATAGAATCAACATGTTGAGCATTGAATAACATCACCACGATTACTCAATAGCTTTGAATATTCCTATAGATACCATATTAACCGTTTTCTTGTACGGTACATTACTTAGTATGCAAGAATGATTCTTTAACGACCAGGTCTGAAAACACATATGCTGAATAATGTATAGTAAAATTGGTTTACGTCGATAATGTGGCAACCTTTGTCGATAGGGTGACACCCTTGAGCTACAATTTCTCTATTCCAAAATTATTTCTAAAATTTCAGCTTAACTTTACTACCTAATACATATATGTTTTACATTTCAAACAAATTAATTGCAAACACCTAAGGAAACCAATAAACAATCAAATCACCGAGTTTGTAAATGATCTCAAAATAATTTTTTTTCCTTTATCTTGAAACTCAGGGAATAAATTGGAATAGATCGTTTTTCAATGGACACAAAAATAATTACTGTGGAATAAAATGGCAGTTAATTACTGCAGTTTTGCAAATTTGTATAGGTAGATACATACTCATACTATTTGTTTTCAGTTTTATATATTTATATATTTGAATTTCATTTATCATCGTTTATCATTTAAAATTACATTTTGTTGGGTTTTAAATCCCTTGTAAATTTCAAACTCATCAAGTGATTCTTTTAGAGATCCTTGGCTACATAAATGTAAAGCTTTCAAATTTTTTTTAAAAGTGGTGTAGCTTTTGTTATTAACTATGTACATGGTTTGCAAAAATAGACTTTAAATTTTGTTTATTTTTCTTCTTAGGAAGGTATTCCTTAAATCAGTCTTTAAAACATTTTCCGGTTTTCCCGATGTAAAATTTTTCACAAAAATTACATTAGTTTTGTAAATTATTGAGCATGATTCTAATTGGATATTTAATTTTGGTTTCAATTCTTTATATAAAATATCTTTTAGGATGTTATACTTATATTTTTTTAAATAGTTCCTTATAATATTAAGCATATGATTTGTATCTTCCATTTTATCAATTATTATTTAATATAAGTTGTTACAAGGAAATTTAAATAAATTAATTTTCTTGGCGGTGTATTTAGTCGTTAACACAGTGTACTTATTTTGAGCTAGACATACATGTATCCTACAAATATATTTAGAATAAATGCTTTGCTGATATACCTACTATAATTCAAAATATTTTTTTAGATTTCGTTTAGCAAATATCCTAAAAAATAAATATGCCACGAGGAGTTCATACTTCTTAAAGAAAAAGTGGGTTCCAGCAGAGAAAGACCAAACAGGCTAAAATAGATGGAGTTCAGAGCATATCTGGATCCATCAATAAATATGTTACAAAACCCGATGATGTCCAAGGTTCATCAAAAGAAAAGTTGATGCAACGAATGTTTCAGAGAATATTGGCTCATCTTCGGAAAGTAACAGCGACAATACAGAATTAATAATGATAACCTATGATGAAGACGAATTAGAAAGAAATACTGAAAACGACAGGGATAATGCTGCTAATGCTTCTACTATTGAAGACTGGATTTGCATGGGTGAATCACTTCAGGACTTAAGAGATGTATCACATTGGAATATACTCGTCTCTGATAAAGTTCGCATTGAAATCATAAAAAAAGGAAGCGAACATTTTCAAAATAGAGAAGGGTCGTTTGTTACTGTATCTAGACACGGGTTAGACATAAAAGGTGATGTTTGTCATCTTTCTAAAGAATGGTACTATAAAGTGATGCCTTATGGTGAAAAAATTCTGCGGTCATGGATGGTTTATTCTCCTTTAAATAATAACCTGTACTGCTTCTGCTGTCGTATATTTGCTGTCACCAATAGTAATAATACAAAATCTACGACTGGATTTCAGAAGTGGTGAAAACTAAATCCCAAAGTAACCGACCATGAAACTTCAAATGAATATCTGGAGAATTTAGAAAAGTGGAAAACTTTGGCAATGAGGTTAAAATTTCATAAAACGATAGGAGACTCAACATTGCAATTAATAGATAATGAAGAAGTGGAAACATCTTTTATCCAGATTATTGGATATAACTTTGTTTTTATCTAAACAAAACCGAGCATTTTAAGAACATGATGAAGGATAAAGTTCTTCAAATAAAGGCAATTTTTAGAACTAGTCAATCTATTGTATGATGTATGTATGAGTAGTGTGTATGATGTAGTGTTAAAAGAATACATTTTGAATTTGGAGCATGGTAAATCACCAAAAGTATCATATTTGTCACCAGATGTACAAAATGAGTTCATAAATGTTTTAGCGAACCACGTAAAGTTTAAGCTTGTCAACGAAATTAAATCGGTTAAATATTTTGGAATTATGTTTGATAGCACACCTAACATTTCACATATTGATTCGTTATGTGAAAATTGATGATAGACAAGTGGAAATCAAGGAAGAATTCCTTGGATTTTTTCCTTTACATGGGAAAAAAGCCACCGATTTTAGCGATGAAATTCTTACACTGAAAAAAAATTGAAGTAATAACAACCTCATCTCGGAGTTGGCAGTTTATTATTCATGCAAAGAAAAGATATTTACAAAAAATTTCACCGTGATTGGGACAACTACTTAGTACTCAGTAGCATTGTCCTGACAACAGAATGAGGTTTATTTAAAATATAAAGTGTTATATCCAATATAACAGTAGTTGAATAAAGTTAATAACTATTTCCATGAAAACATATTTCTTTGGCCTTATATCATGAATTTTTCATTTTAAAATTTAAGTATTTGAGATTAATTGAACTATATTTTATTTTCACATAAATATTTCATGTGATTGTTGGCTTATAATTGTACAGTTGTTGAATCAATCTCGTAGTTCGATTCACCATATCTGCCCGCACGGTGAGGTTGAGACAACTGCATTTCGATTGGAAATAGGACATGTTTTTTTTAGAGTAAAAATGACGGTATAGATGTTATGAATTGTCGTTCCCAAGGTTATCATAATGCAGCTGTTATGAGTAGTATACATGGAGGAGTGCAAGCTTTTATTAAAGTAAGAAATAAAAAAGCAATTTTTGTCGGCTGCATAGATTTCAATTAATTTATGTGGCCAACACTCATTTGCACAAAATGTAGCTTGTGTAACGTTTTTCGGAACAGCGGAAGCCATTTTTACATGTTTTTCTGCTTCGACTAGCCGCTGGGAAGTGCTTGTTAAACACAACAAAGCAACTGTTAAAAGACTCTTAACAACGCATTGGAGTCCTCATTATGCTGCAGCAAAAGTAGTGGCCGAAAATTTTGATGGAATTGTGGCTGTAATTGAGAAGTTAAGTGATCAACAAGAAAATGTAGATACTAGAGGCGCTGCACAGAACCTTATCCATGCAGCATGTGATTTTACGTTTCTTTGCTATCTTTTGTTTTGGAATGATATTGTAATGGAAATAATATCTGTGCTCAGATTGGATTGCAAAGCAAAGGCTTGAATATTGATCAATAAGTTACAAAAATAGAATCAATTCGTAACGAAGCCACATTGTAGAGGAGGCAATAGATCTTGCTGCGAAAAAATCGGAGGACTATGACATTCCAATGGAAAGCCAAATTCGTCGTAAAAACGTAAAAAACGAATGGCTGATGAGTTTGCCCCTGATGTTGGACTGACACTGAGAGCTCAACTTAAAAAGGACATGTTGGAATGTCTTGACCGATTCAGTGTTGAACTCCGTACTAGACTGAAGTCAGTTCAAGATTTAGCTTCATTATTCGAGGTTGTACACACAAACACTTAACTTTTTGCGAACAGAAAAGAGCTAAAATTATCGGTATCAAAATTTGCCGGTTTTTATGATAAGGTATTGGCAACAGAACTCCTCATAGAAATACCAAGGTTGAGGAGGCATTTAAAAGCGGCCAATGTTACAATTTCTAACTGGGTGTACCTAGATTTTTTAAATTCATCGTAGAATGGGATTTTTCCGAATTTCTTCCAAATCTTACGGTCGCACTAAAGTTATTTATGACTATTTGCGTATCAGTGGTTTCGTGTGAGAGGAGTTTCAGCAAATTAAAATTAATTAAAAATTACTTGCGGGCAACAATGACCCAATGTAGCTTATTAATAATAATGCTCATTTGTATTAATTAAAAAAAATTATATATTACGTTTATCGGCTTTTTATTATTATTGACAGTTTTTATTTTTGGGGTGACACCACAATATCCGCCCCGGGTGCCACCCATGCTTGCTACGCCACAGTACGTATCTTCTACCTACCGTCTTCCCCCGAAAACAACGCCTAGGCGTTGTGTTCGAGGGTGAGCAATTTTTCGACTTTTTTAAAAAGTGATATAATTATTCGAATTGAACGCTGTTTCAAATAGAACGCTATCTCGAATAGAACGCCACTTTTCGAAGTAAGCGATTTCTTAAAAAATTTAAATTTAATTAAAACTTTTGTTGTAAATAAAGCATAAGTTAGTAGTTCAGGTAATCTGTATATGGTTATATGGTTTTATATGTGTTGTTATACATTGCCATTTTATTCTGTATCCAATTTTAAACCAAAAAATTTATTCAATTTTAATAAAGAGTTTGTGCCGGTGTTATTAGCCACTTCCAATCGATTGAATTGCTGAAGGAATTGATTGTAGCCAATTGGTCTAATATTCAGTAAATCATCAAAAGTAGAGCCAAAACAACAGAAAAAGCAATTTTTTCGACATTTAAAAAATACATAATCAAAATCGAAAATTTAAACACAATCAAATATGTACAGATTTAATTTTTTATTATTTTTAACGTTTGACCACAAACCGCAAATAACAAAATATGCATATGTTGAACTGATGAATCTATTTTTCATTCACTTTATTCAATTCTGTAGTAGCTCAATTTACGTCCAGTGTGAACTGAATATTACCATTGGAACATGCAAATTCCCGAATACAATTCAGTTTAATTGAATGATTCAGCAATTCACTCGATTGTAAAGCGGCTAACGTATAGGAAGCATTCATTTACAAATCGAAAAAATTTAGACGAAATTTGACCGACACATTTTTGAGTTGGCTGAAATTTTTTTAGGTATTTTATTTCGAATTTTTTTTGGTTTTTGGAAAATAGAACGGTTCTAAATTTTAAGAACTTCGTGCTTTTTGACTTGAAGACTTATTTTCAAAAATTCATAGCTTCGGTTTTATTAAAGATAGAAACTTCTAGATTGTTTTATTTTAAAGTTAAAAGATGCTTTTTGAAAAAAATAAAGTCATTAAAAATTATTAACAAATTACTATTTTTATTAACAAAAAATATGTTAAAATCGATTTTTAGTCAGTGTCCAACAAAAATAAAGAGTTTAGTATAACCATCGTATGCAAGGTTCAATTTTCTATAAAAAGCTTATTTTTGTTAATAGAGAAACGATTTTTATCCACGACTACTAAAGAATATATACTTTCCATGCGTGTATCTTGCATTGTAATTGTATTCATTCCACTTTATATATTAAATTCCACTTTTTTTATTTCATTCCACTTTATTTATTAAATATTCCCCTAACCAATTAAAAACGTGATTTGTTGGTATAGTAATATAAACAAGTTCAAACAAGAACAATACATATATAAAATCTAAAATAAACAACAAATTTGTTTTGTTTTTCTTGTTATCTTTGATGAATTAATTTCAATATGGCGATATAAACTTTTACAGGAAAACTGGAAATTATTTGAAATATTTTGAAGTCGTGGATAAAATAGCATCTTGTATTCGCTTAGGATGAAGGCAATTCTTCACTCGGATGTTTCCCTCCACTCGCTACGCTCGTTCCGGGAAACTTCATCCTCGTGAAGAATTGCTTTCATTCTAAGATTATACAAGAATCTACTATTACTGTTAGAAGTAAATTAATTTATTGAGCGCGGAACGACAAAAATTTTCATAAATTTTTGTCGTCCCGCGCTGTAAAAATTAAATTATTTCTAACAGTAAAACTCATTTCTCCATTAATTAGATATAAGTTTTAATAGAAAATTTTTTCGATATAAAGCCCCTACGAAAAATTTCAGCCAAATCAAAAATGTGTCGGTCAGAAAGGTGTCCGGTTTGTAAAAGAATGGCTCATAAACATTAATCGATCATTATACAATTGTTGTCCACTTCCACAACAGTAATGTTGACATATTTTAGTTTGCAAAAAACTACAATCTCCATACCACCTGATGTCGAATACCCTTTATGGAGCTTGGCCTTGTCGTTCTCGTCGATAAGATCATTTAGATTGGCTTCAATTTCTAGGATGATATCGCTTATTATACTTCTTAGCCACGTACCGAACGGTTCGAAACTGATTTTGAGGCTTTTGAAATAGTCAAAAAGAGATTTCGAGTTTTTCTCTGCCAAAAATCAATTGCTTTCATATAAAAATCAAAATGCTTATGATATGATTTATCATACATGTAGTGAATGCCTTAAAAAAATTTGTTTGTATTCATAATTCAATACATAACGCCTAGGCGTTATATTTGAATAAAACGCAGGGTAGGCGTTCTATTTGTTTACAACGCCTAGGCGTTTTTTTCGGGGGAAGACGGTAGGTGATTTTATCAGAATAAAACACAATTATGAAACATTCTATACTAATCACTTAATCAATACTTAATCTACACTAAAATAATTGTAAAAAATTTAATAAAATAAAAGAATTACAACAACGAAGGAACAAATAATAATTGTACTAAAATTAAAGCTTGATTAAAACTATTTCCAAATACTTTTTCAAAACTTCTAATACATAATTTTCATTATAATTCTAGCAATCCTGGTTTTGTATTTGCGGTCCAAACTGGATTATGATGACGATACAGCAACAGTATTATTCCATGTCTTCACATCTCTTGTTTATTTTTTCCCCTTATTGGGAGCTATTTTAGCGGATAGTTGGTTTGGTAAATTTAAAACAATTTTATACTTATCAATTGTCTATGCCATCGGTAGTGTTATTATTTCAATTGGTGCGATTCCTGTACTAAATCTCCCAGCAAGTATGATGACAATTATTGGTTTAATATTAATAGCATGTGGAACGGGTGGTATAAAACCATGTGTTGCGGCATTCGGTGGTGATCAATTTAAACTTCCAGAACAAGCACAACAAATTGCAACATTTTTCTCGTTATTTTATTTTGCTATTAACGCTGGATCATTAATATCAACATATTTAACACCGGTTCTAAGAGAAGACGTTCACTGTTTTGGAGACCATGATTGTTTCTCATTGGCATTTGGTGTACCTGGTGCGTTAATGCTGATTTCTATTGTCATATTCGTTATTGGAAAATCAATGTATATAGTTAAAAAGCCAGAAGGAAACACGATTGTAATGGTTTCGAAATGTATTGTGGTAAGTTTAATTTATAAAATCTGAAACTTTTAATTTAAATGTATTTAATTTTAGAACGCAATATCATTACGAGCAAAAGCTGATAATATGAACTGCGATCATTGGTTAGATTATGCTGAGCCAAAGTATGGAAAAAAGTTAGTTGAAGATGTAAAAATGTTATTGAAAATTTTAGTCTTGTATCTTCCATTGCCTATATTTTGGGCATTATTTGATCAACAAGGATCAAGATGGACTTTTCAAGCGACCCGTATGACTGGTGATATTGGGTTTTACACAATTAAGCCAGATCAGATGCAAGTTGTCAATCCATTTTTAATTTTAGTTTTTATTCCATTTTTCAATTATTTTATTTATCCCTTGTTATCTAAAATTGGAATACGACGGCCGTTACAAAAGTTAACTTTGGGAGGTATATTGGCGGGTGTTGCTTTTGTTATTTCAGCAATTGTGGAATTACAGCTAGAGGTAAAAAATACAACATTTTATTTTATAATTTCAACTGGTTTTCATTTGTTTTTGTAGAAAACATATCCTGTTATTCCAGAAAATGGAGAAGGTCAAATAAGAATTTTTAATGCAATGACGTGTGACTATAACGCAACAACAAATATTCCAAATCATGAACATTTTGTTTTAAGATCGTTAGAATCGTTTCAGGAGCTGCATATTCCAGTTGTTGAAAGAAAGCAATTTATTTATAACTTGGATGTGATAAGTTAGTAGTTTTTTTTTTAAATATTTATGACTGTTGACTGTTATACGAAATTTCTAACAAAATGTTGAAATATTTTTATGCGAAATACTTACATACAGATAAACCGTATGTCAGTTTTAGAAACATTTTTAGTTTTAGTTTAGTTTTCAGCATTCGTTAATCACCACAAAGTCACAGAAAAACACGCATTTTTGGTCCAGAGCATGTTTATTATATGTTTTTTTGGGTCACGGAATTCGATGTCCAATTCACCCCATAATCTCAGAATTTTTCAATAATTTTGCTTATGATTTACTAGTTATGTTTTGCAATCATACAGATTACCTATGATTTAGTCTCTTGATTATGGAATTATATTATAGGGTTATGAGGGTTTTGATTTATTAACTTATTAGGTTGAAATTAAATAAAATATGATTGGGTTAAATGTTCGTGGGATTTGATTAATTAGATTTAGATTTGGAGGCTCAGATCCATAAAACTATTATATGTTTAATTATTGAGAATATCGTTTTTTTAAGATTATAAAAAATTATGAGGTGAAGGGGTTAAATCGATCTCAGATTCGGACTCAGCGAGCTAAAAAACGAATAATAAACATGGTCTGACCTCTGGGCCCGAAAGTCGATGTTTTGTTGCGTAGCTGTATAATTAATAAATAATAATTATTCTTTCAGATGGCAATTGCTCAAGTTTAAATGGAACTTTAGAGATTGCATCAGCTCAATCTTTAAGCTATTTAATTTTTAATCAAAACAATAAAACTGTGATAAAAATGTACAAAGATGAAACAGATAAATCAAAAAGTGGATTACCACGAGTTAGAATAGTGGCAAATACTTTAAAATTGGATAAAATTGAGTTCCGTGCACCAGATGGATTGGATGAAGATAATAAAAGTTTTATGTCTGATCAATTAGAGTTAAATGAAATATTTTCTGGCCAATATAATGTATATGTTGATAACAGATTACTAGTCAAGGATATTGATCTCAAGTTAGGTGGCGTTTATACATTTATTATAACAGAAACTGCCGATGGCGTTGTTGTAAGTATCTTATTACGGGTCTAACTACTAAATTATTAAATACAAAATTAGCACATAGTTTGAATTTTATTTGGATACTAATACTTTGTGAGCAGTATAATTTTTATAAAACTTTTGACTGTCCAATAAATAAAATTAAATCGGTTAAGTACTTCTATCACAATTAAAATTCAAAATTACCCATAATACAACTTTGGAGGTTGATTGATTAGTTTCTTCATAACTTTGCAGTGTTTAAAATAAAAAATCTTTAATTTTTCCAAAAGAACCTTCAGTTTTGGTTTTGTCTAAAATACCTATTTTTTAAATGTGAATCAAATCAAAATTTTTATATTTTATTTAAAAATTATAACAAACTATTCGATGGTAAATATGAGATGAGAACGAGACAAAAAGTGATACTGCACAAGGTTTCGCCCGAAAAAAATCTGCTTCCATATAAATAAATTAATAAATCAATTTTCTTATCCATTTTTAGAAAATGAATGAACACATTATTACAGAACCAAACTCAGTACACATGCTTTGGTTAGTGCCACAATATGTAATAATAACCGCAGGAGAAGTTATGTTTTCTGTTACTGGCTTAGAATTTTCGTTCACTCAAGCACCATCAAGTATGAAATCTGTATTGCAGGCATGTTGGTTACTAGCTGTAGCATTTGGTAATATTATTGTTGTCATCATTGCCAAAGCTAGAGCTTTTGATTCGCAAGCCAACGAATTTTTCTTATTTGCTGCACTTATGTTCATCGATATGGGATTGTTCGTAATACTTGCGTTACGCTATAAATATGTTGTACAAGAAGATTCAGAATCAGATTTAAAAAGTATTAAACTGGACGACAATAATTTGAAAAATGAACAACAGAATGAAACTGGAATTACAAATAAAGGATTTAGTGCTACATAATTTTAACTCAATTTTTGTTTTTGTTAGATTTAGGATTTTATTGTTTTCACAAACATTTTATTTTTTTAATTTGCATTTTAATAAAAGAAAATATTTATTATTGTTATTGTATTAACAATTATGTCTTTTTTGGTGGTAGATCCCGGATATCAAAAACAAAAATCCTCGACCATCAATTTATTTTGAACTCGAGCTAATAGAATCAGTATTCTAATATTTTATATGTTATGTTTTTCGTTTAATTGACGAATTAAAAACAGATAAAAGGGGCCGAACCGCACACATACCATGTCACATGTTATAACATGTAACATGGATTTTTAGCTTCCCGATCGGGAAGTTATTGTTTTTGGGTCGATTTTCGAAATCGGAATTTTTATGATATCTGTACGTTTCATGACCTCCTGAAGCTGTTTAGACGATTTTTAGCTGGCAGTCTGTATGTGTGTGTGTGTGTGTGTGTATGTATGTATGTATCGCTGTATGTAGATAAATTCTTGCCCAACGCTTTCTCAACAACGGATGGGTCAATTTTAACGAAAATAGTCGCAATCGATGTATCTTGGCGTAACTTAGAGCCCAGTCCTTTTCTAGCGAAATTAAATCATTTGTTTTTTAGTGGTTTCCAAAAAACTGAAAATCATCTCTTGCAAATATCATGAGATTAAATAATGCTATCAAGGTCATGAAACTTTCATATTGTTTGTCATTATGTCAGCCATTGATAATGAGATTTGTATAAACAATTGCTATCTAACTTTTTGAGTTTTTTAAGAAATTGTGAAAAAACTGCGTATTATTTTCGTTACGCAAACGCATGATATCTGGATGAAACTTTGGTATGTAAATGAGCTGCAAACGCACCCGTGTTTACTTGAATATAGAAGATCGGAGTTATTTTCTAAATTTGACAAAAAGTTCAGAGGTTCGTGAGTGGATCGCTTGGTCAACTGTTTATTTCTCGACATGGGAAGTTATTGTTTTTGGGTCGATTATCGAAATAGCAATTTTTGAAGACCATTTACTTACCATTGTGTTTGTCATCATGTCAACAATTTATAATGACATTTGTATAAACAATTGCTGTCTTACTTTTTGAGTTTTTAAGAAAATTTGAAAAATAGGTGTTATTTTCGTTACGCAAACGCATGAGATCTTGATGAAACTTTTGAATTAAAATTAGCTGCAAACGCATTCGGGTTTATTTGAATATAGAAAATATGAGCTTTTTTCAAAATTTGGTAAAGGAGTCGGGGAGGATATCTGTGAATCGTTGAACTGTTTTTTTTAAACTTCAATAACACTCAGTCCTAACATGCAATTTTGTTGAAACTTGGAGCATAAGGTTTTTATAATGTTTATAGTAATTTTGCAACTTTCGTTTTGTCACTTTCAGCTATATAGCTTTATCTTATTCTTTTAAATATATCACAACAACAGCCATTAACGAATCTTTAGTAAAATATTTCAGTTAATATAGAAGAAATATAGAACAAATTTGCTTGGTGTCTTGTATATAGTAGTCGGTGTTCATAAACCAAATGCTGACCTTTTATTTTACCAATTGGTTAGGTTGTTGACTGTTGTGTTGCAGATCAATTTCGATATTGGCATTTTAATGATATCTTCACCTTTCAATACCTTCTGAATCGGCCTAGACAACTTATTTTAGTTTGCAGTCTGAGTGTTAGTAGGTTATTAAATTTAAATATGATTACAGACACACACACATATTAAAATTGTATTTAAATTATTACTTAAAGTAATTATTTAAAGTAAATCTTAATTTTGCGTATTTTAGGCTTTAAAAACCCTAATTAAGCTAATATTCACTTTTTGTTGACATTTTTTTCAAATTTGATTTAATATTTGTTTTGTAATTTTTCGGTTTTTATTTGTATTTATGTTCTATAAAACATATTTTTGGACAATACAGTTAAATTATATTGTATAATTTTTTTATGTTTGGTATTTTAGTATACCTTATTCAGTAACTGGTTTTGTTTTTAATCTTACGGGAAGTTCATGGCGTGGCCCCTACGGTCACGGCCCCATCCCACTAGTTTTGTTTGAAATTTTAATGCATTAAAACTGTTTTAAAATACAGATAATATGGTTCCTTATAACATGTGCAAGAATTGCAAAAAAATGGTGAATTATTTAAAAATTGCATATAATCGAAATTATTATGACAAAATTCATCCACATCGTGGACTGTGAAAGCAACTGTCAAAGCAACCTTGTTATAACAAGAATGAGCTCTTTCCATAACATGAAAAAATTTTTACGCTACATAAACTCAAATATTACGAGATTTCAGTTTTGTTGATATTTTAAAAAGTAGTAGTTTATTTATCAATCAATCGAATAACCAACTTAATTCTTTTTATGTATTTGCATTTTTTCAAACACGTTTGTCTTCAACAAAAAAAAGATTGCATTTATTTTTTTTTTTAACTGTCACTTTTTCGAAAAATTGACAAATATAATCAGCTGATTTGTTATAACATGAAATAAGTATATGTGCGGTTGCTGTGCAATGGGTCATCCATAGGGTTGCCACCTATTTATAGAACGCCAAATAGTGACAAAATTTCAACATCTTAGATCAAACCTGTGAACGGCGCAAACCGATTTTCTTACAGTAATTTGTAGAGAGTTAAACTTCCTACAAAAAGTTTTTCTTTTCCTTTTTTTAACCCTACACCCTTCTAGATCTTCTATAGGAAGCTGATATTTTGGGTGAATTTTTGTAGGTTCAATGCTTACAACATGAGCCTTTTGGACCAAAAAAAAAAAAATAAGCAAAAACTACCCCAATGTATATGTATGTTTATACGGAAGCAATGGAACATCATTATACCTGATCTTAAAATTATAATGCAGTTGACTGAATAAGAACAGTCATTTCATTCATAAAAAATTCTTCTTCGGTTTCATGCTGAGTTCAAACCCAAACCCTCATCAGTACCACTGATTCGAATTCATTACTGGCATTAACAGGTGCGTTCCATTGAAGAGCAAAGTTGCTCAAATTTACTTTTATTTACCCTACCTCAAGCAAATTGTATTTCTATTTTACTAATTTTGAAGTTTTTGGTGTTCTATTGGTAATATATTCAAAAGGTTTGAGCAGCTAATATGTTCCAAAGAAACGCATGTAATACCAAATACAAACTGAAAAATTTATTGAGAGGAACTGATGCTTGCGAATTGGCCAACTCAATCTTTAAAAAACATCTTTAAAAATAAGGTTTGGTACAGTCGTTGTACTTTTACACTTATGCAGTAAAAAACATAATTAATGATTTTGAAAAAAAACAACATTTGTTAAAAAATTATAAAAATTGTGTAAATTGTGACAATCAATCAATATGTCAATATCAATATTTCATATAATATTGATCCGATCCTTCAAATATTGAAAGTCAACATGAAATATTGACAGGTGACAACCCTATTCATCCATATTACATATTATAACATCCATATTACATATTGTAACATATTATATTATATGTGAGGTCCACTTAATCAAAATATGACATTGACAATAAAATAGTCAAATGCTGAATAAATTGTAAACACAAAACCTTCCATATGGTAAACCCGCTTGTTTTTTCAGCAAAAATCATAGAGCCATTTTGAAATTAAAACTCAATTTTCGTTTTCGCAACAAAAGATCAACTACCGATCTATTAAACTATGTAGCGCATTGTTGGAACAGCATACTTGATAAAGGTGGTGAAACATACGTTATCGCCTTAGACATCTCCAAGGCATTCGATCGAGTCTGGCATGCCAACTTAATCAACAAGCTCGTTGCGTACGGTTTTCATCCCAATGTTGTGAAGCTGATTCAAAATTTTCTATCCAACCGATACATTTCGGTAACCTTAGACGGATTTTCTTCTGAGTCTAAACTAATTAACGCTGGTGTGCCCCAAGGCTCAGTATTGTCCCCAACCCTATTTTTGATTTATATCAACGAATTGTTGAAAATCACCAGCAACCCAATAAATAGTTTTGCAGATGATAGTACTCTGCACAAGTCGTTCGAGCCCCTTCCTTCAAAAGGTAAAATGCACGAACGAATTAATCCTGCCCGGAGAGACGCTGTCATAAACGTGAACAAAGACCTGAATAAAGTCGCCGACTGAGGTGACCAAAACCTTGTCAATTTCAACTCTACCAAAACACAGCTGTTGATTGTTTCCAGATTAAAGACCGAGTTCCCCAAAGATATTTTATTTAGTATGTGTGATGAACCAAAAGGCGAATGTAAAAACATTCGGTTATTGGGTGTCACAGTTTCAAATGACCTACTCTGGAACGATCATGTAATGGCGATGGCAAAAAGCGCGTCTAAAAAACTCGGCCTCCTAAATAGATGCAAAAAATTTTTCACTCCATACCAATTGCTCCATATTTATAAGTCCTATATTCGTCCCTGTATGGAGTACTGCTGTCAAGTTTGGGGTGCTGCCTCTGTTTCCATCTTGGCCCTCTTGGACTCTGTTCAAAAGCGAGCTATACGAATTGTGGGTGATCGAACTTTAACATCAAAACTTGATTCCCTACAACATCGTCGCACTGTTGCTGACCTCGTTGTTTTTTACAAATATCGTCATCAGCAGTGCTCAGATTAAACCAGCGGCATCATGCCTCAAACTTATTCTTACCCCCGTTCCACTCGGCAATCGGCTGCCGCAACCTGTGAAACGGTAAAGCTCCCGCGCTGTCATACTGGCAGATCGCAGAGAGACTTCTTTGTCCGAACTGCGTACAAATGGAATAGTTTGCCGGAACACTTAGTCTCAGGTGGTTTCAACCCACAGATGTTTAAAAAAAGCGTTAATCTACACCTTAGAACGCCAGTTGTTGTGGGACCCAGGTCTAAACCTAGGTCTTAAAAGGTATTTATGTGCTGTTGTGACACATATTCTAAACCCTATTACACAACACATTTTATTAAAAAAAAAAAAAAAAAAAAATATAAAAAATTTAAAAAAATATTTTTTCTATGATAGCATATGAAAAGTCTATTTTCATCACGCTTAATCCCCTGTGAAAATGGGTTCTTTACCACTAATGTAATTTGTAATAACAAATTGTAGTTGCTATGGTATCTTCATATAATTTTACAAAGTTTTTAAAACAAAGCAACCATGAAAAATAGAATTTTAGTAATTTCTAATAAATATCGTTTATATATCATAGAAAATATTCCATTTCTTACGCGAGATAAAAACATTTTACGCACAAACGAATCGTAAAACTCAATTTACATCCTATTTATCGTGACTGAAAGTTGAACCTAACGCGCGTAAAATAAAAACCCGTTGCTATATAAAACATTTGTGTTTTTTTCTACTTTGCCGCCCGTAAAATAATCGCCCGGAAAATAATCATAAACTTAGAACAAACAATAGTTATTTACGTACCAAGGTTGTTATAAGGATTTTAACGGCCCAAAGGCGATATGACCAGCCCGAGGGCCTTTGGCCCGAGGGTTTCATATCGCCTAAAGGCCGTTAAAATCTGATAACGACAGTGGTGCGTACAACTATTTATTTTTCATTAAATGTATTAATAATAAATTAGAGTAATTAATAATTATTGAAAAAAAGTTTCATTTTGGCTTCCCTTCAAATAGTTTGCTATGAAAAAATATTTTGATTTCTTTCTAAATGTACATATTTATTTATAAGTAGTTGCTAAGTAGTCTTTGAATTTTCGAACAGCTTTAATCGTTTTAATAAAACAATTTGTTTTAATAAAACTAAAATTGGTTCCTGTCATATAATATTAAAAAAAATATACGAAAACTTAAGAAAATATGGATTTACCAGATCTTGTCTCACAAAATGCAGCTAAGGCCATTGCCAACTTGCTGCCTATCAAATCCAAGGTCCGTTACGACCAGTGGCCTATTTCACCGAAATCATAATTTACATTCACAACTTACATCTAAAATATTGATGTACTTACAATTTACATTATTTTTTATTTCACCAAAACTACATTTACAATGACTTTAGTGTATGATTTTTGCAAAGAATTTATCAAAAAAAAGATGTTTCACCAGTTTCGAAGAGGATTATTTTACAACAAATTTTGATTTGTTCTTAATTTGTTCAAATTTCTGTTTCACCATCTATAAATTTTTGTTGTAACTACAACTACAAATTTTGTTAATTGTTAATGTTTCGGCTTCACGAAAAATTGATGTATTAACAATATTGTTAAATTGTAATCACAATTCTACACCCGAAGAGACGTGTGTAAAATTGTGATTTTAGAATATATAAAATTTAACGTTAATTGATAGAGATTTTAAATTTTAAGTTTTGATAAAGTTCTAGTGATTGCAAATAGTTTTAGGCTGGGCAAATTATTTGTGAAAATGTTTATAAATAACGGATTTAGGAGAAAAGGGGGTTTGCAAATTTGTTACGGTGGGAGCAAAGCATTTTTTGTGTCTTGATAGGTTTTGTTACGAAGATGCGGAAAGCGGTCAAAAAATGGTGTACAGTCCCTTAGTTTGATTTTAAAACGAATAAAAGGTTATTGTAGTCCAATAAATTTTAATTTCGGTACAGTTTATTATCAAATTATCAAATCATCAAATATGAAAAATATTTTATCAAAGATGGGGTTATTAGTACAGTCGCCAAAACAAAAATAACTTGACATTTTTTGGCGATTATGAAACCACAGTATAAAAGACACATACGATGTTGTAAAATCTACAGTATGCAGCAACCAAATTCTGTAACTGTGAAGTGGCGGTGCTAAAAATTTCTTCATTTATTTTCAATTAAAAATTTATCTCTTCATCGCTTTACAGTTGCAGAATTTGGCTATTGAACTATCATTTTTTCACATAATACCTTATATTAAGTATCATTTAAACGTATAATTTTATAGCTCACAACACTTAGAAATAAATGAATCACAGTGATATATGTTTTAGATGAGCTTTATTGTTTTACTTCGGTTTTGAAAAAATTACTTCGGTTTTGAAAAAACCTAAGTATTACATTCATGAGCCAAAACTGAAATTCTTAACCCCACTTTTTGGAATTTTTCGACATTTTTAGGACCTACTGATTCTAAAAAAGCAACAAAAAAAATGTATGAGTGTCTGCCGACCGTCCTTCGGCCGTTTCCACAAATATTTATTTCAAGTCAAAAGGAGCTAAATTTGACGACAAACAATTAGTTAATAAGATTATATTTTTTTAAACGAAACCATAAAAAGAAATTATTTAAATTGGGAGCCAGCACCACCAGTCTTTATATAATTTAGAATTAAGTTTAGAAATATTTGCTACAAACGTTTGATCTTTTAACTACCATTCTTATCGATCTGCGGCCAAATTCTGTTACTGTAATGTGATAAAGTGATAAATTTTCAATTGAAAAGAAATGAAGAAATAATTAACACTTCGCCGCGTCACAGTTTCACAATTTGGCAGGATTGTTAAAAAATATATCTTAATATTTTTGTTTAGAAAGTTTTTCTTAAAATTTAAACTTGCGATATTTTTCTTTCCTTCCTTGCGAATTTAATAGAAAAATTTTAAAAAAAAATTACAAAGATAGAAAATTTAATACATTTCCAACGCAAAGATTAGTGTGTGTGGTGTATCTAACAACCATATGGGGGAGGGGTAGGAATGCAAAAAAGAAAATAATATTTTTTACGCAAGTCGGATGGCGAATAAAAGAATTTAAGTACCAATCTAAATTTTAATTTTACAATGCACAGGAGAAGAAAAACGTATTCTAGACCGAATTGTGAAAACTTGACCTTTTTCATTTTCCTGAAACTTGGCATATAAGTAAAATGAATATATTAAAAATTCGAATAATATATCAATTTTTTGAAGTGCATAGCTTGAACATAGAGTGAAAAATATGCCTGAGCATATTTTTCACCCAACATGCATGAAAAATAAAATTGGTAGAATCCAATCCGATGTATCTTTGAAATTAAATTTCGAACGGGTATACCGGTTTGATCAAATTTTTTTTTGTTTGATAGGTGATTAGTTAATAGTCTGAAAAAAATTAATAACCTGTTTTGGTAGTTAATTTTAAAATTCAAACATTAAAAAAACTCTTTTAAAGATGGTGCTACGGTAGAAGATAAATTTGAATTTAATTTATTTTTTTTTTAAACCGTTTCATCTTTCGAACTTCAGTGGCTAAATTTTTTGTTGATAAAAATTGTTGGAAACAATAATGAACAATTGTGGAGGTCCACACCAAAACGCTACATTTCCATTTTCTTTAAAAAATAAATTGTGTACTTAGATCGGCTCCAATTTCTAAATTCGATCGAAAACTCAAAAATTTATCTATGCTTAAATTAGAACTGTTTTTCCTCTTTGTAGAATAGAGCTTGCTTTAGACATAATGTTATCAGTGTAATAACATTATCAAATTTTCTTGAACTGCGTTGGAAAAATGTAATAATGGAAATGTAGCGTTTTGGTGTGGACCTCCTCAATTAGAATTTTAGTCGGACTAAAAATCTTTAAAATTAAATTTCTCAAGAACACGAATTAACACCTATTTGTAAATTTGATATATTTTAAAGTAAGGATAGAATTGTTTAAAAAAGAATAAATTAAATTCAAATAGATCTTCAACCCTAGCGCCATCTTTAAAATAGTTTTTTTTTATTTTAAGTTTTAAAGTTAATTACAAAAACACTTAATTAATTTTTTTCAAACGATTTACAGATCACTTATCAAACAAAAAAAATTTTTGATGACATCGGTGCAGCCATTCTTGGGCAATTTAATTTCAAATTTACATCGGATTGACAGAATTAACATTTTTCATGCATGTTGGGTTGCCCCCTATGCTCAAACTATGCACCATAATACTTATATATCAAATTTCCGAAAAATCAAAAAAAGTCATGTTTAAATTTTGAGTAGATCTCGTTTTTCATCAGCTTTTAAAATATTTAAAAAATATGGCCTCACTTAGTTCCAAACAAAATGCATGTTCCAAAAAAAATCTCACTTATAGAAATGTTAATAATGAAAAATGTGAACGAAAAATATAGCTATATGTGTCCAGTATTCATAATTGTATGCTTGCGGAATGAGAGTTTTTCCTAGTCATGTAAGGTACCAATTACAAATATATTTAACTCAAGTTACATAATATTTTTCGTGCAATTTCAAATTTGCTTTGATCTCAAAATAATTCAGGTGGTAGAAAAACAAACAAGTCTGAATAATTTGACTGACACCATCAACATTCAAAAAAGCTCATTACGTCTTTTTTTCAAATACAAAAGTCTCTGAGTTGCAGACTTGCCACAGTGGATTAACTGTGCTGCACTCACAATATTATATCTAAATTTATTAGTTTGCAACAAAAATCACCTAAAAAATCTAAAGTTTTTGATTTATCTATTTTCAACTGGTGATAATAGTTTTTACTATTCAATTAATTAATTGCATTGTATTAAACTTTAATTAACTTACTGGTCACGCCAAAAATGTAAAAGCCTATAAGCAAATGTACATTTAGAAAAAAAACAATTGATGTTTCACCTCTAAAAATTATTGTAATTCCGTTATGCTGAAATTGCTCAGGATTGAATCTTGGATAAAGAAATGTTCACCATTACATTTCAAAAAGTCAACAAATGTCATAAATGTGATGCTAAAATCATTAAAAGAAAAACAATGCAATTATTTTGGTAATTAATTACTTAATTTACCTACTTGTCAAAAGACACAATCAAATGGTCGAATAGATACAACTACCAACCACCAGGTGTAGCTGTCAAAGAAAGCCAAATAGTTGCAGTGTTTCTCGAGCACGAACATGATAGCGCTAAGAAACAAAAAATTGTACATATAAATGACAAGAGTCCATATTTTGTTCTCTTCTTCAACATATTTTTAACTTGAATTATTGGTTAAGCTTTAGGTTTAATTTACCTTTAGTAAGTTATGTAATTAGTTATTAATAAAATAAGTGTTATGTTTGCCAGTTATTTTATATTAGTTTACTTGCTAAGTAATGTTTAAAGTATTAAATTTATTATCAATTCGTTGTAACCGTGTTGTTAAAAATATTCAATGGTGTAAATATAAAGTCATGTTTGTTAAATGCTTATGATATGAGTTTTTAGTTTTGTGCACAATCATTGTTGTAATCGTTCCGGTCAATACAATACAATTTGAAACCTGGTAAGATTGTTATTAATGCTGTTATACTAATCGTTTTTTGTCTTCTATGTTAAAATATTCACAAATCACATATGCATTATTATCATGCCGCCATTGACGATAACAAAATTGTATGTGCATTGTCATCCAGTCACATCATTTTGATAGTGGCAAAACAACATTCTAACAGTATCATTGAAGCTGAACCGGTTTATTATGTTCATCATTAAAGCTGAAATTCATATTGTATATTACATCAAAGCTGAGATTTATTATATTGCTACGTGAGATTGCCACTTCTTCGTTACGTCATTCCGACACTGGTTCTCACATAGTATTCAACATTGAAGCTGAAATTATATTGTATATTACATCGAAGCTAAGATTTATTATATTGCTACGTGAAATTGCCTACTTCTTCGTTACGTCATTCCGACATTGGTAATCACATAGCATTCAACATTGAAGCTGAGATTTATATTGTACATTACATTGAAGCTGAGATGTATTATTATTATTACATGACGATTGCCTACTGCTTCGTTACGTCATGTTGACATTGGTAATCGCATGTTATGTTCATCATTAAAGCTGAAATTTATATTGTATATTACATCGAAGCTGAGATTTATTATATTGCTACATTGAGATTGCCTACTTCTTCGTTACGTCACTCCGACATTGGTAATCACATATTATGCAACATAGAAGCTGAGATTTATATTATATATTACATTGAATCTGAGATTTATTATTACTATTACATGACGATTGCCTACTGCTTCGTTACGTCATCCTTGACATTGGTAATCGCATGTTAACTTTCATCATTCAAGCTGAAATTTATATTGTATTACATCGAAGCTGAGATTTATTATATTGCTACGTGAGATTGCCTACTTCTTCGTTACGTCATTCCGACACTGGTACTCACATAGTATTCAACATTGAAGCTAAAATTTATATTGTATATTACATCGAAGCTGAGATTTATTATATTGCTGAGATTTATATTATATATTACATTGAAGGTGAGATTTATTATTATTATTACATGACGAGTGCCTACTGCTTCGTTACGTCATTTTAACATTGCTGAGATTTATTATATATTATTACATTGAGATTGCCTGCTTCTTCGTTACGTCATTCCTGACATTGGTAATCTCATGGTACTATCCATATTGGGGGATAGTAGCTGGGAATTTATTGTTATATCATCATTGAAGCTGGAAACTGTTATATATTATTTGAGGTTGCTTACTACTGCGTTACGTTATCTAACATTGATAACCATCTGCTATTATCACCATTGAAGCCGAATTTTATTATTATATGTTATTGAATCTGTATCAAAATTTCAATCAAGATTTAAATCATTTTAAATCATCTTTGCTGGAATTATTGTATGAACCTTTAATTCACCGTCATCAAGAAAATACAGTCCACTTAACCAGGCATACAACACTTACTATTGTTGACTTTTTTGATGTTTACCACACTATACTTATCACGCCTTTATTGTCTTTTTCGCAATCAGTACATGATAAAAAACGAGATCTACGCAGGTGAAAAAGTCGAGATTTTAACTTAACCATTTTTGATTTTTCTGAAACTTGGCATATAAGGGCCATTTTCAAAATTTGCTTACATTTGCTGTCCCAGAGGTAAAAATAGAAATATTTAACATAAATTTATCTTTAAAATTAAATTAAAGCAATGTTTTACATAGAGGAGACTGTGTTAAATATTTGTAGCCTAAAAAAATAAAAAAAAATATTAAAATGTTTTAAGAAATAAAAGGTTTTAAATGTAAAAGTTTGGAAAAATGCTTGTCCCCTTCAAGTTTTATGAAATTTGACTCTTGTTTTTGTTAAATAATTCAGCTTTTTAAAATAAACAGTGTTGTTTATTTTAAATATTGAACATTTTTAGTAAAAAATTAATTAAATGATTTTGTATTTTATGATATTACTAAAAAAAGGATGTCTCCCACATTTTGTCAAGTCCGTTACCATGTTATTAATTTGACAACAAATAGTTCAAATTTTTATCACCAGAAGACAGCATTATTACAGAATTATTGCTAAACTAGTCAAGCATCTTTTTTAGCCATTTTGTATTATTCGGACCAGAAGAATTGCAGTAGTGTTAAGAATAGGATTTCTTCAAGGCTGGTATTTTTATTCTTTGTCAAGTCTGTTACCATTATTTTTGAAACTAACGTAGTATTTTTTATACTTTTTCAGTTTGATATTATTTATTGGACCGGTTTTAAAGGTGATTCTATTTTTCGCTAATTATTATTTTTTGCAGATCTGGCTTTTTTTTAATGTTTTAGTGTAAATGTCAAGTCCGTTACCAGTCAAGTCCGCTTCCATGTGGTTGGTAACGGAATTGACAGAATATAACAAACTGACAAATATATTATCACTAGTTTACAAGAAAAATCTCCCTGAATAAAACCCAACTTTTCTTATAGATTTTGATCTTCTGAACACGGATATCATATTAATATTTTTTAGATGGTTCTTGTTTTTTAGATATTCGCAGAAAACCAATTTTTTCTTTGAACAAACAGGTTATTCCGGTTTTTGGATGGCATATTTTACAAAACAAACAAATTTAATATACTAATGATAGAAATGCATAGTAAAAATACTAACAAACATTTTGAGCTATTTTTTGTAAAAATCCATCAAGAATTCTGGAAGTTACACTCGAAAAAAGTTGAAAAAAATCAAAAATTTATGTTTTTTTAAAAAATTTCCATATTCAACGCCAAAAATTGTGAACAAACAATGATTGTAAATAATTTTAATTTCTTGAAGCCTACAGTTAATAGCCAATATTCTTTCTTTTAAGTTAAAAACACGAGTTTTGGTGCAGGATGCACCAAGTTATTCAGGTTTTCCCAAAAAAAGTCAAAACTAAAAATTTGGAAAAAAAAGTGTTTACATAGAACAATTTAAATTCTGCAACATAATTGATTTATATATATAAGTCGTTATACAGATTTTCGAGTTAAAATTGCAACTTATAGTCAAAACCTGGTGGTTACACAATGTTACAACGTTAAATGAACATTTTCTCTATTGTACCATCCTAAATGTGTTAAGTTGCAGTTAAGTTGACCTAATGTGTTAAGTTGACATAACTATTGTTTGGCATCCACGGTGTTTAACTTCATTCAATTTTATGCCGAAATAATGAAGGTATGTAATTCTTATATATGATGTGATTTTTTTAGCAGAATGTATTATGCAAATTCCACAAATAAAACAAAATGAAATTGGACTATTTTACACTTGAAAATTCTTGAGGCGTCTCATTCAAATAAATTTAACTTTAAACTTTACTATTTTAAAAGAATTCTTAACTGATGTTTGAGAACGACTGAGCTTGTAAAATATTTTTGACGATATGGCACAAAAAAAAGGAAAAAAATACATAAACGCGGTTGAAATAAGGAAAACTCAAAATAGCTCGCAGTTTTTTTTTCGAAAATCGGTATAACAGCATGTAAGTATTGACATGAAAAATATTATTAAAATACATTAGTAACGATTTTGACATTTGGTAAAGGTTTTAGTCAAATCCGTTACCAAATGTCAAATCCGTTACCGCATAGTTTTCAAGGGTATTCATATATTAATTAACTTTTTTTTATCTTTTAAATTGCCAATTCTCTTTCAACCAAGAAAGACAAATATAATCCAAATGAAAGTAAATACTTTAAATAAATATAAATCCCAGCGGCAGGTATATCCGCTTGAAATAGGTAGATTTCGGGGTCAGACGGTTTTGTGTCCAAATAAAATTAGATAAGTCAGATTAGTTTAAATAAAAAATATAAGTAGAAACAGAATAATTCAAAAAAATTATCGAACCAAATTAAATACATTATCCGAACTAACTCCATCAATACAATTTCGGAACAGTTTTATTTAAGTTGGTTTAAACTACTTTTAATAACATATTAAATCCACCAAAGATCAAATGAACTACGTCACAAGTACAATTATACCATCACACATAATTTATAACATTATCAAACAATTTTATTTCAAAATCATCTTTTGTTGTTGTGTTTTTTTGTTCTTATTTAATCTTTTTTCAAACGGTTACTTAGTAAAAAAAATAAAAACAAAAGAGATTTTGATAATTTTTCTATGGTATTAAATGGGTTGATATTTTTCTTGTAAGGGTTGCATTATAATGCTTATAAAAATGGAACCTTTTAGGTTAGAAAGCTGAAATTTTTTGAGGCTATAGTTGAAAAGTATGTTTAAAAACTAAGATGAATTTAAATAACATAAACTGAAACATGATGAAAGCATTGCCTTTTGCGTTTGTTTTTATTTCAACAGCCGTAGGGTCTCAACCGTTAAACTTAAACTATTATTTTTGAAAATTTTGGAAAGATTTATATTTTAAGTACGTGAAAAAAAGTTTTCAAATATGAGCTTGGCCATTTCAGCTAGATCAAGGGCAGCAAAGTTTAGTAAATTTTTAAAACAGCTGATTTTTGAGGAACCTGAAACGCCAAAGTAGTCATCTGGATAAAAATGATAGAAATATGTTTAAATATTCAATATTTATAAATTTTATTAAAATATTATGATTCAAACGGAAGTTATAGCGCCCTAGATTATTCGACATTTTAGGCTCTAGCCGCTTAACTGGTACCCAAATATGGCCAGTTCACGAACTTGTCCAAGACATTATTTGCCGGAACACACACAAAAAATTATTTTGGTGTAGGTCGAAAAATGCGACCGTGAGAGTGCCGCCAAATTCCGTTATATCTCATATCGTTATATATATATATATATATATATATATATATATATATATATATATATATATAAATTTTTTTTTCATTTTGATTTTCCGTCTCCGCTTATCATATATAGTCGTTTGGCACCAAAATTTTTCCGAAATTCCGAGATGAAGCACATACCAATAGGTAGATTTTTATATGAAATCTACCTAAAAGCAAAACTGATCCATTGCCTGTTTTCAACTTTGGGAATATAAATCACCTTAAAGCAAGTTGATTTTGAAAATTAAAATTGTTTTTAATGTGAGAATTTTTACGATTTGTGTATGGTAACGGACTTGACAATTTGCTATGTATCCCAAGTTGCGACAGCATCTACATGCTAAATTATACAAAAAAGTGTATGACTATCTACTTCTCTATATAGTCCCAACCTTGGTCTTAGCACCTGTAATTATTTTGAAATGAAATATTAATTTTTTTTTTTTTAAATTTTTAATCTGAAATGTAAGCGTTTGGGTGAAAATGGCCCATAAGTAGTATGGACAAAATAAAAAATATAACTTATTTTATAATTTTTCTAAAGTGCATAGTGTGAGCATACCTCAACATGCATGAAAGATGAAAATTCTGCCAATCCGATGTAACTTTGAAATTAAATTGCTCAAAAACGGCTATACCAATTTTTTTTTGAAAATAGTGTTATCCTTGATCTAAAATATATCAAATTTACAAAGAGGTGTTCATTTTTTTTCTTGAGATATTTAATTATTTTAATGAATTTTGGTACGACTAAAATTCTAATTTTTCATCATTTTTTCAAACAACATTAATATAAAATTGTAAATTCGATTAAATTTTAACTTTTTTTTTTAGAAGTAGTTCTATCTTTACTTTAAAATATATCAAATTTACAAAGAGGCGTTAATTCGTGCTCTTGAGATATTTAATTTTGAAGATTTTTGGTCCAACTAAAATTCGAATTTTTCATCATTTATTCGAATTTCAGTGGTTAAAATTTTTTGTTGATAAAAATTGTTCAAAAAATAATGAACAGTTAGGATTTTAAACGGACTAAACATCTCTAAAATTAAATATCTCGAAAACATGAATTTTTTTTTTCTTTTTTAATAAAATGTGTTGTGTAATAGGGTTTAGAATATATGTCACAACAACACATAAATACCTTTTAAGACCTAGGTCTAGACCTGGGTCCCACAACAACTGGCGTTCTAAGGTGTAGATTAACGCTTTTTTTAAACATCTGTGGGTTGAAACCACCTGAGACTAAGTGTTCCGGCAAACTATTCCATTTGTACGCAGTTCGGACAAGGAAGTCTCTCTGCGATCTGCCAGTATGACAGCGCGGGATCTTTACCGTTTCACCGGTTGCGGCAGCCGATTGCCGAGTGGAACGGGGGTAAGAATAAGTTTGAGGCATGATGCCGCTGATTTCATCTGAGCACTGCTGATGACGATATTTGTAAAAAACAACGAGGTCAGCAACAGTGCGACGATGTTGTAGAGAATCAAGTTTTGATGTCAAAGTTCGATCACCCACAATTCGTATAGCTCGCTTTTGAACAGAGTCCAAGAGGGCCAAGATGGAAACAGAGGCAGCACCCCAAACTTGACAGCAGTACTCCATACAGGGACGAATATAGGACTTATAAGCATGGAACAATTGGTATGGAGTGAAACATTTTTTGCATCTATTTAGGAGGCCGAGTTATTTAGACGCGCTTTTTGCCATCGCCATTACATGATCGTTCCAGAGTAGGTCATTTGAAACTGTGACCCCCAATAAACGAATGTTTTTACATTTACCTATTGGTTCATCACACATACTAAATAAAATATCTTTGGGGAACTCGGTCTTTAATCTGGAAACAATCAACAGCTGTGTTTTGGTAGAGTTGAAATTGACAAGGTTTTGGTCACCCCAGTCGGCGACTTTATTCAGGTCTTTCTTCACGTTTATGGCAGCGTCTCTCCGGGCAGGATTAATTCGTTCGTGCATTTTACCTTTTGAAGGAAGGGGCTCGAACGACTTGTGCAGAGTACTATCATCTGCAAAACTATTTATTGGGTTGCTGGTGATTTTCAACAATTCGTTGATATAAATCAAAAATAGGGTTGGGGACAATACTGAGCCTTGGGGTACACCAGCGTTAATAAGTTTAGACTCAGAAGAAAATCCGTCTAAGGAGACCGAAATGTATCGGTTGGATAGAAAATTTTGAATCAGCCTCACAACATTGGGATGAAAACCGTACGCAACGAGCTTGTTGATTAAGTTGGCATGCCAGACTCGATCGAATGCCTTGGAGATGTCTAAAGCGATAACGTATGTTTCACCACCTTTATCAAGTATGCTGTTCCAACAATGCGCTACATAGTTTAATAGATCGGTAGTTGATCTTTTGTTTCGAAAACCGTATTGGCTGTCGGATATTGAATGATTTTCTTCCAGAAATTTTGAAATGTGTGTATTAATATAATGCTCGTAGACTTTGGATAGGACCGATAGTAAAGCTATTGGCCTATAATTTGAGATATCGGATTTTGGTCCCTTTTTGGGGACGGGCTGGACATTTGCCAACTTCCAGCACGAGGGAAATATACCAGATTTGTAGGATTGATAGAATATTTTAGTTGAAGTTGGTGCAAGTTCTTTGGAAAAGGTTTTTAAAATAATGGGTGGAATATTGTTCATTCCTGATGCTGTGTTGATGTTTAACCCCGTTAAAAGTTTAGCGACTATTTTGGGTTTGAAGTGAAGTTCATTCATATTAACTCCTGAAGACTGGATTTGGGGTATTTCTTTAGGAGTTTCCAAAACAGTGGAGTTCAGAGCAAAGCGTTCAGCGAACAAGTTAGCTTTTCTTGCGGGATCATTGACGATTAAATCACCATCAACAATAGGGGGAATAGAAAATTTTGTACCAGAATTTAATGAATTAATGGCACTGTAGAAACTCTTGTCAGAAACAGACATATACGTAAGTTTTGAGGCTTTCGCTCTGTCAATTTCAGACTTTTCATTTGAGATAATCTGGTTAGATATTTTGTGGGCGTTTAGATATTGGGATCGATTAGTGGGAGTTTTGTTATGAATCCAAATATTAAATGATCTACGTTTGTTTCTAAGTGCCGTTTTGGCAGCGTTCGAATACAAGTATTTTTGTTTGGGTTTTACTATGGAGAAATGAATAAATTTATTGATAGCAAATTGAATGGTTTCTGTAAAGTTTTGAGCAGAAACGTTTACATTGTCAGTTTAAAAACAATGACGGTTGAAAGGGAAACCATGGAAAAAATTTTGAAGACCACTCTTATCCATTTTTGAGTAGTGAAATATTTTACGGGGTTTGGGAGCTGTAGTTTTAAGTAAATCAGTTTTGATAACTGATGAGATTAAATAATGATCAGAATTTCCAATACTACCTTTCGCAACATCGACACTCGTAATATCTGGCATTGTGGTAAGATAGAGATCTAAAAGAAAACTATTATCACGGGGAATGAAAGTCGGGCTTTTAACAATTTGGAATAGGCCCTGAGACGCGGCAAAAATTTCTGCCAGTTTTCCACTATTGTCAACATCGTCGGTCGATTTGGAGAATTCCAACCATGATTTATTGTGGACGTTAAAGTCACCGGTAACGATAACTTCACAATTAGGGGACTTTGCTCTAATCTCGTACACAATTTTTGTCAGTATATTGAAAAAGTTTGGGTTACGTTTGTTGGGGGACCGGTATAGAGCTATTGTAAAAAAGTCATTTCTGGAAGACAAATCTTTAAAACCATTGTATTGAAGCCGTCACCGTGTAGTTCAAAATTTGGAAGACGCGTGTACGCAACACTCTCATGAATGAATGCGCATACGCCCTGATGGAGTTTGAAAGCTGATTCGAGCCTATATTTGGAATTAAGCGATTCTATCTTCTAAGAGAAAATTTTCAGAAACTTGTGTTTCTGTAAGGAATAGAATGTTTGGTTTGTCGTGCTCAAGATGATGTTGCACGTGGTCATGGTTAGCGTTTAATCCGCAGATGTTTTGAACATGTATTTTAAAATTTTTTATTGATTCATATATGTTTTGTCCCTGCAAATTCCGTGGACGTGCCGCTTTATGGGCGGGTGGATTGTATGGTGGACATATTCGTTGATCTACTATACTTCAGCGTCCACTTATTATTTTTATATTTATGATGGGAAGAAAGTCTTTGTAACTGGAAATACCATGTTTAACCCGTAGACTTAGGCCTATTGGGCAGACTTTCTTCCAGTTAAAGGTTTAAGAAAAACTAAAACTTTAAACTTTCAGATAAGTTTATTAATTGCCTTTTCATTATAATTTACATTCAATTTATAGTGAAATTGGTAAAGGGTTTCTCCGCTATAATCCCCTCTTAAGATTATATTTATTTTAATAATTAAATCGATTAACCAATTATCAATCGATTTATTATGTAAAGTTAATATCGGTCAATCATATATTAGATAAATATAATTGCCTTGTTCAGCAGGAATTATATTTATTTCGATAAATTTTATTTAAATTTATTTCTGTAATGTCATCAACTTTAATATTATTTTATGTTATTTGGATTTCGTTATTTAATATATATCGTGGGAATTTATGGAAATTAGATCTAGGCTTTTAAGTTGTAGATGACTTATTTAATTGTTTAGAATAATTAGATGGAAGGAATAACATATGTAATGTATGTCAATTAGATTAGTCATACATATGTTACATCCCCTCACCTAAGTGAAAATTTATTGAAGATAAATTCTCATTGTTATTATGACTTTGACCTTTTTTGATATTATTTATACTTAACTATTGGAGATATTGTTACATATTTTTATTGTTTACAAGTAATATAATTTTATTCTATTTTACTATTTAATTCTTAATACTTAACTATTATTTTGGCAATTTTAACTAATTCTAACTTTTCTTTAATCTGTTTTTATGTACAAATTTTTCTTTATTGCCCATTTTAATCTTAACATTATTTTCTATTATTTCTATGACCTCATACGGTCCATCGAATGGTGAGTCTAACGTTTTTCTTTCACCTACCTTTAACCAAACGTAATCACCTTTTTCTATGTCTATCGGATTCGCGTTTCTATCATAGATATTTTTTCGATTTATTTTTGCTAATATTAGAAGCTCTTTCGCTTTGCTTTGAGCCTGTTGTAAGCGAAATCTTAATTCTTCTGCGTAGTTATCAAAATTGTATATTGGTGCGTTATTAGTCAATTTTGCGTCCGATGGAAGGCTTGCTAGCTTTCCATAAATCAACTCATACGGTGTGTACCCGGTGTCTGTATGTGGTGTTGTGTTGTAACAAAACACAAAATATGGAATCCACTCTTCCCAGTTATAATCACTCGTGAATGAAAGAAGGTATTCATTCAACACTCTATGGTTTCTCTCTATAGAACCAAGTGTCTCATGGTGATATGGTGTCGAGGTTATATGGGATATTTTAAAGAATGCACATACATTTCTCATTAAATCATAAACGAATTCTGTCCCTAAGTCTGTTTTTAGTTTTTTAAAATTACCGTATTTTAGAATGAATTTTTCTACCAGCGCTTTGGCTATTGTTTTTGCTTCTTTGTTTTCTATCGGTATCGCTTAAATGTATTTCGTTAAATCGCATTGAATCGTAAGAATATATCTATTGCTATCCGTAAGTCGCAATGGTCCAACTGTGTCCATTGAAATTGTTTCAAAGCTTGTTGTCGGTGTATCGGTTATGGTTAATTGTTCTTTAATATTTCTAATATGTTTATTTTTAGCACATGATTCACATTTTTTTACGTAATTTTTTATCATTCTACTCATATTTTTCTAGACGTATTTTTGTTTTAATTTGTTAATTGTTCTTTTAACACCTGCATGTCCTCCGGTGTGTGGTGTATCGTGGTAAACTTTTATTAATTCATCCATTTTATTTCTATCTGTAATTCTTTGAGGTGCTTCATAAATTATTATTTTTAAATTTGTTTGCATATTTTCTTTATTATTTTTCTGCTGCAGCTTATTGAATTCATTTTTAAATTCATTCACATCTACATGTGTGAATATACTATCATTAATCTCTAGCGCTAGATTCTCTATTTTTTCCCTTTTCATAATCAATATCAACTTCTCCAGTGTATTCCCTAAGGCGATACTTGGATTTTTACTATATATTACTAGGATTCCTCTTTTATTCTTTTTATTCAATTCAATTATTTGCAAACTATCATTATTTTCTTTGTAGTCAATACATTTTTTCTTTATTTTATCACGTGATTCTTTATCTTCGAATGGCAAGGTTCTCATATTTCTTATTTCAGATATAGAGGTGCAGTTCCATGAATACAGCGTGCACTCCGTTTTCAACTCTGCGATGTTTTCCTCTGTTTTGTTTTTCTCTTTTCTTGTCATAGCCCTCGTTTTAACTGTATTTACCGTTGATGTCAGTATCATCGCTTTAAGCGTGTCTGAGTTTACTTCTATTCTAGATAATGCGTCAGCGTTTGCATTCATCTTTCCTTGTTTATAAATGTTTTGGAAATCATAGTCAGATAAGTCTAATCTGATCCTTGTTAGTTTTGATGACGGATTTTTGTGCGTGAACAGACTCACTAATGGCCTGTGGTCTGTCACCACTGTGAATTTTCTCCCATAGACGTACGGTCTAAAAAAGATTATGGCCCAATGTATACTAGCAGTTCCTTTTCGATTATTGGCCTGTTAATTTCGTATTTATTTAATGATCGGCTAGCGTAGGAAATCGGCAAATCATTTCCTATTTCTCCCTGTGATAACACAGCTCCCAATGCGTAGTTCGATGCATCTGTTGTTATTATGAATGTCTCTTCGAAATTTGGGTATTTTAATATTGGTGGATTGATCAGCTTGTTTTTTAATGTTGTGAATGCCTCTTCACATTCTTTAGTCCATTCGAACGTTGTGTTCTTTTTGTTTAAATTGTTCAATAGTTTTGCGATTTCTGCGAATTTTGGTATAATGGTCTTCTATAGTAGTTACAAAATGCTGTAAATCGTTTAGCTTCATCAGCATTTTTCGGTATAGGATAATCCTTAACTATATCATATTTTTTCGGGTCTGTTTTTATGCCTTGACTTGTTATTAAGTGTCCCAAATAAATTACTTCGGTTTGTAAAAAATTGCATTTTCTTGAATTTAATTTTAAGTTGTATTTTCTCAATCTTTCTAAGGTTTTGATCAGGTTCATATTGTGGTGTTTCAAGCTACACTCAAATATAATTATACCATCGACGTATAGGAATGCTTCTGCTTCTAGACCAGCTAGTGCTATGGATAACATTCTTTGAAAGCTATTAGTTGATATTTTTAAGCCGAATGGTAACCTTTTAATTTGGTAATGACCTCTATTTGTTGAGAATGCTGTTAATGGTCGTGAATCCTTCTCAAGTTCTATTTGGTGGAAAGAACTCGCCAAATCCAGTGTTGTAAAATACTTTGCTCTTCCAAGACTGTCTAATATGTCGTCCAATCTTATCATCTACAATCTTCTTATTGAGTTGTCTGAAATCAACTACAAGTCGATATTTGGTATTTTCATCCCCTTTCTTCTTTACGATTAATAGAGGTGCATTGAATGAACTTGCTGATCCTTCTACTATATCTCCTTTAATTAGTTCTTCTACTTGATTATTTATTTCTTCAATTTGAGATTGAGGTAATCTATAATTCTTGATATAGACTGGTGTTTTATCCATTGTAGTGATGGTTTGTTTATAGAAATTATTTGTTGTAAGATTATCTCCTTTTAAATGAAAAATATCGGAATAAAGTTCACAAATTTCCAAAATTGATTGTTTCGCTGTATCATCCAAGTTTTCGATTTTTAGTTCTTCTAACAGTTTCGTGTATCTCTCTTTTTCCACATTCTTTATTTTGCTGTCTCGTACATTCATTACTTCATAATCTCTGAGTGGCACTATCCTTGGTGAGATATTTTTGACTGTTATCTCATGATCAAGTGTGTTGAGAATTTTTATATGTGTGATGCCTTTTTCTGGTATTATTGAATTGGCTATAAATACACCATCTTGTATTTCTTCGTCTAAAATTACACTATCGTCAATTAGATTAGTCATACATATGTTACAATTGCGCAAATTTGCTTTACCACTTGCAGACTTATTTTTTTTCGGTTGTACTGCCATATATATATCAAAAGGGTTTTATTTTATTTTTTTATGTTTTATTTTAAAATGGATAACTAAGTAAAAAATCCTATCATACAACAAAATATGACATATGCCAATATTTCATGATAAGATGAAGAAATAATAACAAAATAGTAAGTGAAAAACAAACTGTGAGAAATTTGCAGAAAACAAAACAAAATTAAATGCCAATAATCCAGCTGATGCAGTGCACCCCAGACGCACCGTCCACCACCTTAATTGAGGCACAAAGCCCACACATAACTACGTGTTGGTCCGATTCCTCGGAAGAGCTAATGAGCGGTACCACTACGGAACGCTGCCCAGCTAAGACTGGAAGTGCTGCCGTTGACTAATTAAAGTTCGTCCGCCAGCACCCTAAGATATCATCTTGGCTAATGACATCTCCTGCCATTGCCAGTGGTATGTGATATCTCACGCTAACTCATATGTCAATGGCAGGGACTGGAGTACGCAGGGTAGTCAGACCCGTAGATCAACATTGATCATAATCGATCAAAATCGATCCCTCCTGCGGGCATAATTATTCATAATTAGCACTTCTTTGTAAATTTGATATATTTTAAAGTAAGGAAAGAACCATATTTAAAAAAAAAAGTTAAAATTTAATTTAATTTAATAATTTTTGTTAAAAAAAGTTGTTTGAAAAAATGATGAAATATTAGAATTTTAGTCGTAGTAAAAATCATTAAAATAATTAAATATCTCAAGAACAAAAATTAACGCCTCTTTGTAAATTTGATATATTTTAGAGTAAGGATAAAACTATTTTCAGACAAAAAATTTTTTAAATTCCAAATGATCTTCGACCCTAGCGCCATATTTAAAAAAGTTTTTTTAATATTTTTATTTAAAAATTAATTACAAAAAAATAATAAATTTTTTTTTCAAACGACTAACTAATCATCTATCAAACAAAAAAAAGTTTGATTAAATGAGCTTGAGCAATGTTGGGGTGTCCCCTATGCTCAAACTATGCACTTTAAAAAAATTCTAAAATATGTAGTATTTTTTATTTTGTCCATACTACTTATATGCCAAGTTTCAGGAAAATCAAAAATGGTCAAGTTTCACAACTCGGTCTAGAACACGTTTTTCTTCACATGTACTACAGAAGCAAGTTTTATTCAATTTCACTCGCCCTTTTTTATTTTATGAAAAATAAGAAACATTTTCCAAACACAGTTTATTTTGTTCCTAATTATATTTGTTTTTATAATTGTTTTCCTTCTGAAATCCATAATTTTAGTTAAACTGATAAAATTGTAATTACAATTGATCAAAATTTTTGGTGAAACGCTGTTTTACATAAATTGTAATCACAAATTTTAATTATATATTTTAATTCGTAATTTTGTTTTGCCTCTGTTTCGTTTTATTTTTACTTTATTTTAATCTATTTAGTATTTACGCTTGTAGGTGTTTATATAATGTATAATGTAAATTCAATTATTTATATGCATACATCTATCTTGTGTTTGTGTTGTGACTTCAATGAATTATGATTTCTGTGTTAAAGGTGTTATGTGTTATGATTTCTGTGTTAAAAGGCTTATTAAATTATAGAAAATAAAAAACGGTTATGTTATTTAATTAAAGTATTCTTTTTAATGACCACACATGAAACAGCATTTGTTCTAGCATCCCGACTGACCCCCTACGATTTCGATGAAATTTCATACACAGATAACCAATGACGAAATAAAAATACCATTTCTTTCGAAAAATGAAATTTCGCTCTAGGAATGACACAGGGTAGCGACAAAGTTTTAGGGGTTTGCGAAACATGAGTTTCTTTGAATGTTGATTGCTAACGATTTACTAAACCGATTTAAGTCATTTATAGCTCATTGGAATTGATAGGACTCATCATTAGTAAGTTAGTAAGACTTGAGTTTTTGCCAGCGAAATCAAGGCAATTTAGAATATTCACGTAAGCTCCACTCCCTATGTGAGAACAGTATTCCATGCAGGGACGTATAAAAGATTTAAAAACTAGAAGAAGCTGTTCACTGTTGAAAAACTCACAACATCGCCCTAAAAATCATAACGTTTAAAAATATGATCATTCCACTTAATATTATTTACAATCTTAACTTCTAGTAGAAGTCTGACAGACTCATTCACGATTAGATCTTTGAGACCAAACGTTAATGAAAAAGGATTAGGTGTCATAAGTCTAAAGAAATATATGACAAACCTGTGTTTTGTTTGTATGGAATTCAACACTGTTAGCAATACCCTAATCCATAACTATTTTAAAATCAGTGTTAAGGGAATCTATAAATTGATCTGCAGTGCTTAGGGTGTATATAATTATATATATATGCTGTTTTGAAAAAATCGGTTAAAATATATAAAAAATAATTTTTTTTCAATCTCCTGAAAAAACTGTATTTTTCACATCAAAGAAACAAAATATGGAACCACCTCAGAATATACCTTAATATAATAGAATTTAAATCATCTAAATCGAATAAGCCATTTTTAAATAATCGGTGCAAATACATAAAAAAACCACCAATGAAATACAAACTCTCCTTATTAAGACGGTTGAAAACCACTAGTTTATCAGTACAATTCCTTAAAATCACAAACATCAGTACTGTTCCTAAGTGAAAAACTTTAAATATAGCATTATACTTTCACATTAAACAGGAGCCCTATGCCGGAACACATAAATGTGAATTTTGACAATATAGAGAAGTTTGTATTTCATCACATTCAACGGTAACGGTAACGATTTTACGAGAAACGAATTTCACAATATTGTCAAAAATGAATTTATACAATATTGTGAAATTCGTTTTTCGGAAAATCGTTACCGTTACCGTTTGATGTTATGCAATACAAACTTCACAATATTGTCAAAATTCACATTTATGTGTTCGGGAATAGGGCCCCAGCATAGAACATAGAATGGCTCATGCCTCATACACAACTAGTGCACTGATGGCAATGGTAGCAAAGCTAAATTATTTGATTTGTATTATAATTTCAACCGAAAGACTTATCGATCTATAAGAAATACAAGTATTCCTCTGCATAAGTTTTTGGGAGGTTCTAACCATAACTTGATCTTAAGTACTTTAAAAATCAAAACCCCGAAGTATTTTGAAGCCAATGCACGTCGTTTTTGAGGCTACAAAATGCTTATTGATAAGGTCTTAGAAGGTATTAAGAATCCCTTCCATGAAAATAGATTGGTTTGTCGGGACAATATCCAAAAAGAGTGGATTCTTGTTAAGTGGATTTCCAGTTCTGTATTGAGTAGTGGAAATGCAAAGAGGCAATTAAAATTCCCCTCGCAATTAAAAGGCCCTCACCCTTTTCATTTGATGATTACCACATATTTTATACTTCGAGTCTGACAACGTTTTTATCTGCCATTTTCCTCGATTCAACAGCTTTTACTAAATATGGCGATTGCTCGGAGTCTTCTAAACTTACTATCAAAATTTTGTTTATTATTAATGAGGGGAGAAATTTGTTTTAGAAATCGAGAGTAACCTTGTCGGACTTGACAATAGCACACCATTTTTTTCCGGACAAAGTTATCCTCATTTTCTAAAACAAATTTTCACCCCCAAATAATAAAAAAATAAAATATTGGTAGTAAATGTACAAGATCCCGGGCAATCAATATGTTTCGGAGTTTGCCGAGTGGAAAAATCGATCTAATCGAGGAAAAGGGCAGCTAAAAAAGCTGTCGCACATGTCAAGGATAGGCATCTCATGAATTATAAAATATGTGATAATCATCAAATGAAAGGAACGAGGGTCTGTTGAATACAATAGAAGACTCTAAAAAAATTTCGTGTTTAATTTTAAGTTTAACTATATGTTTAACTTAATTTCTTAAATAAATAAATTTGGTTAGCGAGATAATTAGCGGTAAGAAGTGTAATGGATAGTCTGGGATAACGTAGTATATTATGGTCGCAGTTTCCTTAGTTGTTGTTCCTTATATTAATCTGTACCACTTGTAATAGATTCTCATCCCTTCGTCATCAATAGTCATATTTCATGTAGTTTCCTTAACCCATAGTTTCCTTATATTTCTCAAAATCTACTAAATCTGCAATAGCCGGACAAACGTATGGGAGAAAGAAAATTACACTAATTACCTTGAATTATTTATTCATTGATATAACACAATATTGGTTAATTTGAATTAATTAATAATTTTCCTTAATCATCATCCGTATAATCACTAAAAATTAATCAGAATTTAATCTTACAACGCACTAAAATTGACGCGCGTTGTGCTTCCATTCGATTGTCCTCGCCTTACTACTTGAGTTTGAACTTTTTTTTGTTTCAAAACACAAACCGTAATGAAATAACGAAATTCTCAAAACCTCACAACAGCTACGTGTATTTTGTTCCCAATCGTCAACATACAACGAATTACTATTTCTGCTTGGTTAAACATTTGATTTGTCTTTGTATGAGTGTTTTGCTTTAAACAATCCTTCCGTGATTGATCTGAACTTCACGGTATTGATATTGCAGAATGTAGTTATTAAATGTCTAAACATCACTACATTGATCGAATCTGTATTTGATTCATTTTGAATTCAATTATACGTGTTATGAATGTGTCGGAAATATTGGGGATCCCAACCTTATTTTTAGTACAATATTATCAAGTAGCAAACGGTTTTGGTGAACTATAATAAGTTCCCAATAATTTGAAAATCTGATGTAAATTAATTATCTCTCATCTAAATACTTTATTCGAGTTATTGCGAGATTAAAAATTTGACTATATAATGAGCACGGTAACTTATTCTCTCGCGCAGTTCAATTAGCGATTCACATAGTACTCGCGCAATCTATTACATTCGCATTATGTTGTTGCATTTTTGACGTTCAAGTTAAAAATTCTAATTATCCGTGCGGGACATGGATATCGTTTTTCTGATTCATGTGCCATTAATTTCAATTTGTTCAGTGTTAGTTGTTATAGCTTAAATAAAATTTTATTGTGTGATTTAGTGTAATTAGGGAGACTTGCTACCTCTAATATTAAATAATACAACCATTGTGCAAGTGGATCTGCTGAGGTTGAGATAGCGGTAGAATTAGCGGAAAGCGGTTTGTTTAGAATGCCGTGATTAAAAAGGTAAAGAATCATGTATAATTGCTTGTCTCATAGTAAATTAGAACAAACAAATTGAAAATTGCTCAGTGAACGAAACTGAACATACCTAGATGTTTCGTAATAAATTTGACACAAATAATATTAGTGAAAACCTGTAAATTCTTGTATGCTTGTTAGTAAATGTAAATACTAATTTATTTAGTGAAAAGAACTGTAAATTTTGTTATGATTCATAGTAAATGCATGTAGTAATTTATTTAGTGAAAAGAACTGTAAATTCTGTTATAATTCATAGTAAATGTAAATAGTAATTCATTTAGTGAAAAGAACTGTAAATTCTGTTATAATTCATAGTAAATGTAAATACTAATTTATTTAGTGAAAAGAACTGTAAATTTTGTTATGATTCATAGTAAATGCATGTAGTAATTTATTTAGTGAAAAGAACTGTAAATTCTGTTATAATTCATAGTAAATGTAAATAGTAATTCATTTAGTGAAAAGAACTGTAAATTCTGTTATGATTCATAGTAAATGTATATATGAAAGTTGTCTGGTGAGCAACCGTAAATTCATGCTTGGTTAATAGTATAAGTAAAATATTACTAGTTCCATAAAATCAACTAATAAACCTGTAATTTAGTGTTTGTTCAGAAATAATTTAAAAAAACAAGGGGAATCAGACGAAAACGGCTCTGGTTCAGTACAAGATTGTAAAATGTTACTTGTTTAGAATATCGTTAAATTAATGCTTGATTTAATAATAAAAAAAAGAGAATAATAACTGTTTTGATTATCGCCTTGGTCGATAGGGAATACGAAAAGTTGAAAGTATTGAGGGCGGGAGCGAAAGAATCAACCTAAAGGAAATTTGAATTTATCTATGGGTATCTTCAACACGACATTTGAATCAAATTTTTGCTACTAATGCCATATCTTATACCTATTTCAACGCAACTTTCCTGGAAGTGTCTTTGTTATTACTGCCATATTGATATAGAGTTTTTTTTGGTTATTGCCACCGTATAGCCACGCATTATTTATATACCGTTCTTGCGGATAATATCGTGTTTTCTACACAACATTTTTACCAAATTTTGGCTATTACAACTGATTATTTATATACCATTTTTGCTGATATTATCGTATGTTCAACGCAGCATTTTTACAAAATTTTGGGATATTGCAACTGGTTATTCGTATACAATTTTTGCTGATATCATCGTATTTTCAACGCAACCTTTTTCCAATCTTTTGGGATATTGCAACAGATTATTTATGTAAAATCTTTGCTGATATTATCGTATTTTCAACGCAGCATTTTTACAAAATTTCGGAATATTGCAACTGATTAATTATATAAAGTTTTTGCTGATATTATCGTAATTTTCAACGCAACATTTTTACAATATTTTGGGATATTGCAACAGATTATTTATGTAAAATCTTTGCTGATATTATCGTATTTTCAACGCAGCATTTTTTACAAAATTTCGGAATATTGCAACTGATTAATTATATAAAGTTTTTGCTGATATTATCGTAATTTTCAACGCAACATTTTTACAATATTTTGGGATATTGCAACTGATTATTTATATACAATTTTTGCTGATATTATCGTATGTTCAACGCAGCATTTTTACAAAATTTCGGAATATTGCAACTGATTAATTATATAAAGTTTTTGCTGATATTATCGTAATTTTCAACGCAACATTTTTACAAAATTTCGGAATATTGCAACTGATTAATTATATACAATTTTTGCTGATACTGTCATATTTTCAACTCCATATTTACACCAACTGGTTTGCTATTGCTGCCGAGCTGACCACGCACCAGTGGATTATCCGTACATTTATTTTTGTAATACCATGCCTGTTGGATGAATCATCACTGATGGAGGGCTAAGGCCGAAGGACTTGGACGACTGGAGGATTAATCATGGGGTGAGTGGACTTGTTTTATTACCTTTATTTTTTTTTTGTTGTCTAACGTAAAAGTGGGAATGTGTGTGAGAGGGCGAGTCAGTGATTGAATGTCCGGGTGAATGTTGGTATGTGTGAATTGTGAATGTGTGGGCGAACGATAGTATGCGTGAAGTGTGAGTGTGTGAGCGTCTGAGAGTGATTGTGGGGGGGGTTGGACGTGTGGATCGTGGGTCTTTCGCCAATGGGGTCGCCAGAGTCTCCTTTTTCACACTTGTATTATTTTTTTTTCTCATTTCTGCAAATTCTCGTAAATAGCGTACATTTCTGTATTTGTGCTGAAGTAGCAGGGTTACTTTATCGTTCCCATGGGCTGAAGCTAGTTTGGGGCTTGAAAATCAATCTCGCTAGGTACGCTTCCTGCTATGTCCTTCTCATTGGTTCGCCACTGAGAAAGCGCTTCATTACAAATTGGCGCCCAACGTGGGGCTTCTCTAAGGGTCCCTACAGCGGTGTAGGACTCTGGAGGAGTCCCTTCAAATTACAAAAAACTTTGGAAAAAATTTTTGTTAAATTTTTTTTTCTTCTTTTAAATTTTCATTATCCACCATATAATAGTTAGAGGCTCTGGCGGCGTAGAAGCAATTCCCTGCTTCATACGCGCAGGAGCAAAGGAAGTCTGAGATCCCTCAGACTTTTCTTTGATGGGGAGTTGCGTCCCTACGCCTCCAGCAATGTTTCTCCCTTTTGTTTTTTTTTGATAACGCAGGGGTGGGAATATTTCTTAGGAAGTATTCCCAATGGGCATTACAACCCCACGGACCCTAGTTACGGGCTGGGTTTCTGGCGATGTCACGAGGGCCGAAGGTGATTCAGGTGCCAGACCTAGACTGACGTGTATTGGTGTATACGCCAATTCTCGTCCGAGTCTGGTCACCTGGTCAGGCTTCGGGTTCGTGGTGTCCTCAGAGTCCAGTCCGAACTGATATTGTCTAATTGTTAGAGTCCCCTCCCGACAATATTGGTTTCCTATGGCCTGAGTGTTTCGGTTCCCCATGGATAATACTGGGGGACATTTTCCAAAGTAGCCCGATCAGCTACTGAGGGAAAATGCCCGCTCAGCTTTTATGCCGTGGTCGACTGGATCCACTCAGGTCATAGCACCTCGCCCGTAGGTGTTGGTGGTGTGGATCGCAGTTGGCGGGTGTTGATGATCGAATGGTGGTCCAGAGGATTTATCTTCTGGCCATCCCGTCAACACTTGTCAGCTGGGTGAAACCCCATCAGCACATACCCCAACTTATTCCTTTCCCACCCTACCTTTCCCATCCTTTTACATCCCCTCTTCTCCCCTGTTCCTGTCTGATTTCCCATCCTTTAACGTAGTATATTTTAAACTTTTCTTTGGTCCCAAACTAACAAAACTAACAAAAAATTTAATTAAAAAACTATAAACAACAAAACATTTAATGAAAGACCGGCGATCACCACTTCCAACCCAGGTGTGGTGAACTCCCCCCTTGATTGGTCCGTCCGTCCATCGTCTGTAAATAAATAAATATAAATAAATAAATAAATAAATATTTATTAAAAAAATAAATAAATAAATATTCATACATAAAAATTATAATAACTAAATAAACATTCATACAAAAAAAAGGCTATACTAAATAAATAAATGTTTATATAAAAATAAATGAATAAATATTTATATAAAAGAAAAAAAAAAATATAAATAAATAAATAACTCAATTTGCTGATAATATTAGGTATTAATTGTTGCTTTCTCTCAAAATTGTAGGATCCACCTAAATATATAAAAAAAAGGGAAATATTGAAATCAAGATATCCAATCATATAGGAAATACTATTTACCTAGAAGACATCAAATTATAAAGAAAAAAAAAAATTATACTATTTACCTAGAAGACATCAAATTATAAAGAAAAAAAAAATTTTATACTATTTACCGAGAATACATCAAATTATCAATATTACAACCTACCACCAGGACAACAACACAGCTATAGTATTTTTGTTTGTTTTAAATTTAAGTCGTATTAGTACTTTTTTTATTCTTGTGTTCCTTAATGCATGGTAGATTTTAAGTTTGATATAAATCAATTTTTTTTTGTTATTATCGGTTGAAATTATTAATTTCTCCGCCCCCACCGGAGGGATATATCTGCACTCATTTAGCATTTCCTAGTAGTTCGAGTGACCTGTTGACCTATTGGGTCTGGAACAGTTTATATTATTGCCATCTTCTGCCATATTCTTAGTATACTTATTTTCTCTCACAGTACAATTTTTACCTTGTTTGGTCAAATCAAATACAAGCATCAGCCAGGATAGTTTTTTTTGTGTGCTACACGCTCGGCTGTTGTCAGATTAACATTTTTTTTTTAAAGCAAAAATTATAATTGTCGAATTGGAGGAAAATATTGCGCAGCTGTTTGAGGTTTGAAACGCTAAACTTCCATATAATTTTTTTTAAATTCTGCCTTAAAATATTCAAAGTAATCAAATATTGGAATAAAGTAATCTTTTCTGTTGATAATTAAAATTGTTTATTTGGATTCAAAGTTCACATCGATAGTGTAATAATTTTCGTTTCGCTCTCCATATACGTGCATTTATTGATCTGGTCCTGTGCGGCGGTTTGAGATTCATAATGTCTGCCGCTGATAAGATTGACGTTCTGGATAGGTCCAGCTCTTGTGCTGTTTGTCAACACGAAATAGTGCCGGCCGACGTAAAACTTCTCACTCGGTGTAACCACCTCTTTCATGACATCTGCCTCAACGACTGGTTGTTGCAGAATCGCACCTGCCCAATTTGTCGAGCCGCTTGTGAGCGTGCAGAATTACAAAGGTTACCCCGAGGGATGGATAAATCTAATGATACTGTGGTACCACCTCCACCGAGACCTGTGACTCGCTCTATTAACGCAGGTTGGCAACGTCGTCCTAGTATTGGAAAGCAACACTCTTCCACTCCCTTGGCAAACCAACTCCCACGACCTAGACTCGCCGATGAAGTGCGAGTGAATATAGCTCAACGATCTCCCATATATGGTGCCGCTGCAGCGGAAGATCACGGTTTTCAGGAAGCGGTAAATGCACACATCGATCAGGAAATTTCGAGAATTAATCACTCAATGATGCAATCACGTGCTCCAGCACCTGAAGTGTTGTTACCTCTAGCACCAATTGCAGTATCACCCACCACCCCGCGTCATCCATCGGTTCATTCAAATTATACGCCAGTAAATGCGTTTGTGCAAAATAATGTACCAGTACCACCAATGTTTGCTGAACCTCATCCTGCTCTTGCTCCAGCTAGAATACGAACACATCTCGATCAGCACTCTACCACAGTTAGAAATTGGAACGTAACGTTCTCAGGCAGACCCGATGGTCTGGATGTTGAAGCATTCATCTTCAGGATAGAGCGGCTGACAGAGATGTGTTTAAATAGCGATTTTTCTATTGTTACCCGTTGTCTGTACCTGTTGTTCACCGATCGAGCAGCTGATTGGTTCTGGAGATATTTTCGCCAGAACCGACAGCTTATTTGGACTGACTTATGTCATGCTCTGCGAATAGAATTTCGGGACCGGCAGACGGACGAAGAGATAAAGGAGCGGATGAGGGCCAGGAAACAGCGGCCCACTGAATTGTTTGACGAATTCTTACAATCAATTTATCGACTGGCGGATAAACTTCGAGTACCGATGTCGGACGCAGAGTTATTATCCTTGATACGCAACAATTTACGATTGGAAATTAGGAGGGAACTACTTTATGTCACCGTTTATGGTCTGGAACATCTGCGCCAGCTCTGCCGTGATCGCGAAAAATTATGGGCCGAGTCAATAATCAGACCGCGAGATTATATCAGTAGACCATCTAGACCGGTGTCAGAAGTAGACTTGGTTAGTGAATTCTCACAAATTCAAATTAGCGAAATGCCAACTGAATCGCTACCAATTGCATCCAACGAACTCGCGGCAATACAGCCCGCCCCTAATATGAGACGGATAACCAGTTCAACTATTTGTTGGAACTGTAAACGACCTGGTCACCGGTGGCACGATTGTCGTGAATCACAGCGTTTGTTTTGTTGGGGATGTGGGAAGGATGATGTATTGTGTCCTAATTGTGAAAATTGTCAGGGAAACCGAAGGGGGGGCCAGAATCCCAACACCTTTTCTCGCTCCCAGGACACCTCTTAGACTCATCTGAGCCTAAAAATAGTTTGTCTCCTGATCCTTCAAATATTTCATCAACTAGTCCCAATAACCTATTAGTGCACAATACAATGTTGAACCGAGCTTCAACATCCAATTTGATAGAACACTCTTGGAATACTCTACCTGTAAGTATTTCAAACAGAGACGAAACAGATAATAATTCCATTATCGTCACCCCTGAAACACCGATTACAAATGCGACTTTTAATGATTTGGTACCCACTCATGATACTGATATGAAATTATTGAAACGAACACCCGTTCATACTGAACCACCTCCATTATGGACCAAAAACAAATCGTTCCAACAACGATTGAACGAATACCTGAAGGTGCGCTCAAACATATTTGTCGATTCATTATCATCTTTGAAACTTCCATCGCGCTCTGCGCTCCGTTCTCGTATTTATTGGCAACAACGGCATTTGTTTAAAACTAAAACCATTTCCTCTATTGTGAAATTGGCCAACGATGTGAGATCTTATGCCACAGTGTCAATATTGGGTAAACAACATACTGGACTGTTGGATAGTGGAGCGTCCTTGACTGTAATTGGTGGTGATTTTGCTAAAGAAATCGTACAGACTCCAGACCTTCTGACTTATTCGTCTGCCGTAGTTCGTACTGCCGATGGCCAAAGACAGAAGATCTTGGGGTTTGTAAAAACAAAGATTTCATTTATGAACCAAGTCAGAACCCTGGACGTCTTCATTATCCCGTCTTTGACTCAAAATCTATATCTAGGTATAGATTTCTTTAACGCTTTTGGTTTGTTTAACCCGATATTTAACTTACCTACATTTTCGACTACGGAGTCAGGAATTTCAGAATTGTCTATGGACAATCAAGCACGTCTACAAAACACTATTCAGCTTCTACCATCATTTTCAAAAATGGGTCTGGGTCGAACACATTTGTTGGAACACGTTATTGATGTGGGGACTGCAGCTCCCATCAAGCAACGACACTATCCAATTTCGCCCGCCATTGAGAAACTGATGGGAGAAGAACTGGATAGGATGTTATCTCTGGGTATTATAGAGGTTTCTAACAGTCCTTGGTCGAGTCCCGTGGTCTTAATTCGCAAACCTGGGAAGAATCGTCTTTGTTTGGATAGTAGAAAGGTCAATACAGTTACTAAGAAGGATGCTTACCCCCTCCCACAGATAGATGGAATCTTGAGTCGGCTGCCACAAAGTAATTTCATCTCCAGTTTGGATCTGAAAGACGCTTTCTGGCAGATACCGTTAGAAAAGCACTCCCGAGAGAAAACTGCTTTTACGGTCCCAGGGCGGCCATTGTATCAGTTCGTAAGAATGCCTTTCGGACTGTGCAATGCGCCGCAAACAATGACCAAATTGATGGACCAAGTAATTCCTCCACATCTCAAGTCGTGCGTCTTCGTATACTTGGATGATCTTCTAATAGTTACAGATACCTTTGAGGCCCATCTGAAACTGTTAGAAGATATCTCCCAGTGTCTTAGACGTGCGAACTTGACGATAAACGTGGAAAAAAGTAAGTTTCTCTTGCCGGATGTAAAATATTTGGGATATGTAGTGGGAGGTGGTAAGCTAAAAATTGATCCTGATAAAACGCAAGCTATTTCTGAATTTCCTACACCGCGTACGTCCAAACAGATTCGACGATTCCTGGGTATGGCGGGTTATTATCGCCGTTTTATATCCGATTTCTCTGCTATGTCCTCTCCTATATCAGATTTGTTGAAGAAAAATTCTAATAAATTCGTATGGACACCAGAAGCTGAGATAGCATTTATAAATCTCAAAAATGCTCTCATATCAGCACCAGTCCTCATAAACCCCGACTATACTAAACCTTTTACCCTCCAGTGCGACGCTAGTAATGACGGTATAGGCTGTGTATTACTTCAGCGTGACATGGACGGTATGGAACATCCCATAGCGTACATGTCCAAGAAACTAAATTCTGCGCAACGCAATTACTCAACTAGTGAGAAAGAGTGTCTAGCCGCCGTACTGGGAGTAAAGAAATTTAGAGCGTATGTCGAGGGTCAGGCCTTTAAGATCATAACTGATCATGCTTCATTAAGATGGTTAATGCAACAAAAAGACCTTTCTGGTCGATTGGCTCGTTGGAGCTTGAAATTGCAGGGTTACGTCTTTGATATTGAGTACCGAAAAGGAAAATTAAATACTGTTCCTGACACTCTATCAAGACGTGACTCTGTCGACATCATTTCTGAACTATGTCCAGTGCCTGAATTAGATCTTAATTCCCCTTTCTTCAACACTTCTCGATATTTGGAGTTGGTAAATCTGGTTACCGAAGCAGACGGTACATTGCCTGATCTGAAAGTAATTTCTGGTCGGGTTTATAAACGATTGGCTTGTCTAGATCCTGATATTCCTTCAGAGGGTGAGGTCTGGAAATTGTGGTTACCTGAGGAATACACTGACGAGTGTATTGCAAGGGCCCACAATCCTCCTACCTCATCTCATGGAGGTCTAGCAAAAACCTTGTATAACATTCGTAAATTTTACTATTGGCCTCGTATGTATACCCAGGTTAAATCTTACATAGGAAATTGTAAGACCTGTAAAGAAATCAAAGCGACTAATGTTCCACTTCGTGCTCCCATGGTGTCCCAAATGAAAACAGAACGAGTTGGACAGCGATTATATATCGATATTCTTGGCCCTTATCCTCGTTCAAAGGCCGGGAATATCGCTATCCTTGTAGTATTAGATCATGTTACTAAATATCCATTTTTATTTCCTTTACGGAAGCTAACCGCTGAACCAATTTGTCATCTATTGGCTACCAATGTCTTTCACGTATTTGGTTGTCCCGAAGTTATTGTGTCCGATAATGGGACGCAGTTTAAGTCTAAACTATTTGGAGATTTCTTGGCGAAGCACGGAGTGAAACATACATTACTAGCGCTATATTCACCTCAAGCTAACGCTTCGGAACGGGTAAATAGAAGTGTTTTATCTGGTATTAGAGCCTATTTAAAGGAGGAACATTCTAAATGGGATATGCACTTGAGCGAGATCGCTTGTGCACTACGTTGTTCCCTGCATCAAACACTGAAATGTTCCCCATATTACGCAATGTTTGGAATACCTATGGTGACTCATGGTTCGTCCTATGAACTGCTGAGACGATTGAATAGTCTTCATGATCCAGGTGAAACGATTCTGCGACCTGATTATCTTAATAAGATTCGAATTCGAATTCTTGATTTAACTGCCGAAGCATTTGTCAAAAGTGCTGAAAGATACAATTTACGAGCTCGAATAACTTTGTTTAAACCAGGGGATACGGTGTTCCGAAGGAACTTTATCTTGAGTGACGCCGATAAGAAGTTATCTGCTAAACTTGCACAGAAGTTTATTGAGACCAGAGTAATAAGGTTGGTAGGTGGTTCCGCCTACGAACTGGAAGACCTGGTTTCTAAACGTAGAGGTGTTTATCACTCCAAGGACATTCGTGCCTAACATCGGCAATAATTTTTTTTCTGTCAGTATGATAGTAACTTACGTGCGTGTTTCACCGCCATGGTAAGTCAAGATATCGACGACCATAAAGTATGAGGGTAGTTTCATCGTGAATTCACAGTTCAGTGAGTGTGTATCAACTTTGGTGTTCGAGTCTTGGTTCAAAATTTTTTTGTGTAGACTATTTGCCAGCGAAAATACCGTGATCGAATGTATTGAATGTGGCTCAATTAGTTGCTTTGAACCTATGTGAACGGCTTTTTTTTTCTCAGCCTTCAGAGTCACTGGGACGGAAGCGTACAACAGTGTGGCCCGGCTAGCTCAGTCGGAGAAGTATGAGACTCGTGTTAGTTCAGGTGTGGGTTGCGAGCCTGCATAACGCAAAGACGAAATTGTGTCGGACGTTTCATTAAAGGAGTCGGTCCAATGGTGTTTTTTTTTTTCTTTTCGATCTATAGCAGATTGAATAAATTTTTTTTGTGACTTTAGAGTCTCGGGAACCCCCAGATCTGCCCGAAATTGGGTCTGGAAGAAGTTAGTTATCCACCGCTTGCAATAGAGTAGAATACTGATTTTATCGATACCCCTCCCAAAAGTTTTTTATATTTTTAGATACTTTGTTACTTTGTTTCTGCTAAGACTGAGTTTGTAATACTGATCGCATTGATTGCTAATCTGTGGTACGTCGAGGTGCTTCACCAAGCTAATATGTATATGCAAGGTCTATTGGCGACCAGCCTATGCCTTTTTCAACTTCCTTTTGGTCGTAGGTGTTCGTCCAAAAAGCACTTGTTCTGTAATGGATAGTCTGGGATAACGTAGTATATTATGGTCGCAGTTTCCTTAGTTGTTGTTCCTTATATTAATCTGTACCACTTGTAATAGATTCTCATCCCTTCGTCATCAATAGTCATATTTCATGTAGTTTCCTTAACCCATAGTTTCCTTATATTTCTCAAAATCTACTAAATCTGCAATAGCCGGACAAACGTATGGGAGAAAGAAAATTACACTAATTACCTTGAATTATTTATTCATTGATATAACACAATATTGGTTAATTTGAATTAATTAATAATTTTCCTTAATCATCATCCGTATAATCACTAAAAATTAATCAGAATTTAATCTTACAACGCACTAAAATTGACGCGCGTTGTGCTTCCATTCGATTGTCCTCGCCTTACTACTTGAGTTTGAACTTTTTTTTGTTTCAAAACACAAACCGTAATGAAATAACGAAATTCTCAAAACCTCACAACAGCTACGTGTATTTTGTTCCCAATCGTCAACATACAACGAATTACTATTTCTGCTTGGTTAAACATTTGATTTGTCTTTGTATGAGTGTTTTGCTTTAAACAATCCTTCCGTGATTGATCTGAACTTCACGGTATTGATATTGCAGAATGTAGTTATTAAATGTCTAAACATCACTACATTGATCGAATCTGTATTTGATTCATTTTGAATTCAATTATACGTGTTATGAATGTGTCGGAAATATTGGGGATCCCAACCTTATTTTTAGTACAATATTATCAAGTAGCAAACGGTTTTGGTGAACTATAATAAGTTCCCAATAATTTGAAAATCTGATGTAAATTAATTATCTCTCATCTAAATACTTTATTCGAGTTATTGCGAGATTAAAAATTTGACTATATAATGAGCACGGTAACTTATTCTCTCGCGCAGTTCAATTAGCGATTCACATAGTACTCGCGCAATCTATTACATTCGCATTATGTTGTTGCATTTTTGACGTTCAAGTTAAAAATTCTAATTATCCGTGCGGGACATGGATATCGTTTTTCTGATTCATGTGCCATTAATTTCAATTTGTTCAGTGTTAGTTGTTATAGCTTAAATAAAATTTTATTGTGTGATTTAGTGTAATTAGGGAGACTTGCTACCTCTAATATTAAATAATACAACCATTGTGCAAGTGGATCTGCTGAGGTTGAGATAGCGGTAGAATTAGCGGAAAGCGGTTTGTTTAGAATGCCGTGATTAAAAAGGTAAAGAATCATGTATAATTGCTTGTCTCATAGTAAATTAGAACAAACAAATTGAAAATTGCTCAGTGAACGAAACTGAACATACCTAGATGTTTCGTAATAAATTTGACACAAATAATATTAGTGAAAACCTGTAAATTCTTGTATGCTTGTTAGTAAATGTAAATACTAATTTATTTAGTGAAAAGAACTGTAAATTTTGTTATGATTCATAGTAAATGCATGTAGTAATTTATTTAGTGAAAAGAACTGTAAATTCTGTTATAATTCATAGTAAATGTAAATAGTAATTCATTTAGTGAAAAGAACTGTAAATTCTGTTATAATTCATAGTAAATGTAAATACTAATTTATTTAGTGAAAAGAACTGTAAATTTTGTTATGATTCATAGTAAATGCATGTAGTAATTTATTTAGTGAAAAGAACTGTAAATTCTGTTATAATTCATAGTAAATGTAAATAGTAATTCATTTAGTGAAAAGAACTGTAAATTCTGTTATGATTCATAGTAAATGTATATATGAAAGTTGTCTGGTGAGCAACCGTAAATTCATGCTTGGTTAATAGTATAAGTAAAATATTACTAGTTCCATAAAATCAACTAATAAACCTGTAATTTAGTGTTTGTTCAGAAATAATTTAAAAAAACAAGGGGAATCAGACGAAAACGGCTCTGGTTCAGTACAAGATTGTAAAATGTTACTTGTTTAGAATATCGTTAAATTAATGCTTGATTTAATAATAAAAAAAAGAGAATAATAACTGTTTTGATTATCGCCTTGGTCGATAGGGAATACGAAAAGTTGAAAGTATTGAGGGCGGGAGCGAAAGAATCAACCTAAAGGAAATTTGAATTTATCTATGGGTATCTTCAACACGACATTTGAATCAAATTTTTGCTACTAATGCCATATCTTATACCTATTTCAACGCAACTTTCCTGGAAGTGTCTTTGTTATTACTGCCATATTGATATAGAGTTTTTTTTGGTTATTGCCACCGTATAGCCACGCATTATTTATATACCGTTCTTGCGGATAATATCGTGTTTTCTACACAACATTTTTACCAAATTTTGGCTATTACAACTGATTATTTATATACCATTTTTGCTGATATTATCGTATGTTCAACGCAGCATTTTTACAAAATTTTGGGATATTGCAACTGGTTATTCGTATACAATTTTTGCTGATATCATCGTATTTTCAACGCAACCTTTTTCCAATCTTTTGGGATATTGCAACAGATTATTTATGTAAAATCTTTGCTGATATTATCGTATTTTCAACGCAGCATTTTTACAAAATTTCGGAATATTGCAACTGATTAATTATATAAAGTTTTTGCTGATATTATCGTAATTTTCAACGCAACATTTTTACAATATTTTGGGATATTGCAACAGATTATTTATGTAAAATCTTTGCTGATATTATCGTATTTTCAACGCAGCATTTTTTACAAAATTTCGGAATATTGCAACTGATTAATTATATAAAGTTTTTGCTGATATTATCGTAATTTTCAACGCAACATTTTTACAATATTTTGGGATATTGCAACTGATTATTTATATACAATTTTTGCTGATATTATCGTATGTTCAACGCAGCATTTTTACAAAATTTCGGAATATTGCAACTGATTAATTATATAAAGTTTTTGCTGATATTATCGTAATTTTCAACGCAACATTTTTACAAAATTTCGGAATATTGCAACTGATTAATTATATACAATTTTTGCTGATACTGTCATATTTTCAACTCCATATTTACACCAACTGGTTTGCTATTGCTGCCGAGCTGACCACGCACCAGTGGATTATCCGTACATTTATTTTTGTAATACCATGCCTGTTGGATGAATCATCACTGATGGAGGGCTAAGGCCGAAGGACTTGGACGACTGGAGGATTAATCATGGGGTGAGTGGACTTGTTTTATTACCTTTATTTTTTTTTTGTTGTCTAACGTAAAAGTGGGAATGTGTGTGAGAGGGCGAGTCAGTGATTGAATGTCCGGGTGAATGTTGGTATGTGTGAATTGTGAATGTGTGGGCGAACGATAGTATGCGTGAAGTGTGAGTGTGTGAGCGTCTGAGAGTGATTGTGGGGGGGGTTGGACGTGTGGATCGTGGGTCTTTCGCCAATGGGGTCGCCAGAGTCTCCTTTTTCACACTTGTATTATTTTTTTTTCTCATTTCTGCAAATTCTCGTAAATAGCGTACATTTCTGTATTTGTGCTGAAGTAGCAGGGTTACTTTATCGTTCCCATGGGCTGAAGCTAGTTTGGGGCTTGAAAATCAATCTCGCTAGGTACGCTTCCTGCTATGTCCTTCTCATTGGTTCGCCACTGAGAAAGCGCTTCATTACAGAAGTTGGTAGATATGTATAAACAGATGAACAGATAACCTTTGCAATCTTATCAAAAGGTTTAGATTTACTTTTAAATGTAGCTCCTTAAAAATATATCATATTTACAGATAGCTACGGCTGGAATCTTGTTTTTAAAATATAAGAAAAACTCGCAAACTTAATAAATGAAAAAAAATCCAAAATCGAAACGGCTGAAGGGATTTCAAAAACTTTTTTTTCTAAAAATAGGTATTTACAAGGGACAGGTCCGAAAGGACGCTGTGTTCGATAACTGTACTGGAAGTGTGTCAAAAAAATCATTATGTGTGTCAAAAATAGCAAATTTTCATATTTTTGGCTTAAAATACGTTCATTTTAAGTGATTACGAGTAGCAACATTAGATTTGGAGAAATCTTGATGGTCGCGATTGGTATGTGAGATCAAAAACTAGATTATTGCATTATAAGTTTGTCAAACAAATGTTGTCAAGTGTGTCAAAAGAAAGATTTTTATTTATTTTTTTACCTAATTTTTTGGAAAAAAATAAAATTCTTCGTTTGAAATGAAACTTTATTATTATTATTGAGAATTATGGAATTATAAGCTTGTCAAAAAAATGTTGTCAAGTGTGTCAAAAGATTTTTATTTAGTTTTTTACCCAATTTTTTGGAAAAAAATAAAATTGTTTCTTTGAAATGAAATTTTATTATTATTATTGAGAATTATGGCATTATAAGTTTGTCAAAAAATGTTGTCAAGTGTGTCAAAATAAAGGTTTTTATTTATTCTTTACCCAATTTTTTTAGAAAAAATAAAATTAATAGTTCGTATGACATGATATTTTATTATTATTATAGAGAATTATGGCATTATAAGTTTGTCAAAAAATAATGTCAAGTGTGTCAAAAAATGATTTCATTTAATTTTTTAGCCAATTTTTTGGGAAAAAAAATGTAGCTGTTTTTATGACGTAAATGTAATTTAAAATGAAATTGGACATGGAAATTTTTGAAATTTGTTATAATTTTTGAAATATTTTTGGAATTTTGAAAAAGTTTGTATTTTTGATTTTGTAATAATTTTTGAAATATTTTTAGAATTTCGGCAAAAGTTTTAATTTTTGATTTTGTAAGAATTTTGGAAATATTTTTGAAATTTTGAAAAATTTTAAATTTTTGATATTATTATAATTTTTGGAATTTTGAAAAAATTTTCAATTTTTGATTTTGTAATACTTTTTTGCAATATTTTTAGAATTTTGGAAAAAGTTTGAATTTTTAAGAATTTTTGAAATATTATTGGAATTTAGAAAATATTTAATTTTTTTACACATATATTTGTGAATATTAAATATTACAAAGACTGGCTTGTTTATAGACTATTTATTAATAAAGTTATTTTATGATGCCTATATTTCGACCTTGCGGGTCATCTTCATTGGCTAGAAACAATATGTTAAATTAAAATTAAAACGAGCGGTATAACTAATTTAGATTATTCACAAAAATGAATAAATGAAGTGAATAATCTAAATTAGTTATACCGCTCGTTTTAATTTTAATTTAACATATTGTTTCTAGCCAATGAAGATGACCCGCAAGGTCGAAATATAGGCATCATAAAATAACTTTATTAATAAATAGTCTATAAACAAGCCATTCTTTGTAATATTTAATATTCACAAATATATATATATAAAAAATTTATGAACAGACTATTAAACTGAAAATTCTAGAGAAAATATTTAAATATTTGATTTTATTCTAATTTTTGGAATATTCTTGGAATTTTGAAAAAGTTTGATTTTATTTAGTTTAACAATATTTTTGGAATTTTGATTATAATTTTCCGGCAACGTATTGATGTTTCGTGTTAGTTTTGTAATAAATTTTTAAACAGAGATAAAAAATACTTGTACTTTAACAAAGAGTTATGTTTGATATACATCGCTGCCCAAAACTAAAACCATGTCCTCATAAAAGTTTTTTGCCGAAAACTATATCAAAATCCTTAACCCAGACCGAAGTCTTGATATCTCAGAGCTGTGAGATTTCAGCCCCTCCATATTTTATGTTTTTAAATTAATTTTAATAATATTCAAAAAATAATATATGGGGAAACCTGAAAAGTAAATTAATATCCTTTAGTCAAGTTTTAATATTATCATAACATGAAAATGTAGGGGTTGAAATCTCAATCTCTGAGATATCAAGACTTGGGTCTGGGTTAAGGATTTTAATATAGTTTTTGGCAAAAAACTTTTATGAGGACATTGTTGTTAGTTATCGGTAGCGTAGCGATGTATATTAAACATTTTGTAAAACTACTAGTATTTATCTCTGCTTAGAATTTTATTACAAAACTAACGTAACTTAGTGAAAAAATAATACAATCAGTAAACTACTCAAAAACCTCTTCATTTAGCGTTTTAAGAAAATATTACAAAATCTAAAATTTAAATTTCTTTCAAGATTCTCAAAATATTGTAAAAGCAATAATAAAATCAAAAATTTAAACATATTTCAAAATTCTGCAAATATTGCAAAAGTTATAACAAAATCAAAAATCAAAACTTTTTCAAAAATTATAAAAATTTTGCATAAATTATAACAAAATCAAAAATACAAACTTTTTTTTAAATTCCAAAAATTATAATAAAATCAAAAATTGAAACTTTTTAAAATTCTAGAAAATTTAAAAAATTCAAAATGCAAAAATTCAATTTTATTTTTAAAGTCTTAAAATATGCCGAAAATTGTAACAAAATTAAAAATACAAAACATTTTTCAAAATCCAAAAATTATAATAAATTCAAAAATGTCCATGTACAATTTCATGTTAAATTCATTTCATATCTCACATATAATTTTCCAATTCCGAAAACTTTTTTGCAAAAATAAATGAAAATCATTCTTTTGACAAACTTGAGAATATTTTTTTGACCAACTCATAATGCAATAATTTATTTTTGGTCTCACATACCAATCCCGATCACATTCATTGTTCCTACTCGTAATCACTTAAAATGAACGTTTTTTAAGGAAAAAATGCATATATCCTTGTTTTCACAACATGACGATTTTTTGGGCACACTTCCAGTACAGTTATCGAACACACCGTCCTTTCGGTCGTTACCATTGTAGGCTCGAGAATGTAATGCTTAGGTCTTTAAGACCGAAGTAATTATAATACCCGTGTTCCTTTTAGGTAAACTTGCTACCCGAACCGAATTTTAAATGGAACGACTTAAATGTGAGGTGTATTAGATTTTTGATCTACTACAACTCAAATTCTTTCTTACCACACGTTTACGACATTTTTTTTTGATAATAAATTGTTTTGACAATTTTGAAAAACAATATTGCTAAACAACGTAAATAAAAATTATTAGTTTGACAAAATTTTAAGTTTAAATTTTATTTTGAGTTTGTTAAATTTAAGAAAATTAATTAAATATTAAAAGTTTCTGAAAATCAAAATTATGATTCATGCAAAATATAAACAATTAAAGAAAACCGGACAGAAATATGACATTTAGGCTTGAAATTCTAAATTTGTATAAGCATTTGGGCAAACATATTTGAAATTATTCTCTAAACTGACAAAAACTCTGGCGGTGAATAGAAGCGTAAATTTGTCACGTAGCTTTACCATCATTTGATATGGTTAACTTGAAAACGAAATTTAGTACAAAAGTAAAGGAAAATGTGGTAAATGGAACACACTTATTATGATAATCGACTAAAAATAAAACCATCACAGAAATTAATTCTAAACTTTTTAGTCATAAAAACCGAAACGCAAACAAAAACTTATCAGATAAATAAATAATAATAAATAAACCGAAACCAACATTGAAAGCAAAAAATTTCTTCTTAGAAAAAAAAAAACAAAAATCACAACACTCTAAATCTAAAACACACAATTTGTTGGTTTGTATAAATGAAATAAAAAATTTTGCCAATAATGTTTCATAAAAATTCTACATTTTACATTACAACTATAAAAATGTGTAGTTTTAGTTACATTAAAAAAATTGTAGTTGGTGAAATCCAAATTTTACAATTTTTATCGAATTTTACAAATTTTGTGAAAATATTGATGTAATTGTAGAATTGTAAGTTTGGTGGAATAGGCCACAGGAATACAGCCTATTTATAGAATAGAAGACCCGGAATAATCATAATATTAATATAATATGTTGGCGTACTTCCAAGAATTGGTATGTTCTTTAAAGTCGTTATATATTGCACTGTAAGCCGTATTTATATTCATTTTTTTATTTTTAGTCTGAAAAGTTCGCCCCTAATTCACTCTGGACAAAATACTCGATGCTGAAAACCACTTTATTAGTTAATACCAATGTCGATCTTACAAAATTCAGCCGCCTCATTGCCTTTCTCAAAACGAAGTCGAAAAATTACGTAACAAAAAAATCCAAAGTGTTAGAGCCGGACCATATCCAATGTTTCATTCAAGCTAGGGGCTACCTGATAGTGACTACCTTCTGCACAAAGTAGTTATTTTAATGGGTGTGTTTGGGGCCTTGCGGAGGGATGAGTTGACGAAGATGTCAATAGACGACATTGAAGACAAGGGTCCCTGTGTAGTTGTTAAGGTACCTTCCACCAAACTGACCCCTCGTCAGGGTTTAGTATTGAAGACGAGGATAAGATCAGGGTCTTACAAATAAACAAAAAAAATATATGTCTATAAGGGGAGAAAAGGCTTCCAAACGTTTTTTTCTAAATTATAAGAACGGAAAATGTACTGAACATCCCGTGGGAAAGAACACCTTAGGCAATGTTCCAGCAACTGTGGCAAAGTTTTTGAAATTAAGAGATTGGAAAGGATATACTGGACATTGCCTAAGAAGAACATCGGCCGCTCTATTGGTTGGAGCAGGGGCATCTTTTGAAACGTTGAAGATGCATGGGAAGTCGAAGAGCTCTTTTGTGGCAGAAGCGTATGTAGAAGAGTGTTGCTACCAAAAATAAGGCTTCTAAACTTTTAATGGATACGTTGGAACTAGCAGAGCCACCAACAAACTATACCGCGACAAATACAAGTGATCAAGTGATTTCAGTGGAACACATAAATTCGAGCACTCCAGATCTGTAAACCCATACATTTTCAGACAATAATTTTAATTATTGCAACTTTAATTTTTATATGAACCAATTTTAAATAAAATAATTTATAATAATTTATTGTAATAGTTATTTTGGTGTCCCTTCAAATACGTTGCTATGAAAATGTTTACATAGCAACGGGCCGTTATGGCTAAATAACAACCGGCATTTATGATGTGATATGACGTTCATAACATTATTCAAATCGAAGCTGGTTATGAAAAATAAAATTCTAATGAAAAATAAATAAATTATTTTATGAAATTTATAGAAAAAATCTTGGCATGTTTAGTGTAATTTTCAAAATGTCTAGCGAGTTTAAATAATTTAAAATTTGATTTATACTACAATTAAGTTGTGCAGTTGTGCGTAAGACGTTGTACATACACTCAGGCTGAAAGGAAGATTACGCCCTTGGTTCAATAAAAGCCCTTGCTTCGCGTCGGGCTTCAATATGAACCGCAGGCGTAATCTTCTACTTTCATCCCTCTATATGTAAATAACTATTACGTTCGTGAACAAATTTTCACTTACGAAAAAGTAGCATTTTCATCTCTTGTTCTTGTAGTAAAATATACTATAACGCTATCTTGAAATATAATACTCCATATAGTTTTTGCATATGGCGTTAATCAAGCGAGCTATGAATATTAGAGATTTTGATCAATATTGAATACAAAAATATCTGAACAGAAAACAATCATATTTTCCTCTTTTTTCTTCCATAGTTTTTTGTTTTAAAGCACAGTACGCTGCTGTAAAAATATTTTTTTAATAAAATGGGTTGTGTAGTAGGCATTACAATATGTGTCACAACAACACATAAAAATATCTTAAGACCAAGGACCCACAACAACATGCGTTCTAAATGCGTTGATGGCATTTAGAACGCTTTTTATTTGACTTTATATATTTTTGTTAAAGAATGGATAACCATAAATGGACTACTAATGGATAAACAATAAATCCTATCACAAATAAAATATGACATGGGCCTATATTTCATGATAGGATAGTGAAACTAAAAATAAATTAAGAGATAAAAAGCAAATTTTTTTTGAAAATTACAAATCAATTAAAATTAATCCCTCCATGCGGGATGAGGGGATATGGGGATTCTTAAGGAACCGTACGCTATGCATAACCTATGTCAAAAACCAAAATACAAAGAAACGAAGAACTTTTCGATTTCCATTTCGTAGGTAGTATGCAGCTGAAAATAAGAAAAGGTGACCGGTCAATAGATGTCGTGCTATCCGTGGAGACTACTTATTTTCAAATTATCAAGCGAAATAAAGTTTTCCAATTTGAAAAACTTTAAATTCCAATCAAGTGAAATACTGACTTAAACTGAATTGTATTCCGTAAATATTCCAGTGTGTAAATTCATTTTTCGTGTTGTGTTATAGGAATTACACATGTTATGTGTCACAACACATATATACTTTTTTAGACCTAGCCAACAACAACATGCATTCTGAGGTGTTGGTGGACGCATTTTTTAAACTTTTGTGGATTGAACGCCCCCTAGACTATTAATTCAGGCAAAGTATTCCATTTATAAGATGTAACCCAAAGAATTGCCTCACTAATTCCCTAGCATTCTATCACTATGAATTCTATCACTGCCCAGAGGCAGCGTTGCAAATGAAAAAGTCATTTGATACCGGTTGATTTTTATTTATTATAATTAATTAACTCCAGCTGATGATAAATCTGGCGGTCAGCTAGTGGGGGGTAGTGGGGAGTGTGGTTGAGGGGGAGTTTCAAACTGGTAAAAAAAAACGAATTCTAAAAGCCATTTGATGCCGCTTTAAAATTTATATGATGCATGTTTACACCGTAGCAATTGAAAAAAAAGTGATTAGCTGATTGGCGGATGGGGGATTATAGGTCAGCTACTCGTATACATCTGTATAAAAATGCAATGTAGTCAAGTCATTTGATGTCAGAAAAAATTCATAAAGATAACTTATAATACTATTAAAAGTATAAAAGCAAGAATCAGCTGCAGGTTTATCGGGGGTACTACCTTCAGCTGAGGTAATAAACATACAAAGGTTGAGTATAAATAAAAGTGTGAATCCCCGATCAAACTATTTGACTTATTATTACTTCGGTTTGAAAAACCGTATTATAAGTATTACATTCTCGATCTAAAAGTGAAATCCTTGCTTCCATTTTGATGGCATTTCTCGATACTGATTCTTAAATAACAAAAAAAAAATGTATGTCTGTCTGCCAGCCATCACACCGTCGTCACAGAAAAAAACGTTGGAACGATTTCAAAATTTTTTATTTCTAAAAATAGGTTAACTTAATGGTAAAAGCCGAAAGGACGATGTGTTCGATAACTGTACCGGAAGTGTGTCAAAAAATCATTAAATGTGTCAAAACAAGAAAATTTGCATATTTTTTCTTAGAAAACGTTAATTTTAAGTAATAACGAACGAGCAATAACCTTGAATATGGAGAAACCTTGATGGTCAGCATTGTTATGTGAGACCAGGATCTTGATTATTGTATTATAATTTATAAGTGTGTCAAAAAATACCGTTAAGTGGGTCAAACGAATGGTTTACATTTATTTTTGAAATAAATAAAATGAATTATGAATTAAATGAAACCATCTAATGAACCAGGAAGCTATCGCCCAATTGCCCTTTTGAGCACCTGCTACAAATTGTTAGAACGGCTCATATACAACCGTATCGCTCCGATACTGAATGACCAGATCCCAGTCGAACAAGCTGGTTTCCGTCCCAATCGCAGTTGCACTGACCAACTGCTCGCTTTAACATCCTACATCGAAGCTGGGTATCAAAAACAATTAAAAACAGGCGCAGTATTCATCGATCTCACTGCAGCATTTGACACGGTCTGGCGAATTGGGATTATATATAAGCTGTTCTATGCAATGCTTTGTAGCACTATCTCGCGTTTAGTTAACAACATGCTGAGTAATCGTGTATTCAATTCAAAGTCCATCTAAATAATTCCTGTGGTAGGTCCAAAATGCTTAACAATGGTTTGCCTCAGGGTTCCGTCCTGGCGCCATTTTTAATTTTTAATTTGTACATTCATGACATTCCTGACACAATATCAAAGAAATTTGGTTACGCTGATAATTGGACCCTGGCCACTCAAAATAAAGACATGGGTGTCTTGGAAGATTTGCTCTCAACTGACCTGGCGATAATGAATGACTATTTTCGAACGTGGAGTTTATTTCCTAATCTAAGTAAAACCGAGAGTTCTTGTTTCCGCTTAAACTACAAACTTTCAAAACACGAATTATCATTGTTATTTAACGGCACTGTTATTAAATACAATCAACAGCTAAAGTACCTGGGCATTACTCTCGATAGAACTCTTTCTTTTAAACTCCACCTAGAGAATACGTCAAAAAAACTTAAAACGAGAAACAACATATTGCACAAACTGGCAGGCTCGACATGGGGTGCTACTCCAGCTACTCTCCGCACAACTGCTCTAAGTCTGGTTTACTCAGTGGCTGAGTACGGCACACCAGTCTGGTTGAATAGCACACATACTGAAAAAGTTGACTGCCAGCTGCATGCCACAGTGCGTACCATAAGTGGTACTATCAGGTCTACTCCTCTACCTTGGCTCCCTGTATTAAGTAATATCGCTCCACCTGCACTCACACGCTCACATGCGCTCATGCGTGAACATAAAAAGGTAACCAACAACATCACGTTACCCCTGCACGAATATTACGGTGATCCCACTCGTTGTCGATTAAAGGCAAGAAAGCCTCCACATAAAACTGCCAGCAACATGCTGGCCACTAATTTTAATATCTTGGATGCCTGGGACACCTCCTGGAATCATTACAACACAACTGGCCTTGCTATTACTAACCCGACTTCTACCCAACCTGGTTTCGATCTGCCACGTCATACCTGGACTACACTAAACCGAATAAGAACGAATCATGGACGTTGTGCTGATTCTTTCTACAAGTGGGGAATTTCAGAGTCCCCTCAATGTGACTGCGGCGCTTCACAACAAACCATAAAACACATTGCAGCTGTGTGTCCAATCCAACGATACAATGCAATGGCGACATCGCAGACATCCATTTGGCTACTCTCGATGTAGTAGCATGGATAGACTCACTAGTTGTAAACATCTAATGTTCAAATGACTGCCCAATTGTTCAAATATTTTACTTTTTACTTTTTAACTAAAAGACGCGCAATCAAATTGATTGTAAGCTCATTTAATGTGTATTCATGTTTTGTTTTAGGTAGATTTCATAGAAAAATCTACCTATTTTAAGTTTTATTTTTGTTTTTTAATGTGTCATAAAAACCATACGCCAAATAAAAATGTGTATGACATAAAATCTAATTGAACATGAAATTGGACAGGGAATATAGTTCAATCCAGATTAAACCACTCCCAGTTCATAGGAACAGTTGGAAAATATCAAGTTGCTGCAGATTAAATTTCATTTTTTAACAAAAATCGTAATTATTTGGGAGATACTTTTTAGTATTTTTTTGTGTGATTCCAGACTTCTGAATAACAGGAACAGTTGGTAAATAAGTTTGAAGTTTTGATTTTGTTATATTTTTGCTATATTTTTGGAATTTTAATAAAGGTTGCAATTTTTGATCTTGTAATAGTTTTTTTTTCGTGTACTTTTACAAAGAACTTTTTGTTTAATATATATCACTGCCTAAAACTAAAAACAAGGTCATCATAAAAGCATTTTGCCGAAAACTATATAAAAATCCTTAACCCAAATCTTAAAGCCTTGAGATTTCAGCCCCTTCATATTACTTCGGTCTGAAAGACCTAAGTATTACATTCATGAGCTCAAAGTGAAATTCTTACCCCCACTTTTTTTGACATTTCTCGACGTTTTAGGACCTCCTGATTCTAAAAAAGCAAAAAAAAAAAAAATGTATGTCTGTCTGTCGACCGGCCGGCCGGCCGTCACAACCGACGAAATCTAGAAAACCGCTGGACGGATTTGAAAAATTTTTTTTTCTAAAAATAGGTTTACTTAATAGGAAGAGCCGAAAGGACGATGTGTTCGATAACTGTACCGGAAGTGTGTCAAAAAAATCGAAAAGGTGTCAAAACAAGGAAATTTGCATATTTTTTGCTTAAAAAACGTTCATTTTAAGTGATTACGAGTAGGAACATTAAATTTGGAGAAATCTTGATGGTCGGGATTGGTATGTGAGACCAAAATCTAGATTATTGCATTATAAGTTTGTCAAAAAAATGTTGTCAAGTGTGTCAAAAGAAAGATTTTTATTTATTTTTTTACCCAATTTTTTGGAAAACAAGAAAATTGTTGGTTTGAAATGAAATTTTATTATTATTATTGAGAATTATGGCATCATAAGTTTATCAGAAAAATGTTGTCAAGTGTGTCAAAAGATTTTTAATTAGTTTTTTACCCAATTTTTTGGAAAAAATAAAAATGTTTCTTTGAAATGAAATTTTATTATTATTATTGAGAATTATGGCATTATAAGTTTGTCAAAACATGTTGTCAAGTGTGTCAAAAGAACGGTTTTTATTTATTTTTTACCCAATTTTTTACAAAAAAATAAAATTAATGATTTGTGACATGATATTTTATTATTATTATAGAGAATTATGGCATTATAAGTTTGTCAAAAAATAATGTCAAGTGTGTCAAAAAATGATTTCATTTATTTTTTTAGCTAATTTTTTGGAAGAAAATGTAGCTGTTTTTATGACGTAAATGTAATTTAAAATGAAATTGGACATGGAAATTTTTGAATTTGTTATAGTTTTGGAAATATTTTTGGAATATTGTAAAAGTTTGTATTTTTGATTTTGTAATAATTTTTACAATATTTTTAGAATTTCGGCAAAAGTTTTAATTTTTGATTTTGTAAGAATTTTTGGAATATTTTTAGAATTTTGGAAAATTTTTAATTTTTGATATTATTATAATTTTTGGAATTTTGAAAAAATTTTCAATTTTTGATTTTGTAATAATTTTTGCAATATATTTAGAATGTTGGAAAAAGTTTGAATTTTTAAGAATTTTTGAAATATTATTGGAATTTAGAAAAAATTTAAATATTTGATATTATTCTAATTTTTGGAATATTTTTGGAATTTTGAAAAAGTTTGGTTTTATTTAGTTTAACAATATTTTTGGAATTTTGATTATAATTTTCCGGCAACGTATTGATGTTTCGTGTTAGTTTTGTAATAAATTTTTAAACAGAGATAAAAAATACTAGTACTTTAACAAAGAGTTTTGTTTGATATACATCGCTGCCCAAAACTAAAAACCATGTCCTCATAAAAGATTTTTGCCGAAAACTATATCAAAATCCTTAACCCAGACCGAAGTCTTGATATCTCAGAGCTGTGAGATTTCAGCCCCTCCATATTTTTTTATTTACAATCACACCAAAAAACGAAAATTCAAAAAATTTATTGAAATGTTGTTAGATGTGGTTACAGACGTGGTTAAATTCATAGACATCTCTGATATACACAATTGTGATATTTATAAACTGATATTGATAAAAGAAACGTCGAAGACTGTCAAATGTAAACGTTTGTCTGTCGAATGTATGGATTTAAAAGCATTAACGGCGTAAATGTGGCACGAGTTGCTGCTTTTACGAAAACATTAACTATCGTTTTTTTTAAAAATCGGGCAGTCGCGGAAATTTTCAAAATTTTTTTTACAAATTTGGTATCAATCGATCGGGCTTGGCCGTCTCCCGAAAACTTTATGAGATTGGGGTGGTATGGGTACCGGTTTTGGATAAATTAAGGGTACTGAATGCAATGGTTATGCTGAAATTAGTATTTGGGGTCCAGACAAGAAACTAGAGGATAAGAATTTGTGCCTAAAATTAGGGAAATGTTCAAATATACATAATAAATATTCGTTTTTCTATGAATCGAGGATACTGAATCCAATAATGATCTTGGAATATGCAATCAAGCAACCACAGGAGCAAAATCAGAAGCTGGAGGATGGGGTGGAGAATAAAAAAATGTTCAAATATACATTATACACCAAGGCTAGAGTTACTTAGCAAAGGAGCCTCTTAAAAGTGGGTTATTCTTAAATGTTAGGTTCAAATTGATGTATCGTCGAAACATGGCAGAAAAATATTTTAAAATTATTAAATAAGAAATTATGATTATTAAATGCTATGTAAGTAGCAAATTCTTTATATTTCTTATATTTTTATTATTAAAACATACAAACGAATGCCACAAAAATAGGACTGTATCAATTTGAGTGCTCATCATTTTCTTGTATAAATAATTGAACTTCGTCTTTAAACAATAGTACAAATTTTTCATTTTCAAACATAGTACAAATTTTTCATTTTCAAACATAGTACAAATTTTTTATTACGTTGTTCTGCATTTCAACATCGCCATTGGATTCAGCATTCTCGATTCATAGAAAAACCAATATTTATTATGTATATTTGAACATTACCCAGATTTTAGACCAAAACCCTTATGCTCTTGTTTCTTCCCTAGAGCCCAAGTACTCATTTCAGCATCACCATTGAATTCAGTGCCCTTGGTTTATCTAAAATCAATATATATGTGAACATTTTCGGCTTTCAGTCCCCAACTCCCATTATTACATTACATTGTTACATTATTAAGTTATGAATTTTTGAAAATAAGTCATCAAGTCAAAAATTACGAAATTCTCGAAATTTAGAACCACTCTATTTCCCAAAAAAATCTCGAACGTGTATATCTTTTCTTTCGATATAAAACCCCTAAAAAAATGATCAGCCAAATCAAAAATGTGTCTGTCAGATTTTGTCCAAATCTGTTCGATTTGTAAAAGATTTGTGCGTAATGTACGTAAAAGATTTTTTCTAAATCGCTTAAACCGAAATCACCTTATCTCGAACAAATTCAAATTTGAAATGTATTTAATTTTACATCAAAATATCTCTTAGTTTAAACAATTAACCATAAAGAAAAATAAAATAAGATCTAAAATAAATTAAAACAATATTCTCTCAAACAAAAGAAATTTATAACCAAAATTCTCTAGGAATGACTTTTTCAATTCATTATTTTTCTCAAATTTTATATGAATATTTTAAGAGGAAATATACAATATTTGTTATTCTTGAATTTTATTTTGTATGGATAGATGAATGAATTTAGAGAGCGCATTATTTTACATTTATGAGAACTGTTTAGTGTATTTAATGTTTTACGATTTTTGATTACGTTGTGTGTTTGTTGAAATAATGAGTATGGTAGCAAAATAGCAAAAGATATGTAAATGTAATTTCATATCAAACGAAATTTTTAATTGTTTCAAATAAAAATGAAATGATTACGGATGCACTCATTCCAATCAATATATGGAGGATTCGTGCCTGATATATATATATATATATATATATATATATATATATATATATATATATATATATATATATATATATATATATATATATCTATATATATATATATATATATATATATATATATATATATATATATATATATATATATATATATATATATATATATATATTTTTTATTTTTTATTTTTTTTCAATCGAAAGGTGAAACATATCGGACGTGTTTTTCTTTTTGTCTTGTTTCCAAATTTAACATTAAATAAAATTAATTATATTAAGAGGAGAGAAAGAAATTTGATAATTTTTTTTGCGATAAACAAACTTTATGGTTTTTTTTTCATATTTTCTCATAGTTTAAATTATTGAAATTAAAAAGTTTTGTTTTAGTGTTTTATGTTACTCAGAATTATTTCTATTGTGCAACAATCGGTTAATTAAAATTACAGTAAACCTTCAATTTGTTTTTGTAGCATCATAATGTCAACCTGTAAAATATGCGCGCAATGTTTCGATAAAGAATCATTAATTGTGACATGTATATGCTGCAGTGCTTTTTTTCATGCAAACAGAACCCGCAACTGTGCAGAAATTTCAGCATCAGAAGAAAAAGTCATAAAACAAAAAACACCTATACCAAACATGATTTACAGATGCTGTAAATGCAAAGCTGATGGCAGTTCCCCGTATGAAAGTGTTATAGCGGTTACAATTGGTGAATTAAATAAAAAAAATTGAAAAACTTGAAGATATGTTTGCAACCATACAAAATACGCAAAGTGAGGTTAATAGAATAAAACCACAAATATCAGCAATTGAGACGGAGCTAAATAATCTCAAAGAGCGTAATACAGATTTTGATAACAAAATTTGTTCGTCAATTGAAACCCAGATATTTCGCGAATTAAATGATAGGCAAAATCGGCAGAATAACATGATCATTTTCAATTTAAATGATAATAATAACCCGCAAGAAGATTTAAGTAGAGTACAGGTTATATTCCAAGGCAATGCCCATTTAACAAACAATGTCAAGGTCGCTCGACTCGGTGTTTATACTACTAACAAAGTGAGACCTTTACGCTGTACGCTTCAGTCGCACGATGAAGTAATGTGGATTGTAAGAAATAACAAGAAATTAAGTAACTTGTTTCAAGAAAAAGTGTTTATAACTACTGATAAAACACCAAATGAGTTAAAAAATTTAAAAACCGTTCAATCACAACTCAATGAAAAAATCCAGGCAGGTGAAACTAACTGTAGAATCAAATATCTAAATGGTTATCCAACCATTGTGACAAAAAACTAATAAAACAACACAAAGCAATTTCTACTAACAGTCAACAACATCTTTTTATGTACATGCAAAACGTCAGAAGCATATCCAACAAACTTTTCGATCTTAATACTAATACAACTAATACTTTAAAACAATATGATATCATTGCACTTACTGAAACCTGGCTAACGGATAAAGTAAATGATGCAATGATTTTAAACAATAACTATGTAATTTATAGAAGTGACAGAAATCTCCAAACTACTGCTAAAATGAAGGGTGGTGGTGTTCTGATTGCTGTTCATAAGAAATATGCCAGTTCTATTGTATGTGTTTACAACCAAATGTTTGAGCAGCTAATTGTATCAGTCAAGGTAGGATATTTACGTTTATTAATAATTTTAATTTACATACCACCGAATGCAACCATAGATCAATATGAAGAGCACATCAAGGTCTTAGAGAAAGCCATAAACGAGCATAGTGAACACAAAATTATAATCTTGGGTGACTATAACATACCAGGTTACGAATGGCATGAAGAAGATAACAAAATAAAGCTACAAGGATATCACAAAAGTTGTAGTGTTAGAGAAGCAGCAAAATATGTTACGAGGCATTTTAATTTACTAAATCTTTTGCAATACAATAATTTTAAAAATGCCTGTGGTAATGTATTAGATCTAGTCTTTTCTTCAGAAAAATTAACGGTTAATATTTGTGATGATCCATTAGTAAATTTAGATGTTAGTCATGCTGCTTTCGATATTACTATATATGTTACTAACACCAATGAACTACATCACAATCAAAGAATTTACAATTATAATAAAGCTGATTATGAGAAAATAAAATTAAATTAAATGAAATAAAATTTACAGATATTTTAAAAACAGATGACAACGATGATGTAAATGAATTACTTGATAAACTGTATACTCATTTGTATAAAATTATAGATGAAAATATACCAGTTAAAATTATTAAATCTTCTAATTTTCCTGAATGGTACACTGTGCAATTACGTAATGCAATAATACTGAAAAAGAAGTTACATCGCATTTATAAGGAAACCAATCTTCTCTTCGATAAAAACGAATTTGCCAAACAGCGGTCATTATGTAAATATTTAACTAAGAGAGACTATAAGGAGAAAATTAACGTTATTGAAGCCAATTTGAACACTAGCACAAAAGGTTTCTGGAATTTTGTTAAATCCAAACGGTCAAATACACCAACTGAAATGGTCTTTAAAGATCGAACGGCCAATGATGGGAAAAGTATTGTTGATCTGTTTGCTGACTATTTTGGAGCTGTATACCGAAAATCACCGCTAAATATTATTGATATTTTTGCACACAGACACTACAGCTTTGATACCTTGGTCATTACCACTGTGGATATTGAAATCTCAATAAATAAATTAAAGGTTGATACATGTCCGGGACCTGACAATATACATCCTTTGTTTGTAAAATCCGTAGCAGATTATCTAACACCACTATTACTCATTCTATTTAATAAATCAATACATACAGCAGTTTATCCAACGAAGTGGAAGGAAAGTTATGTAACACCTGTGTATAAATCTGGTAATAAAAACGATGTCAGCAATTATAGACCGATAACGATTGCTAATACATTTGCCAAAATATTAGATCGGATTATATATGATAAGCTGTCTAGTTACATGTACAAGTTTATAATAGATGAACAACATGGTTCCATTCCAAAGAAGTCAACAACTACCAACTTGCTTGAATATAAAGAAAATATTATTGAATCTTTTATCAACAAGTTTTGCACATACACAATATATACAGACTATAGAAAAGCATTCGATACAGTTGATTTTGATTTACTTCTTCAAAAATGCAAAATGTATGGGATTGGAGCTAATATTTTGGAATGGTGTGGCTCGTATCTGAAAGGTCGAAAACAATTTGTCAAAATGTACAACTATATTTCAAAACGTATACTAGTAACATCTGGTGTTCCACAAGGATCCCATTTAGCGTCCTTATTTTATATAATCTTTGTCAACGATATTAAAGATGTGATCAAGTTCTCAAATTTTCTCTTGTTCATAGATGACATGAAGTTGTATAGAAATATAAGAAACTATAATGATTTGGAACTCCTTGATCAAGACTTGCAGAGTGTTGTTATTTGGAACAAAAAAAATGGAATGGATTTCAATGAAAAAAAGTCGGACAAGTGCGAATAAAATTCGCTCGCCAAGGGTTCCGTGAATGTAAAAGAACACATTATCAAAAATAAATGACATAAAGTTATGTTGTAAAGTCTTTATATCGCCAGACTATGGACGCATAACAGAATAAATGTTTAATCGTAAACGTCAATAGTAAATGTTGATCACATCTACATTGATCAAAAATGTTACTTGAGGTTAAATCTTATCCATAGCTGTTTATGTTAGCTAAAGTATTTTAATAGTCTAAATTGGGAATATTTGTTCTATAAATCAGCGTCGAAATATAGGGTGGTATGCATACACTTAAAATAGCACTTTTTTTCATCAATAACTAAAAAACTATGCATCGCAGAATTCTAAAAAATATTGCAATGTTTCTTAAATTAAGTGTTCTTTCAAATGACACCCCACTCGTTTGGTTCCAAAAAAGTTTTTTTTTTGCTCTCCCCACACCCATCCCCTAAACACACAGAAATATAATTATTTGAGAGTTCGCTATAATTTTCGTTCAAAATATAGCAAACTTCCTGTCTCTATGAATTTTTTCAATTTTTTCTGTCAATCAGTGTCAAAACGTAGGGGGGTGAATGGTCTGGAATTTGCAAATTTTTTAGAATAACTCCAAAACGGTGTACCGGAAATTTCTAAAAAAAACTGCAATGTTTTGGAAATTTGATGCTCTTTCAAATGATACCCCACTCGCTTGGGTCAAACAAAAATTTTTTTTACCCCCTTTACACCCATCCCCTAAACACACAGAAATGTAATTATTTGAGAGTTCGCTATAATTTTCGTTCAAAATATAGCAAACTTCCTGTCTCTATGAATTTTTTCAAATTTTTCTGTCAATCAGTGTCGAAACGTATGGGGGGGGAACGGTCTGGAATGTGCACATTTTTTAGAATAACTCCGAAACTGTGTACCACAAAATTCTAAAAAAAATTGCAATGTTTTGGAAATTTAATGCTCTTTCAAATGATACCCCACTCGCTTGGGTCAAAAAAAGTTTTTTTTTACCCCCTTTACACCCATCCCCTAAACACACAGAAATATAATTATTTGAGAGTCCGCTATAATTTTCGTTCAAAATATAGCAAACTTCCTGTCTCTATGAATTTTTTCAATTTTTTATGTTAATCAGTGTCGAAACGTAGGGGAGGGGAACGGTCTGGAATGTGCACATTTTTTAGAATAACTCAAAAACTGTGTACCACAAAATTCTAAAAAAAATTGCAATGTTTTGGAAATTTGGTGCTCTTTCAAATGATACCCCACTCGCTTGGGTCAAAAAAAGTTTTTTTTTACCCCCTTTACACCCATCCCCTAAACACACAGAAATGTAATTATTTGAGAGTCCGCTATAATTTTCGTTCAAAATATAGCAAACTTCCTGTCTCTATGAATTTTTTCAATTTTTTCTGTTAATCAGTGTCGAAACGTAGGGGGGGGGAACGGTCTGGAATGTGCACATTTTTTAGAATAACTCAAAAACTGTGTACCACAAAATTCTAAAAAAAATTGTAATGTTTTGGAAATTTAATGCTCTTTCAAATGATACCCCACTCGCTTGGGTCAAAAAAAGTTTTTTTTTACCCCCTTTACACCCATCCCCTAAACACACAGAAATATAATTATTTGAGAGTCCGCTATAATTTTCGTTCAAAATATAGCAAACTTCCTGTCTCTATGAATTTTTTCAATTTTTTCTGTTAATCAGTGTCGAAACGTAGGGGGGGGGAACGGTCTGGAATGTGCACATTTTTTAGAATAACTCAAAAACTGTGTACCACAAAATTCTAAAAAAAACTGCAATGTTTTGGAAATTTGGTGCTCTTTCAAATGATACCCCACTCGCTTGGGTCAAAAAAAGTTTTTTTTTACCCCCTTTACACCCATCCCCTAAACACACAGAAATATAATTATTTGAGAGTCCGCTATAATTTTCGTTCAAAATATAGCAAACTTCCTGTCTCTATGAATTTTTTCAATTTTTTCTGTTAATCAGTGTCGAAACGTAGGGGGGGGGAACGGTCTGGAATGTGCACATTTTTTAGAATAACTCAAAAACTGTGTACCACAAAATTCTAAAACAAATTGTAAAGTTTCTGAAATTTAAAGCTCTTTCAAATGACACCCCACTCGCTTGGGTCAAAAAAGTTTTTTTTCACCCTTACCCACCCCAATCCCTTAAAAACACAAAAATATAATTATTTGAGAGTTCGCTATATTTTTCGTTCAGAGTTTATCAAACTTCCTGTCTCTAAGAATTTTTTCAAATTTTTCTGTTAATTAGGCTCGAAATGCAAGGGGGGGGACCAACTTTTTGTGTCACTTTATTGATAATAATTCAAAAACTATGCATTACAAAATTCTAAAAAAAATGCTATTATTTCTAAAATCAAGTGCTCTTTCAAATGACACCCCACATGACCTGGTTTTAAATGATGTTTTTACCCCTTAACATTCCCACCCCTTTAATAAATATAGTTATTAGTGTCTGCCACTTTTCTATATTTTTCATTAAAAACCTACTCAATTTTCTATCATTCCAAATATATGTCAAGATTTTCGATGAGGTAGGGTCGGAGTTAATCGGGGCAATAAAACATCCCGAAAACGTCATTTTTCAAAATTATACAAAAAATGGTGGGGTGAAAAATTCCAAAATATATTTTTAAATAATGCTTAAATGAAGCCCTTTCATATGATACCCTACTCGTCTCGCTAAAAAAATGTATGTTTTCAAAGGCTTTACATCGTACCTCCTTAAAACAAACGAACACAACTTTATTTATTTTTTAACCCGCCATCTTGTGTGGATAGGTTAGTTTTATAAGCACCTCAAATTTTAAGTTCATTGGATTAATGGTTCACGAGATAATCGAAATAATGTGAAAAACACGTTGTACTCTCACCAATAGTGTTCCGTATAAAAAACGGAACCCTAAAAAGTGCAAGATCATGGTGTTTGGCGATAAACCTGGTGATTTTGATTTTGGTTTTTACATTAATGGCGTGCGACTGGAGTACACAGATACAGTGAAAGACTTAGGTATTGTTTTTGATAAACATCTTAGTTTTAGTGACCACATTGACTACATTATTACAAAAGCAAAAAAAGCCTTGTGGGTACTAAAAAACACTGCCAAGGATTTCAACAGTATCAGTGCTATTACAATGTTATACAATACATCTGTTAAATCTATCCTCATGTACGCATCTATAATCTGGTCGCCATCAGTAAATTATTTAATATATGATATTGAGAAAGTACAGCATCTTTTTTTCCGTTTCGCTGCATACAAACTTAGAGAGCCAATACCGTATTTTGAACATGATTATACCTACATCGCCAAGAAACTGAATATATGTACACTGGAGTCGAGTAGAAATTGCCATGAATTATTATTTCTTTATTATATCATCAACAACAAACTGGATTCTACAAACATACTTTCGCAACTAAATTTTTATGTTCCTGCACGTAAATTCAGAAATAATATAATAATTTTTCAAATTCCTTATGCTTATAGATCAGTCGCTGATAAGTCTACAATATACAATATATGTTTGCTGGCCAATACACATGCAAAGTGGATTGATTTATTTCACCCGTCACTAGGATATTTCAAAACACTATTAAATGATAATGTCAAAATATATAATTGAACAAAATGTTAAACCTTTAGATTAAAACGTTATATTATATTTCAATTTGTTAAATGGGAGTGTATCCCGTAGAAATAATAAATAAAAAAAAAAAAAAAAAAAATATATATATATATATATATACTAGGTCATTCAATAAGTCCGTAGGATGACACATAGATGGCGTTACTAGAATTTTTTCCATATGATTTTTATTTAGTACTAACCTTCAAACGATACGTGTATAAATTTGACAGCAATCTGACTATTTATTCGTGAGTTATAGCATTTTGTATGAAGCAACTTTTGTTTTTGAAAAAAAATGGAAAAAAGTGAATTTCGAATTTTAATAAAGCATTGCTTTTTGATGAAAAAAAATACAGTGGAAACCAAACAATGGCTTGATAAACATTATCCAAACTCTGCTCCATCGAGACAAATGGTAGAGAAGTGGATGGCTGAATTTAAATGTGGTCGTACCAGCACAAAAGATGCAGAGCGCAGTGGACGCCAAAATGAGGCTGTTATTCCAGAAAACATAAAAAAATCCACAAATTGGTTATGAACGATCGCAAATTGAAGGTGCACGAAATAGCTGACATTTTAAAGGTAGCAGATGGTAGTATTTTTACCATTTTACATGAACATTTGGGTATGCTAAAGCTCTGTGCAAATTGGTTGCCGCGCGAGCTCACAGTCGACCAAAAACAACAACGAATCGATGCTTCGGAGGAGTCTTTGGCACTGTTAAACCGCAATAAAAGGGAATTCTATTGTAGATATGTGACAATGGATGAGACATGGCTTCACAATTACACACCAGAATCCAAAAGACAGTCAGCTGAGTGGACAGCAGTCGACGAACCGAATCCAAAGCGAGCAAAGACGCAACAGTCGGCCGGTAAGGTGATGGCGTCTGTATTTTGGGATACGAACGGAATAATATTCATCGACTATCTCCAAAAAGGAACCACCATCAACAGCGAGTATTACTGTGAACTTTTGGATCGATTGAAGGCTGAAATCGCAAAGAAACGCCCACATTTGCAAAAGAAAAAAGTGTTGTTTCACCAAGATAATGCACCGTGTCACAGTTTGATGAAAACGATGGCAAAATTGAATGAATTGGGCTTTGAATTGCTTACCCACCCACCATATTCTCCAGATTTAGCCCCCAGCGACTTTTTCCTGTTTTCAGATCTCAAGAGAATGCTTGCTGGAAAGAAATTTAAGAACAATGATGAAGTAATCGCTGAAACTGAGGCCTATTTTGACGAGAAAGAGAAATCGTACTATAAAAGTGTTATAGAAAAGTTGGAAAATCGCTATACTCGTTGTATCGCCCTCGAAGGCAACTATGTTGAATAAAAAAATCGAGTTTTGTCAAAATGTTGTTTTTTTCTTACTTATCCTACGGACTTATTGAACGACCTGTTATATACATATATATATATATATATATATATATATATATATATATATATATATATATAAATATATATATATATATATATATATATATATATATATATATATATATATATATATATATATATATATATATATATATATTTATATATATATATATATATATATATATATATATATATATATATATATATATATATATATATATATATATATATATATATATATATATATGTGTGTATATATATATATATATATATATATATATATATATATATATATATATATATATATATATATATATATATATATATATATATATATATATATATATATATATATATATCTGTAGGTGGGAGGTAAACTACACCAAGTCCAATTTTTTCAAAATACGTTTTTTTATACTATTAGAATCAGGATTTTATTCTCTACCGAGAGGTTAAAAGCACTGGAGTCCTAACTAGTGTAGTTTTCGAGATAGAACAATTTTAAATAGTCCAAGTCCATAGTAAATAGTCCATTTTCAAACAGTTTTTTGGCTTTCCTGTAAAATTTTAAAAATGTGACTTGGTGTAGTTTACCTCCCACCTACAGATATATATATATATATATAATATATATATATATATATATATATATATATATATATATATATATATATATATATATATATATATTATATATATATATATATATATATATATATATATGTATATATATATATATATATATATATATATATATATATATATATATATATATATATACATATATATATATATATATATATATATATATATATATATATATATATATATGTATATATAAATTTTTTTTGCTGGATTAAAGATAAAAATCGATGTATTTTTTTAAAATCTACAACTTTTGTTAACAAATTTTTTTGTAAAATCAAAACTGAAATAGTTACAGGCGAAAAACGAACGATATTTGTTATTTTTTTAAAATTCGACTACAAAAAATCGTCCTATTTTAGCTTGAAAATTTTTGTCTGTATAAACAAAGAAAAAACTCGATATATCTGTTTAAGATCTACAACTTTTATCCATCCAATTTATTTGTAAAATCAAAACTGAAAAAGTTATATTGCAAAAACTGATTGTATCTCGCTTTCCTTGCTCCTTGAGCATAAAAATAAAATAGCGAGTGGTAAAATTTGTTTTAAAAATCTGAAAAAATTCAGGGATGCTTTTTAGACCATAAAGAACCTAATTCCGGTACGAGGTTGTGAAAATTAAAACAAAGCTGTTTTGGTGGCACACCCTAATATATATATTTCTTGTTACTTCACCACAATTTTAAATTGTGTGAAGTAATGCAATCTATCGTGAAAAAAAAAAATCTTACATACCCCAAATTTTATTTTATCTTTTGTTTTGGACCATCCTCTATCTAAATAGCCAAAAAAAATTTTGGTGTACGTCTGTGTGTGCGTGGGTGGATGGGTGGGTGGGTGGTTGGGTGAGTTTTCTGCATAGGATCTTGATGAAACTTTGGCAAATGATACAGGTTCACTTGAAAATGGAAGATCTGGATTCATTTCAAATTTAGACAAAATGGCGGGGGCATTGTTCGGGGTCTCCCGAACACCTCTAAGTTTAAATCTTGAATAACTTCTGATCCCGAGCTATGATCTTATTGAAACTTAGTATATAAGGTTTTAGTACTGTTTCCAATATTTCTGCATACCAACTTCCGGTTTGTCACTTCCGGTTAAAAAGTTATTTTTTCAGGTGTTTATCCCTACTGTAGCCTACAATTACCGATCGATTTTCATGAAACGTTGCGAAAAGCTTTTAAATAACATGAGAAAAATTTTATCAGCTTTTGGAGCACATTGGATAAAGGGTTGGGGGGTCCACCATACAACAGGTGGTTTTTTCCACAAAGTTTTTATGTTTGTTGGGAGCATAAAACATTCGTTCGTGAATGAATTTTGATGACACTTTGGAAAAAGACGCAAACATGTATGACAAAGAACTGATTAGTTTTTGAGCGATAGTGAACAAAGTGGTGGGGGGTCCCTGGAGCACCTGTTTTTTTGAAAGCTCTATAACTTCTGTACCTGATAAGCGAATTGGATAAAACTTGGTACATGAGTATGTAGTACGGTTCACAATAGTTCTGCATCCCAACTTCCGGTTTTTCACTTCCGGTAAAAAAATTTTTTTTGTACTTTTTTGAAGTTTTTTCAGTGTCTTTATGCACACTACAGCCTACAATAATGAAGTGATTATGATGAAACTTATGGAATAGGGTTCCAATTAGTGTGAAAAGATAATTATCATGTTTTGGGACACATTGATCAAAGTGATCGGGGGTCTACCATACAAATGCTGACTTTTCACACTTTGTTTTTTAAGTTTGTTGGGAGCATACAGACTTCATTCATTAATTTATTTTAATGACACTTTGGAAAAAGATGGAGACTTAAGTAACAAAGAACTGATTAGTTTTTGGATAATATTGGAATAAGTGGTGGGGGTCCTCCCGAACACCTGTTTAATGTGTCACACTTTTTTCAATGTTTGTTGGCAGCACACAGCATTCGTTCGTGAACGAATTTTGATGACACTTTGGAAAAAGACGCAAACATGTATGACAAAGAACTGATTAGTTTTTGAGCGATAGTGAACAAAGTGGTGGGGGGTCCCTGGAGCACCTGTTTTTTTGAAAGCTCTATAACTTCTGTGCCTGATAAGCGAATTGGATGAAACTTGGTACATGAGTATGTAGTACGGTTTAAAATATTTCTGCATCCCAACTTCCGGTTTTTCACTTCCGGTAAAAAAATTTTTTTGTACTTTTTTGAAGTTTTTTCAGTGTCTTTATGCACACTACAGCCTACAATAATGAAGTGATTATGATGAAACTTATGGAATAGGGTTCCAATTAGTGTGAAAAGATAATTATCATGTTTTGGGACACATTGATCAAAGTGGTCGGGGGTCTACCATACAAATGCTGACTTTTCACACTTTGTTTTTTAAGTTTGTTGGGAGCATACAGACTTCGTTCATTAATTTATTTTAATGACACTTTGGAAAAAGATGGAGACTTAAGTAACAAAGAACTGATTAGTTTTTGGATAATATTGGAATAAGTGGTGGGGGTCCTCCCGAACACCTGTTTAATGTGTCACACTTTTTTCAATTTTTGTTGGGAGCACACAGCATTCGTTCGTGAACGAATTTTGATGACACTTTGAAAAAGATGCAAACATGTATGGCAAAGAACTGATTAGTTTTTGAGCGATAGTGAACAAAGTGGTGGGGGGGTCCCTGGAGCACCTGTTTTTTTGAAAGATCTATAGCTTCTGTACCTGAGAAGCGAATTGGATGAAACTTGGTACATGAGTATGTAGTACGGTTTAAAATAGTTCTGCATCCCAACTTCCGGTTTTTTACTTCCGGTAAAAAAATTTTTTTTTAATTGTAGGCAGTTTTTTCAGTATCTTTATGCACACTACAGCCTACAATAATGAAGTGATTATGATGAAACTTATGGAAAGGTTTCAATTAGTGTAAGAAGATAATTATCATCTTTTGGGACACATTGATCAAAGTGGCGGGCGATCTACCATACAACTGCTGACTTTTCACACTTGGTTTTTAAAGTTTGTTGGGAGCATACAGATTTCATTCATTAATCAATTTTAATGGCACTTTGAAAAAAGATAAAGACTTTATTGACAAAGAATTGACTAGTTTTTGGACAATATTGGGATAAGTGGTGGGGTCCTCATGAACACCTGTTTATTGTTTCAATGTACCGACAATGTATCGCCAATTATTCTAAAAAATTGTGCTATATCACTTGCGCTTCCACTGCAACTACTTTTCAATAAATCAATAAATCAAAACAAATATCCTGAAAAGTGGAAAATAACTCATATTCTTCCACTTCATAAAAAGGGTAATAAAAATGATGCTGAAAATTACCGTGCTATAAGCATTGGATCAACTATTGCAAAAGTCTTTGACGGATTAATTTCACGATACTTGCTAGATTGCATTATTTCAGATATCTGTATCCAACAACATGGTTTCGTGAAAGGAAAATCTACATTAACAAACTTAATGGAATTTCACCATGCAGCTTCAGAATCATGGGCAAAAGACAAACAATTAGATGTTGTATACTTAGATTTCAATAACGCATTCGATAAGATAAAATACAATGTAATTATCACTAAATTGTCTAATTATGAGTTCTCTAATGCAACGTTAAAATGGTTTTTATCATTTTTAACGAATCGTGTGTCCTACGTAAAGATTGAAAATCAACTATCTTTTGAATTTATTCCAACATCTGGTGTACCTCAAGGGAATCCATTGAGTTCTACATTATTTTTAATCGCTATTAACGATCTACCTGCAACTGTACCAGAAGTTGGCATACTGCTTTTTGCTGATGATGTAAAATTGTTTAAAAGTATTGGAAGTATTCGTGATTCGATTTGTATTCAACGCGCTATTGATAATGTGTTACACTGGTGCGATGTCAACTGTATGTCATTGAACATCCGAAAATGTAAAACAATGAGTATATCTAAGTCTAAGTCGCCTATAACCACATCATATAAAATAATGAATGAATACATTGAAAGATTAACCGAATACTCTGATTTGGGCGTGTTATTTACAACATCTTTAAAATTCAATAAACACATCGAAATGATCATTTCAAAGGGGATGATTACTTTGGGTTTTATTCGACGCCTATGTAAAACATTTTCCCCGAATACGCTTAAATTATTATATACATCGATACTGCTACCAGTACTTGATTACTGTTCACCTATTTGGAATCCCTCTGAAGCTAAATATCGTAATAAAATCGAGAGTGTACAAAAACAGTTCCTGATGTATGCTTTAAGAAGCAGTGAACAAAGAGATGAAAATTTTAAGTTTAGACCTTACAAGGAAAGATTAGCTGTACTCAACATTGAATCATTGGCAAGAAGAAGAACAAACAATGGATTGATGTTCATGTATGATATTGTCACACAAAAGCTCATCACAAATCTTCTACACGATGTTATAAAAATTGCGCACAATCCATCTGATGCAACATTGGTTGAAGTGTTCAATAAGGGACTCTATAGACATAATAAGAACCCTCTTGTTGTTCTTTGTAGGCATTTTAATGCATCAATCAATGAATTTTTGGAATCCACAGGTCGTCGTTCCTATAATAAACAAATAAGGGAAATGGATGATATCAATTTCGGCCTTTTTTTTTAATTAATAGAACTATATACGTTTGTCTAAGACGGTAATAAGATAAATAAATAAATAAATGTTTGTTGCATACAACATTCGTTCGTTAAGTAATTTTGATTACACTTTGCAAAAAGTTGCAAATATGTATGGCAAGGAACTGATTAGTTTTTTTAGCGATAGTGAACAAAGTGGTAGGGGGTCCTCCAAGCACCTGTTATTTTGGAAGCTCAATAACTTCTGTACCTGATAATCGAGTTGGATGAAATTTGGTACATACACATTAAGTACGGCTTACACAGTTCTGCATCCTAACTTCTGCTTTGTCACTTCCGATAAAATTTTTTTTACTTTTTCTCGTACAACAGAATTTATGTTTGTTGGGATACTACTGCCTGCTTTAATATTTTTATTATTAGAACTACGAAGTCCATAATATTGGTTAGCTTTTAATTAAAGTATTTTATGGATATTAGCTCATTATATATCCAGAACACTATGTTTCCAGAGCTGTGGTGAAGTCAGCCTATGCATCAGCGTCGCAATATTTTTTTTATTTGAATAAAACATCCAATTTTTTTGTTAAATGACATTTTATACTACGGAATTTTTCAAATAATTATAAAAAACGTACATTAGTACAAATCACCCATATTAGCGCTATTTTCATGCGTTGCCGTAGCTTAACTTTGGATTTACTAACCATAGTCTTGATGAACTTCAACTTGAATGAAGAAATCCGATTTAAGTTTAACAGCCGGTTAAATTTAACCTCGAGTTAGTTAATCTCGACTTAGTTAAATTATGAAGAAATCGGGCATTAATGTCTTTATTGTTTTTTTTTAAATGGAAATGAGCAATTAGAACCAAGCAACTTAGTAAATCCTTTGCTTTTTTGAATTCGATATTAATTTTGGGTTTCTCAATTAAAATTAAAATACAATAATTTATCTGAAAATAAAATGTTTCTTTATTAATTTTTTTTCTTTCATATTTTTTAATATTTATTGTATTTTGTTTTTCTGAAAAAAATAAAATAAAAACGTTATAAATGTTAAATCATATTTCACAAAAAAATAAGCTTTAAATATATAATTAAAAGAAATGCTTAAACAAAAAATTCTAACAATAAAACTTAGCACTATTTTGAACGTATTAAAATATTTTTAACAATTAAAATTATTATTTTGTACTTAAAAATATAAAACTTTTTAAAAGTAATAATTATTTTTATTTTACAACTTAGACTGTAACCGAATGGCATCGTAAATATTTTATCGTAGAAAATAATATGACGACAAAATATTTACTAAGGAATTCATCATAGTCTAATTTATCACAATTTTTCAAAAAGTAAGAAATACCTACCTTTTTCCACCTAAAACAGTATAATTATTTTAACCTTAAGACTATAAATTTATTACTAATCAGTAAATAATACTTTTTTATTTTCTAATATAAATTATTTTGAAAAATTATAATTTCAATTTCATTTTAATACAATTATTATTTCTAAATGTTTACGGAATGTTTAAAATAAAATGGAATGTTGCCAATGACCTAGATGATTGAATGTGGAACAAATGTGGATTAATTACATTAATTAATTAGCATTACAGGTTCTGTTCTAATTAAAACTTAATAACAATTTTTTGTCCTTAAATATTTTTTTAATAAAAAAACATCAAGAAATGATGGCAATTAAGGAAAGTTTAAAATTGACAAGATCGTTTTAGCTTTAATTTAATTGAAAATATGTGTGCATGACTCTTGTTTTATAAATTAAATAAAGTCAAATGTATTAACGAAATTTTTTATAAACTATAGAAGCCGATCATCTCATAATAAATGCACAGCGATTAGATCAATCAACAAACGATCAAAATATATTTTGTATGAATATACACAAATATCTGTTTTAATTTAGTCCTGCTATTCCAATTCATGTTCCAGCATGGATTGGTTTTGATGGCGCAATAATATCTATGAATTATATACACACGTGAATGCCACGCTCGGCTATGTCATTTGTCGAATCTAGTTGTTCCACATCTACTTTATTAAATCCAAGTTATTAAATTCCATTATAATACTCCTTTTTACAACATTAGTGATTGACTACCGTCTAGGTTGAAATCTAGACATATAGAAATCGCAATCGGCACAATATATTGCTGGTGCAATAACATGTTTTTTACGACATAAACTACACTGAACAGCCTTTGCAGATGCTTTTACAATAGCATTATTGTTATATGTTGAAATAGCTACTCTTGTTGGTATGCTAGTTGAACCACCATTTAGAAGTTGTGTACTATTTTGAAGCTGCATTTGCTGCTGTTGATGTTGTTGTTGGGGATAAACCTGTTGTTCCATTGAATTAATCGAAGAATTAGAGGAAGACGATAAAGATGATATCGAAGTAACATCAATTCCTCCTTTCGTTCCAGGCTCAAAACTAACCTTTTTTTGTGAAACTTTTGATGGATGCAGCATATAAGGCGAACGATTTTGTGGTTGATTTAAATTCGATAAATTAATTTGTTGTTGTGATTGCATAAAATCTTGTGTGGGATGTGGCATAGGTACTCGTTGATATGGTGATGGTATTTGTTGTTGTTGGGTTATTTGTGGACTTTTTTGTTGAACTCTGTTATAGTTCACATGATCGGTGAAACTTTGAATCGGACTATTACTTCCATTCCCGTTTATTTGTGGTTGTTGACTTTTATTTTGTATCAAATAATTCAACGGTACTGGTGGTTTTTGATACACCGTCCCATTTATAAGCTGTCGATTTGGTTGATAATTTTGATTAGAGCCATTAATATTGCCGTTCAAACGATTTATGTTTTCATTTTGTTGATGATATGCCATCATTTGAGATTGAACATTTGGAGGTAAATGCATATATGGTGATGGTATTTCACTTTGATTTGTAACAGTTCTTCTATTAATTGGAATATCCAAGTTAGAATTCTCAATTTCAGTACCATTACCAATATGATTTGATCCATCGACACTATTGCCACTAATCGCAATTTGTCTTCCCTGTTGTACGTCCTGTACAAAGGGGAACGTTTGTGGTCTATTTTGGTGTTGGTGTTGAACTTCTCCGTTTTGATTGGTATAAGAATCACCGACATACATCAAATGGTTCTTAGAATTCGGCTGTGAAGAAATGATCGTTCTTTCATATGAGTTAGTATTGCTTCCTTGATTGTAGTTCTGACTCAATTTTTGAACTTCCTGATATCGTTGTTGTTGCTGCAAATGCAATTGCCTCTGGATTTCTTGATTTTGACGATGAATATCAATTGCAAGATTATAACCTTGTCCTCGATTTTGATTATCAGTAGGTTTTTCGGATTCTATGACAACATCTCCGTTTTGATTCGCAGTTCTCAATACACGTTCTAATATTGGATTGGGTATAAAACTATCATCTTCTTCTTCATCAGCGGTTGCTACCAATATTACCTGATCACAAAACGAAACGCTCTTTTTCTTAATGCGCTTATTACAATTTTGATTATTTAACGTTTGCTGTACAACCGCATTCAACATTTCAACCTCTCGTATTTCTTCCGCAATTTGATTCTGCGCAATGTCAAAGTGTCTTGTCTTCGGCAACTGAATTGCTTGTTCATAAAATTGTTGTTTTGCTGGTCTAGACTGACTCACGTTAATCATGCAGTCAACTTCATCAACCGATTGATCAGATTTCGGTTTATTATAAATCAAACCATTCATTTGTGTTCGAAGAAGCTGCGGTTTCAATGCATGTTCCTTCATTACCTCGGGATCTGGACTCATTACTCGATTATTTAAATTATTTCCATTCGTGTTTTGAATATCAGGGATTCCTAGTAATTTTACTTGTTCAAACCTGGAAGCAAGATCACGAACACTTCTCTGATTTGGATCAAAATTATTATTTTTTTGAATTGAATCGACAACATCCATCGAATTGTTATTGTTGGGATTACGTTTCATTCTTAGAGCTACTTGTTTTACCTGTAATTCTCTTAACCATGTTTCTGACCGACTAACATCATTTATATTATTCTTTAAATCCATACTTTCAGTCGCTTTCGTTTTATTCATCATCAATTGTCTTTGCGTTAGTTGTGTTAAAATGCTGGTTGGTCCATCAAAAGTATCTAGCATAGTTGATGGTTTATTAGCTTCTAACACATGAATTTGATTTATTTGATCGTTTAATGGTTGAAGATCAATTGACGGCGGTGGCGGCGGAAAGTCTTCACTTGCTTGTCTTGAATGGCACGATGATGTCGGTGGACTAGGATATGGAGGCAAGTCTAAATGTGAGCCATACCGTCCTTCCATTTCATTTATTTCGTTGGAATTGTGTAGTAAAATATTGCCGGGTTGATTATTATTGTTATTGTATTGATACGATTGATGGAAGTATGGTGTTTCACTTAACTCACCTGGTTTTAAAGGACTCTGTTCTTGATGAACAACAGCACAAGTGGTAATTATGGTTTGACATGAATCCTCACTCATACTTGTATTCGAACTCATATTTGATATATTTGAAACATTCGCCGCGTGGTATGTTTGAATTATTGGCTCATTCTCAAACATTTGTTGCTGTTGCTGAATTTGTTGTTGAGATAATGTTGAACTTGTACGTAGTGGTGGAGGTGGTGGAACTTTTGCAATTGTAAGTTGTCTTCCACTCCCATGAAAACTTTTTCGCATCAACTTACTTCTTTCCAAATTGGGATTTGCATTGGATTGTGGATACTCCAAATGCCCTTCCGATAAATACCCACTCATATTAGTATCCGGGGGAATATTCGCAGCACCGATTGTGCTATCATCAACAGATTTTAAAATTGGTTTCGGAACTGCATTATTTTTCCCATCTTCGCCACCTTCAGTTAAATCAGGCATTGATCGATTTTTACGCCTAATTAATCCTCCCATTAATAATTTTCTTCGTATTTTATGTTGTTTCTTGCCAGATTTATCTTTTTCCTTTTTCTCATCCTTATCTTCTTTATGTTTTTTTAACGTATCTTTTGCATTTGCTAATATTGGTTCAGCAATTGAAAATTCTCTAGCCATTTTGTTGCGATCTTCGCTACGGCTTCGTTTTTCCTTCCCATCGTCGGTTCGCTTTGACCGACTAAATATACTACGACTCTCTCGTTCTTTTTTCGGTTCGAATTCGATTATATCTTCGGTTTCCACTAATTTTAAGAATGTCTTCTTTTTCGGTAAAGTAGCATAGATCTCTATACTTTTTGAAGCTGCTTTTTCTTGCTGTGGAGTTGTTAGTCTTAAATTAAACGCTTTGTTGTTTTTCTCAGTTTGTCGCATTTGTCTTACACTACTGTTACTTCCTTCACGACTATGACGAACATCTGCCATATATTGACTTTCTTTCGATGCATATTCGTTGCCTTTCTCGATCAAAATACGACGATGCAAACTACGCGCTCTCATTACGCATGTATTATGTTTCATTCTAGCGAATGTCATTGTGTGTGGATTACTGTAAGGCGCATCCATGGCTGCCCTTGCTTTTCCCGCCGCTGCATTACATAAAACAAGTGCAGTTTCTAAGTCATGGGCATCTTCATTCAATCTGGATTTTTCTAATAGTTGATCCGCTTCCATGCACAACCGTTCACAATCTCCTGATAAAATAACCGATTCTGGAATTTTAGCTAGTTGGGGATTATGAACTTTTGGTGGGTATGAATCAGTTGAAGATAATGAGTACGAATCATATCCAGCATCATACGGTTGACCGTTGCGAGTCGGGCTTTGTGGTACACTGCCATTTCGTTTACTCATTAAATACATATACGGGTTGTCTAAAGTAGTCGATGAGGACGAACTTGCACTGTTACGATCACCACTCCAATTACCTGAATCACGACGTCTTGGTTGATTCAAATGATCAGGAATAGAAAGACCATCGTTTTGTGTCGGAGAAGATGGGGCATGTGAAACCGTAGTAGATTCAGCGCTTAGACTTCGGTGAAGATTCAATTGTTGCTTTCTGGCAATCTGAGCACTGATCACACTTTCAACCGCACGGCGATTAATATAACCCTCTTTGTCTTCGTTTGTCATAATGTTAGTAGAATTATTATTACTATTTTGAAAAATCTTATCTTGAATTACACTTAAATTTTGATACTGTGCTGTTAAAACATTTTCAACAGTTCGTCGACTTATATACCCATTTTCATTTTCTTCTTTAGGAAATATTTTACTCTGAATAACACTTAAATTTTGATAATCACATGAAGGACGACTAGGTGTTGGTGTTATGGCACGACGTGTTGAACCAATTGGAGGTTTTTCTGGACTGGGCGTCACAGCACGCCGATGGGCTGGTACAGTTGAGATCATAACGTCAGCAGGTGGTTGTTGTTGTTGAGCAAGGTTCGATGGTTGTGGGGTTGCATAAAGTAACAGTAATGGTTGATATCTGCCACGACTACATTTTTCAACAACACCTTCCCAACTGGGCCCAACCTAAAACAATAAAACCGTAAGAATCATGTTGCAAACGTAAGTCAATACAATTTATTACCTCTTTAACATTAGCATCATCAAAATATACCCAAACTTTAAGTTTAGTATGAAAGAAAAATGTTGTATAATGTTTTCCATAATATGCAACGACTCCAACTAATTCATGTTCTACATTTTGTGCCCACATCATGTCAGCTACTTGATGATAAACATCACATAGTCTAAGTGATGTTCCAATTGCTTTCAACACAGCATGTACTTGATCGGCAGGTGGTCGTTCCGAATCCCAAACAACACCTATTGAAACCACATCAGGGCGATTTAATAATGCGCGGCAAATACTTATTTTGGCACCACAGGCGTTCTATTAAAATAAGATTAAATAAATTTTGTTAGTTTAAATAATAATAAATTTACTATAGCGTAAATAATTGTTAATCGATCAATGAAATTTCAAGCAAAAACTGTGGAACTGATCTAATTTTGTACTTTAATTTCAATTAGTGAAATTGGAAATAAATAAATGTCAATCGATCTTTGTAAACAAATTCTTTTATAAATTAGAACTGAGATTTTAATAAACCTATCAATTTAAAAAAAAGTAACTGAAGCGTGAATAGGTGGTAGGTTGGAGACAGACATGGCCAAAAACAGAAAGACAAATAGAGAATCTAGCCCACAGTGAAAGTTGCTATTGAACAAACATTTGATGTATATAGAGGTAATTCACAGTTCACACTTGTTTATATATGATTGGCTGTTAAAGAGAAATTTCAATAGTCATCATAAGTCATTGGTTGTGGTATGTATAAAATTATAATTATATTCATGTTTTTACAACTTTAGGGGTGATGTGTCCAACAACGAAGAATAATATTAGTAGTCGTTTTCTATATGACGTGTTTAATTAATATTAATTATTAATTTCAAATCACTATCAGCAATCAATTCACTACTTTTAAGAGACAATTTTAATCTGAACTCACATTTTGAATATTCTTTTCAACGTTTCTACTCTAATACCGTCCTCAATTTCAATATTGATTATTTTTATTTTCTCAGAATTATAAAACTAATAATTATCTTCATCGCAGACATATATTCCTACATAAATAATTCTTTTTGAAAAATAAAAATTATCATATGAAAAAAACCTTCCAACTGCGATAAATTAATACTATGAGAAAGTATTATGTCAAGATTATAATATGTAAATTAAACATTTTTCAAGATTTTCTATATTCATATTGTTTGTAGTTTCGCGTTAAATCAAACTAAGTTAACGAAAAGAAGAACATTTTCAGTTATTTCATTCATTTTTGTTTATATTATTTATCCTTTTGTAGACATAAGATACAACAATAATTTTAACATTTGCATGAATAAGTCTGCAAAATTGTTTAAGTTCTTTTACTGAAATGAAATTGAACGGCCACTAAACTGAATTATCTCAACAATAGGTGCGTTCGATTTGACTGAAATAACTGAATAAAGCAAAAAACACAACAACAATTGCATACAAATTTTCAGTTGTTTACGTTGATTCAGTCAAATCGAACGCGGCTAATATTATTATTTTGTATCGAATAGGTAAACCTAGATAGACATAAAATTAAATAGGGTCCAATCATCAGCGTAACCAAATTTCTTCGATGTTGTGTCAGGAATGTCATGAATGTACAAATTAAAAAGTAATGGCGCCAGGACGGAACCCTGTGACAACCCATTGTTAAGCATTTTGGTTAAGGTTTTTTATACAGTTAAGGGCAAAAGGTTTTTATGAGGACACTGTTTTTAGTTTTGGGCAGTGATGCATATTAAACATAAAATTCTTTGCAAAAGTACAAGTACAACTTTTTCAAAATTCTAAAAATATTTCAAAAATTACAATAAAATTAAAAATTTAAACTTTTTTAAATTCTAAAATTATTACAAAATCAAAAATTGAAACTATTTTCAAAATTCCAAAACTAATGCAAAAATTATAACAAAATCAAAAATACAAACTTTTTTTCAAAATTCCAAAAATTACAATAAAATCAAAAACTTAAACTTTTTCCAAAATTCCACACTGAAAAAAACATGTTTTATTTCCAATCGAAATGCAGCTGTCTCAACCTCACGAAAAGAACTACGAAATTGTTTCAACAACTGTACATTTATAGAACGATGTAGTTGAAACAATCACACGTAATATTTATGAGAAAATAAAATTAGTTCAAATACTCTCAAATACTTCAATTTTAAAATGAAAAATTTATGATATAAAGCCGAAGAAAATTTTTTCATGGAAATTAAAAATTCGTTTTCTGTGTTTGCTTAAGGACCGTATGCTGCCGAAAATCCAAAACCCATTTCCATTTCGTAGTAGTATGCAGCTGAAAAGAAGAAAACTTGACCGTGCGAATATGTGTCGTTGGCTAGACATGGAGACTTTTTATTTTCCGTTTCCAACTTTTCCGTTTAAGACGCATATGCATTTGAAAATTAATATTGAGTTCGAAAATATATATTTATTTCCTAACGTAAATTAAAATCTATAACAAAATCAGAAAAATACATAAAATTAAAAAACTCTACATATGTGGAGGGAGGTTTTTATTATGAATACAAACTTAAAAAAAGAATGCTATCAACAAATCCAACAATGGCAAATTTTCAAGGGATCAATTTATTTTCAATTGCCGTACGAAATAAATGGAACTACGCTGGCTGGAGTACGCAGGGTTGGCACACCCATCGATCAAAAATAAAAACGATTACAAAACTGATCCTTCCTTGCGGGCTATGTCTCCAGAATAAAACAAATCAATTCGGGTTCAATTTTGAAGGCTTTATGTTATAGTGTTGAATACATTAAAATGAATTTGCGAATACGAATAAGTTAGATGCTGCTTTAGATATATTTACAAACTATCAAATAATTATTGTTATCATAATATGTCAATAAGTTCATTGTTTTAAAATGGATATTAATGATTATTATATTATTTTATAGTGAGTATGATGACCGCGAGAATATTTTATTATAAGGGGGTGGCGACAATCAAAACTTATTTTAAGGGAGCCGTGACTGCGGAAAGGTTAGGAACCACTACCCTAGTTCACAATAATTTTAACTTTATTTTCATTTTCATAAAATCATGATTTCATTGTAGAGATACTATTGGGAATAAAGAATAAAAATTGGTATTACTGCTGCATTTTTAATTTAATTTCAAAATTCAGACAACTTTAAAAAAAAATAATAATGGATTTCATTAATCTGTCCACATGCATGTATAATGAATGCTCTAACTAAATGCACTAATACTAATTATATTCAAAGAAATAGTTGATAATCGTAATCGTCTTGTATTTAATGAATTTCAGTCTCTCGTAAAAATTGCAATACTTGCTCCGATCCCGTTCAAATTGTAACCATTTGCTCATAAATTAAATTATTTATTAAACAATTAATCATTAATTTATTTTTTAAATATAAAGTGTTATATAAGAACCGAATCTAAAAAATTATGGTGCAAATTATGAAAGTTTTTGCAATCTATACAATTTTCGAGCGATCTAGTTTCGAACCAATGAGAAAATTTTAAACTTTAAAAAAGTTTATCATTCTCATCAGGGCTAGCCGACTAGATAAACTCTACCAAAAAATGTCAACGCTAATTAATATAAACCAAAAATTAGGTTACAACTCTAGCGAAGTATAAAAAAAACAAAAAATTTACATAAACATATATTTTGGATTTTTGAGATCAATTAAACTCAAGTAAGTAAAGAAGTAATTGGAATATTTTCAATTCAAAGGTATGGTTTGAAGTTTCTCAGAAAAAACAATTTACATTTTACGTGTTTCGGATCGGATTCGAACCTACCCTCGTCAGTGCCCGGTTCGAATCCTTGGGCAGACACGCTATCGATTACGCCGTTGAGGCGATGACAATTTCAAAGTTGAAACTTCTTCATCACTTAATTATTTTTTACTTAAGTTGAATTTTTCCACTGTCATTAGACTCCATATTATGGAAACGCTTTTACATTATATGGGATTTTTTATAAACATATATTTAATAGATTCAGATTTAGTCAATTAATTTCTCTGGTGATCACTATTTTGTTATACTCTAGACATTCTAGTATTGAATAACAAACTCTTATCGGTGAGAAGAAGATGACTAGTCTTCACTTGTGTCTATTGACACATGATCAACAATTAATTCAGTAAATTATTTGTGATATAACATCATCTAAAAAATTATGGTGCAAATTATGAAACTTTTTGCAATCCATACAATTTTCGAGCGATCTAGTTTCGAACCAATGAGAAAATTTTAAACTTTAAAATAGTCAAAAAAATTTCAAATTTTGGTTTGAATCAGAGAGATAGGTTATATTATTTGTTAATGTTGTAAAATATTAATTATTGGATAATTAAATAGTAAATTTGAAACTTTTAAAGAAGATACGGTATATTTAAAAGAGTAATTTTTGAATGAAAAAATTAATTAAATGGTTTAATTATATGATAAATATGTCCATCGACTGTTATTATATCATCTTAGATGCATAACTCATTTTTGACAAAAAAGCAAGATACGGCCTTTGTGTTTAGCACGGCAGTTTTGTTGTCCTAGCTACGTCAAGAAAGTAAAAAACATTTGTATTTGTTTAGATTCTATAAAAAATAGAAATTTTTATCAAAGCAACCCTTAAATTCCAAATTTCATAATCCAATTAAAATAGTTGTTATCATTTGTTGTCATAGTTATACAATAATTTGAAGAAAATCACAAATATTTTGTCAAAGGTAACTTGTTCCACATATTTTTATTTCAAAATTTATGCAAATTTATAATTTTAATTTATAATAAACATTTTTTTAAATATTTTGCTTGCAGCGAATAAAAAATAGTATATGATGCACGGACGTAAGCTATTTTGGACTTAATGTGGGTGCAAATCTCGGCTAGCGCCTCGATTTGCAAACTCCACATACATCCAAAATCTTTAGCTTTACGTCCTAGCATCATAATGTACTATTATTTTAGAGTCTTAAAATAATCCGAAACAACAATAATAATATACAAAAGTCGTTTAATGTTAAACAAACATCAGTTGTAATTTTAATTAAACTAAACTAGTACACCTTGAAATATTTGTAGTTAAGCTGGTTTGCATTTGATATTATTAATCTGTAATATATTATACATATGTATTTCATATTATATAATATTGTTCAATCACCATTCTTTTAACAATACCAAATTGATATTATTATTTAAGTAGGTAGGATATCTCAATAGCAATTACTTGTTACGAAAAGGAAATTCTTTTAGGTAGAGAGCAATTCCCATTTTCTTATCTTATCGTAGAAAAACAAAAACTTGTGGCGCTGATAGATTTATTACATTTATACATTTTGACTACAAAACATTTTCTTTTACTTTAGATATTCGTGCATTATTTGTTTTTAAATAGTTATCGGATATTACAATAAAAATGAACAAGGGACGGTAAATGTTGAAGATATACGTTTAAAAGAAACAATGCATTTCTTTTATCAAGAAAATTAATGTTTGTTTCATCTTTATGTTCTTAGAACAAGATAAGCTATTAAAATAAATAAAGCGTAATTTATTTATTTACTTTTTATAGTTACTAAAACAATAAAATTGAGTTCATTGACTTATGTTATTTAATTATTTTGAAAAGGAAGATTTGTTGAAAAGGAAGATGTTTTAGTATAAAAATGACCAATTTCAAGATAAATACCATAGAAAAATTACTTCATATTTAAATTAGGAAGAAAACATTTAATAAAAAAATATGATTTTTTATTAAACTAATGAAATTGAAAAAACAGTAAACATAAACTTATATATTTCTAACAATAATTGCGCAAACAAAACCTCATGATATTTAAGTAAAATTGAAGAAGATACATTTTTGTAATTTAAATCTTCTTTAATGAAAAGGTCATATGTCACTTGCGATTTTATAATAATTAAAATACCATTCACAAATACTACAATAAAAGAACATTAATTATTTATTATAAAAAATTCTTTTTGTAGATTTCACGGTCATATACAAGTTTTATTATTTTAAAATAAAATTAATTTAAAAAAAAATAATATAATAAACATAATTTTTTATTGAGTATTTTTTTATACAAATGGTAGATCTAGATGGTAAATATGCTTATGATTTGGATTCAAACTAGAGAAAGTTGTAGGGAAAATAATTTATATTATTTACATATTTAGTTTTATGTCATAAATAAACATTTTTTGTTTTATATAAAAAAAATTGTAAAAAGTTTTTGAAATTGAAATAAAAATTGTACATTTCTTCTCAATTTGATTGGTCATTTACACATGTAGCTAAGAGAAAGTATTGTGATAAAAATTCTAAAATGTTTATGAAAGTTTAATATAGGCAGTCAAAGAAGCATTGCCGCCTAACCTTTGACAAAAATATTCATTTTTTTATAAATCAACAGATTATTTAAATCTAGAAAAGTTTCATTTTTTTTGTGGAAAAAAAAGTTTAAGTAGAAAAGTTGTGTTGGGTCAATTTAAACAGTAAACTAACATTTGAAGGTTAATATTAAAAGTTAATGCAACAACAAATATAAGTGACCATATCGTCGGCTACAAAGCATTTACGTGTAACTCCATTTTAGACAAATGGAAAGGAAGCTCATAAAACGATTTATTGCGATTCTAAACAAGCTTTAAAATAGTACATTATATACCGAGGTGATAAAGTAAATTTTCTACATTGAGGTGGATATTAATTCGCGAGAAACGAAGTTTCGAGCGAATTAAGCACCGAAATGGAGAAAATTTTCTTCACCGAGGTTTATATACTATTTTTTTTACTACTTGATATAAAAAATGCAGTAAAACTCTTGATTATTCACAAAATAAAATGTCAATTAATAAGCAAATGGTGAATAAATAGAAATTTTGATTTGGTGAAACATTGTGTATCATATCATTGGATTGCGTATTGGATATTTATTATTCAGGGCTGCTTAGTTAGAAATTTATTTTCAATAAATTGTCTTAAAACTATATATAAAAATCACATATGCTTTGCATTAAAAAATATAGCTTTTATTTATTTTTGACATGAATTGAATTGAATTGAAAATCTATTCAATATTGTTGAGCCAAATTTAGAATTTTTTTAGTCTACAACTCACAACTAAACTAAATTTCAACAGAATTCTGATTAACACGAATTAAATTTTCAAATAAACTAAACTATAGTTGCAAAGAAGTTTTTGCATTCATTCATCATTTATTATTGTTAAAATAAAATCAAAACGCTTATTATTTTTTAATATATTATTATTATTTTAGGAAGACACTAAAAAAATTCAAAGATGAACTCAGTTAACAAACGAACAAAAATTATATTTTCATTATTTACTAAGGTGCTAAAATACTTATTATTAGGTGTGGGGAATAATTATTAGTAACCTTAGCTGAGAAAAATAACTTTTGTCTTGGGTTTTTGAGTAAATAATTGAAATTTCTCATGCAAGTAGTAAAAAAAAAAAATTACTATCAATAAATAAAATCAATAGTTTTTTTTTTGATTTATTGAACAAAAAATTTTATTTTCAAATTTCACAATGCAGTTACACGTAAACGCTTTGGAGCCGTCGATATTTTAAACATAATAAAAATTTCTTTATAAATTATAATTAAAACATTTTTACTTTTATTACAGTTTGGTGTGATTCGAAACAATCCGAAGATTATTCCAGAAAAAATCTAAGCCGTTTTGTTACTTTCAGTAAAACAAGACTTTTAATTTCAATTTTGGTTAATATTTGTGTCAGCGAATCTAAAAATTAACGTAACTTATTTTCCTAAAACGTCAGTTTCCAAAAAAACATGCATGATACTTGTATTTGTAAATAACTAAAAAATGTTTCAAATCCATTGAAAACCAAAATAACATCTTCATTGAAATTTCATTTAATATTCATCCATGTAAAAAATTGGTATTTCAAAATAAAATGGAATTTCGAAGAAAAGTGCTAAAACATAATATCAAAAATAATTTACCAAAGAGGAAATAATAAGTTGATTTGTTTCATGTATTTCAACCATCATAATATGGTTCGAACAACAAAGCCCTAACACAAGCCCTAACTAATGTAGTTTTCGATACACATTTAATTCGAGCTATTAACCATACTTTCACTTTATTTTTAAATTCCTTGAATTAAAAAAAACGTAAACTGAACAAATTCAGTGGAAAAAAATCTAACAAGATATACTTTTAAGAGACTGATTGACATTTGAATTTGATTTATGTAACAAAAGTTATAAATTTGGAGGTTAAATTTTAAAAGCTTTATTATTTTAGATTGGATTTTGAAATAAACATAAATTTTTATGCGTCGTTTGAGAGTAACATTTGTTTAAATTCCAACTACTTACCGGACAATCTCTGATATCACCCATATTACCAGCATATCTTAATAACTGTCCAAATGACAAAGTTTGATGATTTTGTGTAGATAGCATATTTTGTGATGTAAGTGCTGATGCTGAGACATAATGTACCATCTGAAAAATAATTGAAATTCGTTTGATGAATATTTAATGAAACAACAGTCAAGATTTTGTTTTCTTTTTAATATATAATTTTACAAATTAAAAAAAAATTTAATAACATAAATTTCAGGAAAAAAATTGAGGACATAAACATTATAATTTTTTGTTTACATACTTTGAATGAAATGTATGTCATTGGAAAATAACAAATAAAATGAAACAACTGTATAATTTAATACAAAGAGAAAGATACAAAACGAATGCTTCGAGAGATAAAATTTTATTTAAAATTGTTTACTTTCTTAGAAAGTAATATTTAACATTTTAATATCAAAATATCAAATTAACAGTATCAATTAAAAAACGAATAAAAGACATATATAAATCAAAATAATAAATAATTTTAAAATTTTGCAGTTGATTAATTTTCAATGTATTAATTTGCTCCAATACAACAAAGAAAAAAATATTTTCAAAGCATAGAAATAAAAAATACAATGAGTTTCTATTATACAAATTTACTTCAGGCAATGTATTAGTTACCTGTATAACACGAATAATAAAACATATTCAACGTTTACAAACGAATTTTATTATAACTAAAAACAGAGTATCAGTATGATATATTTTGAAATTTTTTAAGAATAAAAAATTTATCAAATTTTTTTATATGTATCAAAATAACATTTTTTTATTAAACATCCATTTTTGTTAATTACGTTGGTTGTTGTATCAATGAACATTAAAAGATTGACTTTATTTATTTTTTGGTAAAGAAATCATTTATTTTATTTTTAATTCAAGATACCCATCAATGCCCACAAAAAACAAATAAATCATATTAAATAAATTTTTTTAACGAAAGATTTGAATTTAAAACAAAAGAGCTCAATAAAGACGACGAACCTAAAAATTGAATATAATTTTTATTTTTATTCTTCAATTTTAAAAATGACTCACCGATGAAAAGGAAACTTCGTGATTCGTTAAACATTTTTTATGTTTTTATAAAATACATTTATAATTTAAATAATAATGTGTTTGATTACATAAACTCTCGTTATACAAAAAATAAAGCATAGAACTTGGCAGTTTTCGGTTTTGTAGGTATAAAGAACATCTGAATGAAAGTTTGAGTTGCTTTTATTGAATGTAATTGTCACGGTTAAAACACCTTTCAAGACTTTTAACTAAAATTCTACATATGATCAACTTTATGGTTCTTTCCATGTCTTTTAAATTATTTCCATTCAAACGATCAATTCATAAGTTTATTGGAAAAGAAAAGTTGTACATATTTGCATTTATGCATCACCAAAAAGCAACTATTTCTCGAAAGTTAAGGAAATAAAGAAGCGTTTTAATTTTATCTCGTCAACAAATGGCGTTGTAAAACCTTAACCTCATAATACATGTCAACCGAACTTTTCAAAAGTTGGTTATTTTCAATTTTTATTTATATACGTCATAGAAACCAACAACAACAAATATAAGTGCAAAAATGCGGAAAGTGTTTCTATCTGAAATTTATAAAACTTTCATGGCAATAGTTCAAAATATATTTATCTTTCCAAGCGTTTACAAATAGGCATTATTATGAGTTTAAGGATTTAAGCAAATATTGTAGGAAAAATTAGCCTAACGAACCTGAACGTCTTACGCCTACCAAAAAATACACACTCTGCCTATACCAGACCATTAAAATTTGACCTACTGATGATTGAGCTAGGTCAATATTATTGTACAAAGTCGTATCAATCTTTTATTTTTAACCAAAATAATGAAGGTCACTAACATCTCCATTATTAAACTTCAATTAACATGACTGACCTTAGAATCTTAGCACAAACGCTTCATTTTTAACCAAATAATAATGTTATAAAATGAAATATTCTACAAGCATGCAAACACTATTAGGCATTATAACACGCTAAAGTGCATATTTAATTTTGTATGTTTGTTTACTTGTATGAATAAATGATTTTGATATCTGCCCATGGGAAAAATAAAATGCAATTTTTAAGATTTTTGTTTACATATAAAAAACGTAGTCTTACCAAAACTAGTTTGGATACTTCAGATTTGTATGCCTAATATATACTAAATATTTCATATTTGACCAATAACAATGCAAAACAACATAACTCACACGTATTAGTTACATGTTAAACCTACCACATTTGGTTATTGAAATTCAATACTAATGAATATAAACAAAAAGTGTCTGATTAAAAATTAAACTTTTGTATAGCGACTACTGTTCATGTGACATAAATTTTAAGCTTGTTGAACTTATTTATGAATATTTTTTGAATATGATGAAAAACGTGATCTACACAGGTGAAACAGTCATAATTTGAACTTGACCATTTTTGATTTTCTTGAAACTTGGTATATAAGTAGTATGGTCAAAATAACTTCGGTGGTTAAAATTTTTTGTTGATAAAAACGGTTCGAAAAAATAATGAACAATTAGAATTTTAGTCGGACTAAAAATCTTTAAAATTAAATATCTTAAGAATACGAATAATTAACGCCTCTTTGTAAATTTAATATATTTTTAAGTAAGGATAGAACTATTTTTAAAACAAAAAAAAGATAAAATTTAATTGAAGTTAAAATTTTTTGTTAATGGAAGTTTGAAAAAATGATAAAAAATTAGAATTTTAGTCGTATTAAAATCTTTAAAATTAAATATCCCAAGAACACAAATTAACGCCTCATTGTAAAATTGAAATATTTTAGAGTTAAAATAGAACTATTTTTGAAAAAAAAAATTTAATTCCAATTGATCTTCGACCCTAGCGCCATCTTTAAAATTTTTTTTTATATTTTAATTTTAAAATTTATTACAAAAACAATTAATTAATTTTTTTCAAACGATCAACTAATCATCTATCAAACAAAAAGAAGTTTGATGAAATCGGTATAGCCGTTCTTGAGCGATTTCATTTCAAAGTTACCTCTGATTTGCTAAATTTTCATTTTGCATGCATTTTGAGATGTCTCTATGCTCCAACTACGCACTTAAAAAGTTGTAAAATAAGTTGTATTTTTTATTTTGTCCATATTACATATGCCAAGTTTTAGGAAAATTAAAAATGGTCCAGTTTTCACAACTCGGTCTAGAACACGTTTTTCTTCATATATTGAATATTTATGATGTTGAAATGAGTTGAATAGAGTCCAGAAATTATGGATAAAAGTTCAATTTTTAAGGTTACTGCCAAAACGATAAAATATTTTATGCTGGGTTATTTAAATTAAACACCGGAAGTGTCGGGATATCACTTACTTTTACCTACTATAAATTTTAAAAGACATTTATAAAGACTAAAAAGTTATTAATTAAAATGCTAACACACACCCAGTAGAAATTAAATTTAATTAAATAACTATTTTTTTTAAAGACACCAATCAAAAAAAAGGTTAGGAAATCATGGTAATATTTCCAACAACCGTTTTAGAATCAGCTGAATTCCACATTCAACGCGTATTTTCATTTTTAACAACTAACACTCGTTATTCCCTTTAGCATAGCATAAACCTTTATAGTTTGTTATGTTTCTATTGTCAGGAATCGATTTTAATTTATTTTATTATCCTAAATCTCACGAATTTAAAATCCTAAAAACCGAAAATGTTTACCTGCACATTTATTTTTCTATGAATTTTTTTTATTAAAAACACGTGCATTTTTTAACTTTACAGAAAAATATTTAATTGTTTATATTGGAGATTATTTCCCATAACATAAATAGATCCTTGAATTATGTTTCCATTTATCATATTTATTATTAGTTTCAGTTTTTTTGGGAAATTTTTATTGTGTTTAAAAAAATATTTGAAATCGTCGCTTTAATAATGAAACAACGTATTCGCAAAAGTGTAGTTTCGAGATAATTGAGTTTAAAGATTTTTCGATTTTCTGATTTTCGTAAACTCGGCAGCACTATTGAATGAATAAAGATATTGGAAAAAAAATTTCTACCAACTAATGTTGACTAATTTCCCCACAACATATTAAAATTTCACATTGGTACCTGCTGGCTTTTCTACCTAAAAAGAGGTGAAAAGTCATTCAGGTACCTTATACGTTATTTCATATTTCATATACGTTATTTCATTTTGCATGGAAGTACGATTAAGCCTAAAATAAATTATAATTGAACTAAAGCATGATATTCTTACAATTTTTTATTTATATGAACCAGTCTATCATGTAGTCATGAATGATGCTTATACAATATTTTAGATTTACCATTTCGTGTGGCGATCGTAATGTATGTAATATATACGACAATGATTTTACCCAAGTTATTATTCTGTAGGAATTGAAATATCGTACATGCATTTACGCTGTTTCAATATTTAACCAAATTCAAATTTGCATGTACGTTAATTATCAATATATTAATTTTCACCCCCAGTTATAAAATAATTGGAAAATGTTAAAATGCCACTCTATAGAGATGCTTGTGGGGAATGCCGCGCACCCATTATATAATAACGTATATATGGCATACGTTATTTCATTATTAATCCGACGAAATTATAGTAAGTTTAAGAAACGCAACGTATATGCATGCATAAGAATGGTGTATGTATGCATTGTCGGATTAGCCAGCATGAAATATATTTAGGATTTTCACATAGATTTAATAGAAGGGATTATTTTATTGATATCAAATATTTTCATTAAAGTAGCTCAAAATGTTTATGACGAAACTTTAAAAGGTTCACGACATTCCCTAAGTGTTGTCACCATGGTAGAATAATATCAAATAGCTGTTAAACTTTCACGATGTAAGCGGATAGAATAACACTATTTTATTATGGCAGATAGCTATTTGATATTTTACTTTTGATCGATCGTATAATAGTTTAATGAAAAAAATTGTAACCGTCAAAACGTAAAAGAAAATTTTTTGCTTTATTCGTAATTTAAATTAAACCAATGAAATTCTCTAAAATGTAATAACATCATTCAATTTGACCAATAACATTTGAATTATACTAATAAAAAATAATTATACATCTGGCCTACTGCGATATCAGTTAATTATCAAATAATTATAAAATAATTAACTGATATCGCAGTAGGTCGGACGTATAATTCATAAAAAATATATAAAGAAATGAAAAAATGGCAAAAAATTTTCAGTTGTAATTTCCCAAGGGCGGTGATAATTGGAAATAATTTTTTGCCAAAAATTTCGAAAGCAAGTATATTGGTAAAACACGAAGCCGTAGGGCGAGGGCTATTATCAATACCACTTGCTTGAGGAATTTTTCAAAAAATTATGAGAATTTATCAACGAACGAGGGGAATACGTTTAGAAAAATTTTTGCCATTTTTCATTTCTTTATATATTTTTTATGAATTAAACGTTGGCCTACTGTGATATCAGTTAATTATTTCAAAATTAGACTGAAAACTTTTTGCCTTAGTGTTATTTTAATTTAAATCAATGAAATTCTCTAAAATGTAATGACATCATTCAATTTCACCAATAACATTTGAATTATACTAATCACAAATATTTATACGTCTGACCTACTGGGATATTAAAAATTATCAGTCTAATTTTGAAATAATTAACTGATATCACAGTAGGCCAGCGTATAATTCATAAAAAATATATAAAGAAATGAAAAATAGCAACAAATTTTCAAAAAGAATTCCCCTCGTTCGTTGATAAATTCTCATAATTTTTTGAAAAATTCCTCAAGCAAGTGGTATTGATAACTTGCTAATATACTTGCTTTCGAAATTTTTGGCAAAAAATTATTTCCAATTATCACCGCCCTTGGGAAATTACAACTGATAATTTTTAATATCCCAGTATGCCAGACGTATAGATATTTGTTATTAGTATAATTCAAATGTTATTGGTGAAATTGAATGATGTCATTACATTTTAGAGAATTTCATTGGTACAAATTAAAATAAAACTAAGGCAAAAAATTTTCTAAACCAATTCCCCTCGTTCGTTGATAAATTCTCATAATTTTTTTTAAAATTCCATTTCAAACCAACCAAAAAACTTTAATTTTCAACCTGACCAGTTTAGATTTTTATTAAACTCACAGAAATTATTCTCCTGAATATACAAGTAAAAATTGATTTTCAAAAATTTTTTATCTCTTTGCGTTTTTGTGTAATTAATTTTCAAAATTTTGGAATATCGTCATTTTGGGGTTCACCTGTATAGTTCAAAAATCTCATGTTGTGTACAACCTAGAGATCTGCTAGAACCCTAATTTTAAAGAGAACTGTACAAGGTTTAGTTTGATATTCTACTCGCTTATGTTGGTTCAAAACCGTTTTTTTTAAACCTCTAAAAACTTTTTTTGAAAAAAAATCAAAGATGTGTTTTTTAAAAATTTTGAAAAAATCATATATTGTTTAATATACTATAGTAAAGAAATTTCGAAAATTTGAGAGTGGGATTAATACGGGATCAGAAGTTGTAGTAAAACATAAGAGGTTATCTTTGGGATTTTTGAATGTGAGTTCGAATCCTGGCACGACACACAAAAATTTTTTTCTAAAGGAATTTGAGAGAAAATGAAAAGTTATTTCGAATTGCAAAATTCAAGTGATTTCCAATATGTACTTAAGCTTAATTGATAACAAAAAACCCCTCCAAATAAGAGGTTATGTTCAACTAAAGCTGGAACATTACTCTCAATTTAATATTTTTACATGTAAATAACAGTAGGTTCAAATTTAACAAGGTTTAAAAATTCATAAGCTGCTTTAGTAAGTAGTTTAAATATGTTTTTCTATAAAAGCAGATGAAAAGTATATTTTCAAGCAGGCTTAACCCCCTGTAAAAATGGGACTTTTCTTGTAGTGTAAAAATATTTTCGCTAAATAACAAATTGTTGTTGCTATTGTATTTTAATGTAATTTTCCAAAAATTTTAAAACAAAGCAACAATGAAAAAATAGAATATGAATTTTGAATGTTATTTCGTCGATTTTTAATTTAATAATTTAAAATAAATATCGTTTATATATTTACTATCATAGAATAAATTGCATTCCAACATTTTACGTTCGTGAAATTGTACCAGTGGACGCTAACGCTAGTCCCTGGGCTGGCGCCGATTTCAAGTGATGATTACCATACATTTTATACTTCGTGAGGTGCCTGTCCTTGACCAGCCCGAAAACATTTATTCTGCGATTTTTCTCAAATCGGCCGCTTTTGCGTTCGGCATGCTCCGAAAATGCTGATTGCCCGGGATCTTGTAAATTTTTATTTTTTTTAACTATATGACTTGGAAATTTAATTTAAAACGCGAGGGAAATCTTGTCCGACAAAAATTTGTCTGCTATTGTCTAGTCCTCCAACCCAAACATACCAAAATGTCAATTGTCGGACTCGACAATAGCAGACACATTTTGGTCGGACAAGCTTACCCTCTTGTTCTAAAACAAATTTCCAACCACCACAGTTAAAAAAAAAATGTGGTAGCAAATTTACAAGATCGCGGACAATCTTGAGATATAAAATATACAGGTAACAAATTATATTTTGATTAAATGACTATTACATTTGATAAAAAATTTAAAATACACATCCAAAATATTTGTGGATTGAATGCAATTTAGTAAAGATTTAAACATTGCGGTATAAATTACTGTAAAAACAGTAGACTTAGTAATATACTGTTTTTAATATCTTCACTAAATTAATTACATTGGCTCCATAATAGTTTGATAAAAAAATGCACAAATATTATTACCAGAAAAGTTTTGGCTCACAGACATGTACACATTAAGCATCTCTTTATGAATTTTTAAATATTAAATCAATGCAATTCTTAATATGAATTGCATTTCATAGTTTTTAAGATCAATTAGTTAGTTAATTAATTAAAATTTACAAGTTTTTAATAAAATCATTAAACAAAACTAAGAAGAAAGAAAAGAAAATTAATACAATTAAATTAAATA
>OY856187.1:284417029-284613399 GCA_963693315.1 Diogma glabrata | reverse complement strand
AATCGGAACGTGGAACGTGCGCAGCCTGAGCGCTCCTGATGCTCTTATAAGTCTGGAAACAGAGGCTGAGAGGTATAGGATGGATATAATTGCTCTACAAGAAATTAGACAGCCGATAATCGGAAAACAAGATTTGGATAGTCACTCTCTATATTGTAGTGGTCATCCTTCCCGAAGAGAATTTGGTACTGGCTTTCTTGTTGGTGCACGCATACAAGAAGCCGTGATGAAATTCATCCCGGTCAGTGAGAGGATCTGCTACCTACGTGTACGTGGTACATACAACAATATTTCTCTTATTGCCGTGCATGCACCTACTGAAGCTAAGACCGTCGACGAGAAGGATAATGTCTACATAGCACTGGAAGAGGTTATGAAACAAACACCAACACGCGACTTCATTATGGTTCTTGGTGACTTTAATGGACAGGTTGGAAGAGATATCTCTTATGGAAATGTGGTGGGTCCCAACAGCCTGCATTTGAATTCGAATGATAATGGTGAGAGAATGACTGAGTTTGCATTATCAAATAATTTGAGAATTGCCAGTACGTTCTTTCCGCATCGATCGATTCATTAACAGACTTGGGTCTCACTGAATGGAAACACTCGAAATCAAATTGATCACGTTCTAGTAACAGCAGGTTTCTTTTCGAGCGTTCGGGATGTGCGATCCTTTAGAGGTGCATACATTGGAAGTGATCACTTCCTTGTATGTGCAACGATAAGGTTCCACTTCCCAAATCCAGGCATTCCAAAATTCAATAAACGGAAACGTTTTAACATCTCATCATTAAAGAATGCTGAAACAGAAGAGAGATATCAAATCCATATTGCCGAAACATTGGAGAAATCGGAAACCATTAATGGAGACGTCGATAAGTCATGGTATTTGCTAAAAGATGCTGTTTTAAGCGCTGCTGAGGGAATACTTGGACGACCACAGAACCACTCCCAGAAGCCATGGATGGATCAAGCATGCCTTGACGCTATTCAATACAAAAGAGATTGCTATCTGAAGTGTCTACAAGGACGCAACACCAGGTCCACGAAGGAAAACTATAAACTGGCAAGACAAGCCGTTACAAAGCTATGTAGACGAGCGAAGAGAGAATGGTGGAAGAGACAGTGTGAGGAGATTGAAAGCTTCAATAAGGAACATCAATCGCGTAACTTCTTTCAACAGGTTAAAACCTTAAAGAAGGGCCCTCAAACTAGATCAACTGCTATTCAAAATGAAGATGGGGAGCTACAAGTAGACCTTAAAAATATTTTAGATACTTGGGCCGCTTATTTTGAGAATCTTCTCAACTTAAGTGACCAACAACAAGTCGGACGAAGAGCAAAGCTTATTCGTGCGTCAAAGGTACATGTAGACGAACCCACCAAAGAGGAATTCGATGCGGCGCTGTCAAAACTAAAATGCAATAAAGCACCTGGTATCGACGATATAACATCCGAAATGATTGTACATGGTGGCGAAACTCTATCCTTAAGATTGTTTGAACTTGTTCAAATGATCTGGCGGACTGAAACCATGCCACAGGACTGGAACACAGCTATGCTGATACCAATCCATAAAAAAGGTAATCGCCTACAATGTGCAAACTACAGAGGAATCGCTCTCCTCTGCACAGCATATAAGATCTTTTCCTACATTTTGCTATCCAAAATCAATCCTTTTGCTGAACAACTGTTTGGAGAATATCAGTGTGGTTTCCGGCGGGGCCGAGGTACCACCGATGCACTTTTCTCGATAAGGATGATTTTGGAGAAGTGTCGAGAGTTCAACATACCTGTGCACCAACTTTTCATTGATTTCAGGCAGGCCTACGACTCTCTCGAACGAGAGACTCTATGGTCTGCTCTAGTGTCAATGGGAATTCCTGGTAAACTGGTATCACTATGCAAAATGACAGTACAGAACTCTCAATGCTGTGTACGAGTAGAGAACGAAATATCAAGGTTTTTTAAAGTCGACTCCGGTTTAAGACAAGGTGATGCTATCTCTCCTATACTTTTTAATCTAGCCTTGGAATATGTGTGCCGTCAAAAGAAACTACCGACTAATAACAATATCTTGTCAATAAACTCAGTACAGATGATTGCTTACGCTGATGATGTTGTCATCCTCGGCCGAAGTGAAGCTGTTATGAGTGAGACTTTCAAGTCGCTTGAGAGTGGTGCTAGGAAAATTGGTCTGCAAATTAACTACAATAAAACCAAACATATGAATGTTTCAAGAGAGGCTGAGAAGAGGGATTTGATGTGCGGCGATGAACGAATTGAGGGAGTTGAATCTTTTAAATATTTGGGATCAATGCTTGACTCAAACAACAGCATACTTACAGATATTAAAGCTCGAATCGCTGCAGGTAATCGAACTTTCTACTCAATTAAACCTCTCCTTGGATCACCGTATGTATCAACTAACACCAAGCTCAAGTTATACAAGACATTGATTAGACCGGTTGTGATGTATGGGTCACAAACGTGGACCCTTACACAAAATGACGAATCGCATTTATCTGTATTTGAGCGTAATATCCTGCGCTACATTTTTGGTCCACTTAAGACAGACGATGGGGAGTATAGAACCCGGTATAACTTTGAGATCAGAGACCTTCTTGAGGGTCCTGATATAATAGGTTGTATCCGTTCTAATAGGATTGCTTGGTTTGGGCATGTTCTACGAGCCGATTCACAGTCTGGAATGATTAGAAAAATGTACGTTAGTACCCCAGGGAGTGGTAGACCGCGAGGTAGACCACGACTACAATGGGAGACTGACGTAATAAACGACCTTAAAAAAATCGGCTGCCATGGTAATTATGTCGCTGTTGCGAATGACCGTGGTGAATATTCAAAGCTGATTAACCTGGCAACGCTCCTACATGGAGCATGAACGCCGTTAAAAAAAAAGACTAGGCTTAACCATATGAAAAAATAAAATACGTATAGAAGCAATACTACCAATATTGAATTTTTGTGCATTTTGAATATAGCAATCGCAAAACGTTATCTATGAAGTTTACGTCCACCATATGAAGTTTGGAAAAACAACTTGTCTTTAAAAATATAAACGTTTGCCAACAATTCAATACCATCAACAAATTTTACTACGTGATTGTCTGGTTGTAAACAAATTTGCTGTAAAAGTTAAAAACCAGCCCGGGAATTTCAAATTTAAAAGAGTACATGTATAAATATACAGTATACAACGATAATTTAATTCGCCAAAATGTATTCTACACTTTTACACACCAAATTAATTCCAAAATCTGTTTTGATTAAAATACAAATTAAATTTAAATAAATAACTTTAATTTATTGACGGCTTTAAAAGAAGTTGAACCAATTAAATCAAAAGAATAAAATGAAAAAGTTTTAAAGACGAATAAAATGTTATTAAGTTTACAACTACAATCCGACTATGTAATGATAGAGGATGATAATTGATAACTAAAATCTACTCAAGCTAGGTAACATAAAACCATGCAACAAGTGTATTTTAAGTTTACAAAATTTGCTTCAATAGAATTAATCTTTTTAGTCTCCCAAATAAATATACAAAATCGACTCATTTACATGCCATGAAATAAAACAAAAAATCAAGAACTAAAATGTAAATTAGCTTTTTTGAATATGTAAATAAAAGTAATAGAAAGAAGACATTAACCAACATAAAATTACGATTTGTTTATACGAAAAAATATACCGTTACTCAACATGACTAATCAAAAAAGAACGATATTTTATTTTCTAATATGTAAATCATTAATATTTTCTCGATAATAAGACGGGCATGGGACAAATTGAAAACGATTAATTATAAAATTAAAAACATTAGCATTCAAGATTGATCAACCTCATGCAAGTAAATCTGTCAACCTAGGGTAGTCACCCTGATCCTGAATAAAAACTTCAAATAAATGTTTTATAGAATATATTGCTTACCTTTAATGCACAAAATATACAATCTTGTCCTCCACACACATGATTAGTTAATTGCCTAAATGATCGTCGAAAGGCATCTAAATGCCAAAGAACCTGAAAGTTAGAAAAAAAAATTAAATAATAATAATATAATTAGCAATACAATTTAATAATCTGAAATAGTTTTTTTACAAAGTGAATGAACTAAATAATTAATTAAATTTTCCCAGGAATATAATTACTTCTTTATTGTTTCTTTTCGTTTTATAAAAGATAGTTTTTGTTATATGTTTATCTATATGTATTTCTTATGCGGTACATTATCCATGAAAATTTAAATTATTGTTGTTAAATGTAGTAAGTAGTTTCTTCTTTTGATTCACAAAAAAATATTAGAGTGAAAAACATTTTGAATTGGTAATTAGTTTAAAATACAAATTTCATTGTGTAAATAAGACATCATTGCCAATTAGTTAGGAGGAGATTTAAGGTTTACATTTTAGATATATGTACTATATTTAGTTGTTGACCGTTATCAATCCAACTTAATTTTATTTTTAAAAAGTTCTTGGATATAAAACAAGAACATAAAGTCTCACATTTGAGTCGGATGATTTTCATTTTACATTTTGACATACCGCAGCAAAATTGCATTTTCTTTTGATCATTACGATTAGATTTTAGGTACCGAGGTTTCAAAATAATTCAAAACCGTTTTTACTTTATGGTGATCAATTTATCCCATTTAGGTTTTGCCAGACATTGACATACGGCCAAGCACTGGTCCATTAATGGTTAACAGTACTTGGCTATTGTTACTGGACCAATACTAGAACCAATCATCGGCCGATCTATGGTTTACAGAAAATAGCCAGTATATTGTTACCTTTGAATGGCCAAGCACTGGCCCATGAATGGTAAATATTGCTTGGCTATTGTTATTGGGCCAGTACTGTAGCCATGAATTTGCCAATCTATGTCTTTTTTTTAAATTTCACTAGAGTATTATCCCTTTTAGAAATACATAGTTCGAAAATGTTCACATATAGTTTAGTTATCGCCTTGTCGGTTGAAAGACTATGATAATATAGGAAAGGTTGGTATATGTTTTAATTTATTTTCATTTCTATTTTATTTTAATTATTTTGTAAATAATTTATTTAAATTTATGTATAAAAAATATTATTTTATATACTTGAGTTTAATTGATCTCAAAAAAATCCAAAATGAAATTTAAATTCCCTTAATGTAGTCTAATGTTAATACATGTAGAACTACAAATTGACCAAGTGTCAGCCATTGATTTCACATTGATTGGAAACAATCAATAATGACTATACAATCGTGACTTAGGATGTTAATTAGAATAGAAATGTTCCCCATTCTATGAATTCACACAAAGTATTGTCTAGAAATTTAATGCAAAAAAATCCCATATAATGTAAAAGCATTTTCCATAATATGGAGTCTAATGACAGTGGAAAAATTCAACTTAAGTAAAATAAATAAGTGATGAAGAAGTTTCAACTTTGAAATTGTCATCGCCTCAACGGCGTAATCGATAGCGTGTCTGCCCAAAGATTCGAGCCGGGCACCAGAGGTGAGAAAAGAACGTTCTTCGCTAAGAAACAAACGTTTCCCATATAACGAGTGTTTTTATATATTCGTGTTCTTTTGTATTCTCATTTTAAAACAAATGAAAACAGTGAGAGAATTATTAAAATGTTTCTGTTTGTTTTTATTCTGTTTTGTTTATTCTCTTTATTCGAATGGTTTAGTTAAAAACAGGAATAAAGAATTATACGAATAGAAACACAAATGTATTTGGGAATATATTCGTAGGATTGGGATTATTTTTTTTGGGTTAAAATAAATTTTATACGTTTTTTTTTGTATTAATACTTTACTAACTCGAAGTTTATATTTATGAAATCAATTTAAAATTTTATTTTTGGACTTTTATGTTATGCGGAGTATAATACTAAGAATAATTTTAGTCTGTCTTTGGACCGAAAAACAACGAAATGTTGAACACTACTTGGCGGAGATTCAAAATTTTTACGCCGTTAAATTCTAGGGTTAGATCACTAGATTGCAAATGCATCAAAAATTTGGGTTGATAAATCGTTTGGTTTATTCAATGTTTTTTAAATAAAAATGAATCGTTTCATTGTATTTATAAAAAAACGCAACGGATTAGCTGGAATTAAACTCAAGCATTTAATGTAATGTGATAATATATTTTGTTGTTTACGACATCGCATTTATATTTTGTATTGGTTTTCTTTTACTTCTCTAGCTAGAAGTATACAAACACCCTCTCACCTTTCATGAAGTAAATACTAAACCCTTCGTACAAACCGAAGTCCTGACACCTCGTAGCAACTTCCTACCCTTACCACCATTTGTCAAAAGAAAATAGAGGTAGTCTTTGTAATAGAGCTTGAAAATAAAAAAATATTTTATTCTAAATTCATTAGGTCTTTTTTAACAAGCAAAAATATCATTTTAATATCGTCGCTTTAATAATGAAATAACGTATACCATATATACGTTGTTATTATATAATGGGTGCGCTGCATTCCCCATAAGGATGTCTATAAAGTGGCATTTTAACATTTTTCAATTTATTTATAACTGGGGTTGAAAATTAATATATTGTTAATTAACGTACATGCAAATTTGAATTTGGTTAAATATTGAAACAGCGTAAATGCATGTACGATATTTCAATTCCTTCAGAATAATAACTTGGGTAAAATCAGTGTCGTATACTTTACATACATTACGATCGCCACACGAAATGGTAAATCTAAAATATTGTATAAGCATCATTCATTACTACCTGATATGCCGGTTCGTATAAATAAAAAATTGTAAGAATATTATGCGTTAGTTCAATAATAATTAATTTTATGCTTAATCGTACTTCCATGCAAAATGAAATAACGTATATGAAATATGAAATAACGTATAAGGTACCTGATTGACTTTTCACCTCTTTTTATGTAGAAAAGCCAGCAGGTACCAATGTGAAATTTTAATATGTTGTGGGGAAATTAGTCAAGATTAATTAATAGAAATTTTTTTTCCAATATTTTTATTCATTCAATAGTGCTGCCGAGTTTACGAAAATCAGAAAATCGAAAAATCTTTAAACCCAATTATCTCGAAACTACACTTTTGCGAATACGTTGTTTCATTATTAAAGCGACGATATAAAATAATTAATTATTTATACTACTAGTTATTACTCATGGGCTATTATTTTGAAAACGTACATCGAAAAAAAAACAACTATTTCTAAAAATCTGAAATTTTGATATATTGTTGGCATTGACGAAAGGAAAAAAGTAATTCTGCTTTTATTTTTTGTGTACTCTGAATCGGAGTTATGCGCGGTTGAGTTTTTGTGGCTTTTTTACGTAGTTTTGGTAATGGTGTCAATGTTTTGTTAATAGATCCCATAAATTTCATGTGATTTACGTATGTTTTTGCACATAGGGAGAAAAATTATTGAATAATCGAAATATGTAAGTTGGAAATTAATAATTTTTCTCTTTTCCGCTAAGCGGCGCGTTAAACCTTGCTTTACTTCAAAGCTTATATCTCAAAAAGTCTCTTTTTTTTTTTGTTTTTCACAAATTTTAAAGTAAACATATGCAGCTATGAAATTGAGAAATAAAAAGTCAGCAATTCAATATGGATTTTTTCTTACGATTTTTTAAAGTTTGGTATATGAAAAATTCACATGTGTTTTTTTATTATGTTAATAATCCTGTACTAAATGTGGATCTAATAAATTAGACATTTCATATTTTAACACCTGCAATAAATTTGAACCATTTTCTGTGCGGTTAAATGGTTAAAAACTTATTAAAAATTAATTTAAGTTAAGTGGTAAAATAAAGGAATTTAAATTATTAAAAGGGTGTGTAAAATGTTTATTCATTTTAAAAAATGTCTATTCAGCCCCTTTTTACTAATTAAAATCTCATTAAAGACTCATAATTTTAACATTTAAAATTTCTAATGACGCCCACAAACGGTTTTTGGAACAAATTATGCTTGCATCCAATCAAAATACATTAAATTGTACCTACCTAATTTTACCTGATTCTACCTAAGTCAAAACTATTTCAAGGGTATATATATATATATATATATATATATATATATATATATATATATATATATATCTATATATATATATATATATATATATATATATATATATATATATATATATATATATATATATATATATATATATATATATATATATATATATATATATATATATATATATATATATATATATATATATATATATATATATATATATATATATATATATATATATATATATATATATATATATATATATATATATATATATATATATATTGATGTGTTTACCTTATATCAATTATATTCAAAAATATTTAGAAGACATAACGTTTCGAAAAGATGATAATAGAAATGCCTTTCAAATTGTGCAGTAACTTGTACGGTCTCAAAAATCATAAGCGGACATAAAAAAATGAGAAACTGGTCACACCAGCTGTTATTCAAACATCTGCAACCCTAAATTTTACTTTGCGTGATGACCAGTTTATATGTGAAATATGTCGCCCTTATATCTATAAAAATAAGGTAAATTTAATAATTTTATTAAAATGAATAAAAATTCATATGCAACTAATATTTTCTATACAGCAGCTTTCATGTTCGGAAACTATCGATAGTGAAATTATTTCTATAAATCAGGGTGTTGAAAATGTTCCAACGAACGAAAATATTCAAATACCTCCAGCATCTTTAGATCCATCACCAGTTTCGGTTGATACTATATCTCCACCAGTTCTTGAGCTACTTAATGACACTTTAGAATATATTAACAATGTTCTTGGAAGGTTAGCCGAGTCTCCTATCAAACAAAAACATATTACAACAGGAAGTTATAAAAAAATTGCAAGTGTCACATCGGCAATAAGTCAAAGAATATTTCAAGTAGATTCAGTTAAAGTGTTATCACCAAACGAGGAATGTGAATATACATCATGGCTCATGAACCTTAAAAAGGAATTTAAAGATGCCAGCTCTGTATCAAAACAAGTGTTTTTGTTGACAACTCTTCCACGTAAATTTTGGTCAAATCAACGTATCCAGGATACTCAATGATAACGCAGAATGAGATACAAGCTGCACAATAAAGTTCAATAAAGTTCAAGCCACAATCCACCCAATCGCAATTTACTACAAATCATGTAATGATAAACTAGAGGTCTTATCTTTTGTCATTATATCTGATTATTTAATGCATAACACAGTTGCAGTTCATAAATACCAGGAAAGGTGTATTGAATTCGTTGAAAAACAGCAAGAAATATATCCAAGTATCAAAAAAATTTTATATATTAAGAAGAATTTCATAAATCTCTGCAAACATATTGATGATTTTAAAATACCTGCAGAATGGCATTTCTTTGCAATTGCCCACGGTCCATCCGATGGGATTGAAGGAACACTTAAAAGAGAAGCCCGGAGAGCTTCGCTTAGAGGAGAAAAAATATCAACAGCAAGGGAGTTATTTGAATGGGCGGAAATTTGATCGAAAAAACCAACCACGTTATGAAGTTTTCATATGTGTCTTCCAGGAGATATCGAACTACAGGAGCAATTTCTTTCGATGCGGTTTTCGGACATTAAAACCATAAGTGGAACTCAAGGCTTCCACTGTTTTTTACCGGATAACACTACAACCGATAAAATTATTGCCAAAATGTTTTCTTTTTCTGATAATCATAAATATTTCAATTTAAAGGCAAAAAGAATTATATAAATTAATTTTTTAATGTATTTATTTATAATATTGATTAAATTATAATGTTTATAGAAAAAATGTTTTTTTAATTTTTTTTTCTAATGTTATTGTTGGTGATGTTGAAATTATAAAAAAATCTTCGATCATTGGGATCTCCTATTCTTATTCTGAATAAAAACCTGTTTCTCAATCAGAAATATACAGAAAACGGTTCAAATTTATTGCAGGTGTTAAAATATGAAATGTTTAATTTATTAGATCCACATTTAGTACAGGATTATTAACATAATAAAAAAACACATGTGAATTTTTCATATACCAAACTTTAAAAAATCGTAAGAAAAAATCCATATTGAATTGCTGACTTTTTATTTCTCAATTTCATAGCTGCATATGTTTACTTTAAAATTTGTGAAAAACAAAAAAAAAAAAAAGTGACTTTTGGAGATATGAGCTTTGAAGTAAAGCAAGGTTTAACGCGCCGCCTAGCGGAAAAGAGAAAAATTATTAATTTCCAACTTACATATTTCGATTATTCAATAATTTTTCTCCCTATGTGCAAAAATATACGTAAATCACATGAAATTTATGGCATCTATTAACAAAACATTGACACCATTACCAAAACTACGTGAAAAAGCCTCAAAAACTCAACCACGCATAACTCCGATTCAGAGTACACAAAAAATAAAAGCAGAATTACTTTTTTCCTTTCGTCAATGCCAACAGTATATCAAAATTTCAGATTTTTAAAAAATCAAAAATCAACAAAAAATGTACGTTTTCAAAATAATAGCCCTCATATTGAAATTTTTTTAAATATTTTGTAAACATTTAAGTTAATTTTTTAAAATAAATGACTCAGTTTTGTTTACGCCAGAGCCTTCTGGTTCCATGATTTCAAGTTTTAAAAAAATTGTTAAATTAATTAATCTAATATATTAAATAAACAATAGTCCAATTTTATTTAATTAAAACTTCAACTTGCGTCCTTTAATATGCCAATTTCGTTCCGATTTGTTATCAATTATCATACATAAACTAAATAATATTGGTGCGTCCGATTTGACTGAAGTAATTGAAAAAACAACAACAATTGCATATAATTTTTCATTTGTTTCAGTTGCTTCACTCAAAACGAACACGAATATCGATTGATATCGTCCTCAAATCGCAGTTTTTCGTTTTTAATCAACAAGGCAAATAGTAAAAATAACTAAGAAAATGTTATGATTAGAAAGCGAATAGGAAGAATAAAAGAAATAAAATAAAAACGACAGATATTTTAAAACACGAGTGCTGGAGAATATAAAACATTCGAATGAAAACATTTCTCTTATTTCTATTCTTTATATATTCGTATTCTTTCCTTAATAGAAAAAAGGAATAAATGCGATTGGATTTTCAAAACATTCTTAAATATTCGTTCGAAGAACGTTTCTTTCTCATCTCTGCCGGGCACTGACGAGGGTAGGTTCGAATCCGATCCGAAACACGTAAAATGTGAATTGTAGTTTTTTTCTGAGAAACTTCAAAAACCATAACTTTGAATTGAAAATATTCCAATTACTTCTTTACTTACTTGAGTTTAATTGATCTCAAAAAAATCCAAAATGAAATTTAAATTCCCTTAATGTAGTCTAATGTTAATACATGTAGAACTACAAATTGACCAAGTGTCAGCCATTGATTTCACATTGATTGGAAACAATCAATAATGACTATACAATCGTGACTTAGGATGTTAATTAGAATAGAAATGTTCCCCATTCTATGAATTCACACAAAGTATTGTCTAGAAATTTAATGCAAAAAAATCCCATATAATGTAAAAGCATTTTCCATAATATGGAGTCTAATGACAGTGGAAAAATTCAGCTTAAGTAAAATAAATAAGTGATGAAGAAGTTTCAACTTTGAAATTGTCATCGCCTCAACGGCGTAATCGATAGCGTGTCTGCCCAAAGATTCGAGCCGGGCACTGACGAGGGTAGGTTCGAATCCGATCCGAAACACGTAAAATGTGAATTGTAGTTTTTTTCTGAGAAACTTCAAAAACCATAACTTTGAATTGAAAATATTCCAATTACTTCTTTACTTACTTGAGTTTAATTGATCTCAAAAAAATCCAAAATGAAATTTAAATTCCCTTAATGTAGTCTAATGTTAATACATGTAGAACTACAAATTGACCAAGTGTCAGCCATTGATTTCACATTGATTGGAAACAATCAATAATTACTATACAATCGTGACTTAGGATGTTAATTAGAATAGAAATGTTCCCCATTCTATGAATTCACACAAAGTATTGTCTAGAAATTTAATGCAAAAAAATCCCATATAATGTAAAAGCATTTTCCATAATATGGAGTCTAATGACAGTGGAAAAATTCAACTTAAGTAAAATAAATAAGTGATGAAGAAGTTTCAACTTTGAAATTGTCATCGCCTCAACGGCGTAATCGATAGCGTGTCTGCCCAAAGATTCGAGCCGGGCACTGACGAGGGTAGGTTCGAATCCGATCCGAAACACGTAAAATGTGAATTGTAGTTTTTTTCTGAGAAACTTCAAAAACCATAACTTTGAATTGAAAATATTCCAATTACTTCTTTACTTACTTGAGTTTAATTGATCTCAAAAAAATCCAAAATGAAATTTAAATTCCCTTAATGTAGTCTAATGTTAATACATGTAGAACTACAAATTGACCAAGTGTCAGCCATTGATTTCACATTGATTGGAAACAATCAATAATGACTATACAATCGTGACTTAGGATGTTAATTAGAATAGAAATGTTCCCCATTCTATGAATTCACACAAAGTATTGTCTAGAAATTTAATGCAAAAAAATCCCATATAATGTAAAAGCATTTTCCATAATATGGAGTCTAATGACAGTGGAAAAATTCAACTTAAGTAAAATAAATAAGTGATGAAGAAGTTTCAACTTTGAAATTGTCATCGCCTCAACGGCGTAATCGATAGCGTGTCTGCCCAAAGATTCGAGCCGGGCACTGACGAGGGTAGGTTCGAATCCGATCCGAAACACGTAAAATGTGAATTGTAGTTTTTTTTCTGAGAAACTTCAAAAACCATAACTTTGAATTGAAAATATTCCAATTACTTCTTTACTTACTTGAGTTTAATTGATCTCAAAAAAATCCAAAATTATTTTATATTTTTTTTAATGGCGGAGTCAGGGCGGAGTTTTCCATTACTCAGCCATTCTTGCAACTGAACCAGTTGTATGGGGAGATTTGAATTTTTTCCGTCATTTTTATTTTATTTTAAATTAGTTTGTATTTAATTTATTTAAATTTACATATGATAATAATGTATATTTTTTTTAACGGCTCAGTCATGGTTGCCAGTATTTGGCCCAAGAATGGCAACCATTTATTGTCCGAAGTTATCATCCAGTAAAATTATGTTAATGGCCCAGTCGTGGTTGCCAGTACTCGCCCATTGCTGCATTACTGGCTGCCAGTAATGGACCATTACTGGACCAGTTGTACAACCTTGTATGGGATAGGAAACGTCATTTTCATAAAAGTTTTTTTTTTGAGATTTTTACGATTTTTTGCCACTCATATATCAAAAAACGTATAAAATAAACAAAAATTTACAATTTAATTTATTGTAAATATTTTTTAAATAAAGACAGTCGTATAAGTATGAGTGAAGTTTCGAACAAAAAGAACTATGTTTAAAAAACTACAAAAGAGCCAAATATTTGAAATTAAAAAATCTAATATCTGTCATTTCTATCACGTCTTTAATCACACATAGAAATGCAGGTTGATAATAATCATGGTTTTTATATTTTAATCTTGTATTCCATGTTTGTAGTAGTATCACAAACTAATCATAAATCAATAAAATTAATTCCGCGCGTAAGTAAGAAAAGAATCAACAAAAGAACAAATAGACAATAAAAATACCTTAAGTTATTGTAAATCTTGTATCATTTTTAGTATAATTATTTAAATTAAATAACGCATTACGATATATATTATTCGACTAGCAGCGGCTTAACAATTGTAAAATTTTATTGACCACTGTCTAAATAACTTGCGGTGGATAAACCATTATGTTCGTTTTTATAATGTTAGTTTGTATTAACAATTTATAATATTTGTACGCTAGAAAATTTATTACATACACTTTGAAACGTTAATGTTTATTGTTAATAGAAATTGTAAATATTTATACCAAAAACTTATTTACATTGGCAGTATTTAACAAAATTGTCTTAAAAGATAGCAACTGAGCCATAATGTTCCATTTTTCGAGATGTCTGTTGACATCTTCAATATTAATTAGTTTTATGTTCTTGATGAAATTTCAAACGGCATAAAATCGTAACAGTCGCATGTTACGAGATCCAGATTGGGAGCATTTTACACAAAACAGTTAACAACTGAAGGAATAATGCAAACGATGGTAAGTATAAACTTGACTAGCGTTCCACTTTGTTTTCATTATAAGCTCTAATTAGACCGAGTTTCTCAACGATATTTCAATTAATATGGGTGACGACCAAATAGACGAATGTGAAAGCATTCGTTTATTGGGAGTCACAATTTCCAATGACTTACTCTGGAACGATCATATAATGGCCATGGCAAAGAGCGCGTCAAGAAAACTCGGCCTCCTCAATAGATGTAAAAAATATTTTACTTCGCATCAATTACTCCACATTTATAAGTCCTATATTCGTCCCTGCATGAAGTATTGTTGTCAAGTTTAGGGCGCTGCATCTGTTACTATCCTAGCTCTTTTGGACTCTGTTCAGTGGGTCAGTGGGTCAATGACTAAAAATCGATTTTAACATTTTATTTGTTTATAACAATAGGAATTTGTTAATAATTTTTATTATTTTTCCAAAAATAATTTTTATATTTTTTTAAAAAATAACATCTTTTAACTTTAAAATAAAACAAAACAGAAGTTTCTATCTTTAATAAAACCGAAGTTATTAATTTTTGGAAATAAGTAGGCCAGCTGTCAGACTGAACGGCTGTGTTTTATTTTTGTAAGAAAAATTTTAATTTAAAATAAAATAAAATAATTAAATAATTAATTAAACTTTTCTATTATTTTAGCATTTTTAATTTAGGGAAAAACAATTAATAATTAATAATTTTTGTCTTTATTTTCAGGTAATATTAAAAGAATTTTAGGTTATAAGAAAATTATTTTATCGCTGTTTCCAAATTCGAAGAACAATAATAATAAACACAGGTTGACATAATAATAAGCTAAACAGTTTCAGTTTCTGTTTTTGGATAAAGGATTTAAAGAAAAATTAAGAAGTTCCAAGATAAGTTTTTAGTTTTATTATATTTTTCCTTAAAAAGATTTTGGTTTTATTTTGGTTAATTTAGTTTGTTGACATTAATTCTTATTGTGATAACAGTATTAATGTTATAATATTTTAGTGTTGTTATTGTTTCCTTCCATTTACTAAAGTTTTTTTTATTTGCGGTACATCACATTTTGATGTATTTCTCTTAAAAATTCAATTGCAATTTCACAGTTATACTTACTGTACTACTTTTAAAAGATAAGAGTTTTCACGGTCTCCTTTTAATCCTATTTCGTTGTTTTTGGTTTGGTTTAATCTGTTTGCTTCAAACTCTTATGTCGTTGAACCATTAATTAATTATCCATTGTTTGAATTGGCAATTTCGACAGTTAAACTTAGACATAGTTTCAAGTTGTCCAGCTGGTAGAATTGTCAATTTAGATATCATTTTTGATCTTTTGTTTGGTTTTTGTTGGAATTTATTTTGAGGATTGTTTTCAGATTTATTTTTAAATTTAACTATAATTTAAAATGGCGAAATTGTCTATCAACTTTGCTAATATAAGAGGATTGAACGTCAATCTTAATGCAGTTCACCTTTATCTTGAGAATCTTAAGCCTGATATTCTTTTTTTAACGGAAACGATTATCAGCGCGAGAGCTGTATCGTTGGACAGAACTAAATATGTTTGTCCTAACTATGAGTTGAATCTTCATTCTACTTTAAGTATGGTGTTTGTGCGTTTATTAGAAATTCTGTACCATATGTGAGAATAAATAATTTTGAATTAAATTCAAAATTGCACAATATGGTTTCCCTTAAGATTACCTGCTCTAATCAAACTCGATTTGTCTTTGGATTGTATCGCTCGCCCAACTCACCGGAGAACATAAATTTATTTCATGACCTATCTGAAAAGATAGATAGGTTGACTGTATAACTTAACGCTAAAATTATAGTTCTTGGTGATTTCAATATTCATAATAAAGAATGGCTTACACACAGCTCTAAAACTGATGAATTAGGTAAAGAAGCTGAACGTTTTGCTCTTTATCATAATTTCACTCAGATAATAGATCAGCCTACCAGAGTTCCTGACATTCTTGGCCAAAAAAGTAACTTGCTCGATTTATTTTTGATAAATGACCCTACGTTGGTTCAATTTAAAGTATCAGAGCCTTTGGGTGGATCAGATTATAATTTGATCCCCACACATTTAAATATACAAGTACCTAAACAGTTTAAAGCTAATCCTCGTCTTGTTTGGGATTATAAAGCTGCAAATTGGCAGGGACTTAGAGATTTCTTTAAATGGTTTCCCTGGAAACGCAATTGTCTTTCCAGCCAAGATCCAAACATTGTTGCTTCTAATTTTTCAAAAATATTACTAATGGGTATGCGTAGGTTTGTTCCAAATAGTTTGATTGTTCCGAAGGTTGATCGATGGTTTTCAAATAAATGCAAAAAAGCAATAAAAATAAAAAAAAAGGCTTTTCAAAAGTTTATTCAAAACAAGTCTGATGAAAACCTTAGATTATACCGAATAGAAAGAAATTTATGTAGAAAATTAATAGATGCAGAGAAACATCTATTTATTAGTAATAAAGCTGATAAGTTTGCTGAGCACCCTACTGGTTCACGAAATTTTTATAAAGCCGCCAAGGCTGTTCAAGGAAATTTTTGTAAGTCTTCTATACCTCCTCTTATTGATACAGATATACCTGTTATTGACCCCAAAGAAAAGGCTAATTTATTAGGTAACTGTTTCTCGTTAAATTCTACATTAGTACACTCAGAGAATTTTGTTAGTAAATTTAATAACCGCCCGTTTTAAAAAGGCGTAATAAATTATTTTATTAATCTAATTACGATTTTTGTTAAAGTTATTGTCACAGTAATTAGATTAATATTTCTTTAAATTATTTTAATAAAACTTTTTATTAAATTAAAAATATGGTCAATATTATTAAAATATTCAGAACTGCTGATTAAATTAATAACCAATTCTCATTAAAAAATTGATTTCAGACATTAAAATAAAAAATCTTTTTATTAAAGTAGAGCTATCAAAATAAAAACATAAATTATTATTTTTGTAGTTAAATTTATTAACCATTTTATAAGATTAATTATGGACGTTCTTATTTTTAAAACTTAGGTTATTAGATTAATAAAAGCATACGTTAATTTATTCTTTGGTTATTATTTTAAATGTGAATTAAGAAAATCTTAAGAAGAATCACAGTATATATCCCGACGCTGACTACAAAACATTAAAAAATGTTTGTATTTTGTTAAATAATTTAAAGTTAAATAAATAATTTTTAAGTGAAATATTGAAAAAGTGGGTTGGTTTTATAAAAAAAAAATAAAAATGTTGTGAAATTAAACAAAAATAAATAGTTAAAGTTGAACAGTTTAATGAACCAGAATAGTTGGGCTGCAATTGACTCTGTATGGGACTGAACCAAGCAACTTAGACTCAATGAAATAGTAGAACTTACATCGGAAATTTGGAATAAAGGAAAGAAATATAGACCACAGCTTGGTTATAAACTGGTTTTTAAAACTGTATAATAGTATATTCGAATAAAACTTTAATTAATATATTTATTTTTAAATTTTCAGATTGACATTGATTTTATTTATTTCTTTCAATCACTTGTTAATCTTGTTCACTTCAATCACTTGTTAATCTTTCCATTAACTAACATACAGACAAAAGTCCAACTACATATTAGTAAATTACATCAAGAATCAAATCAAAACAAAAAAAGTTATGTAGTATTAAAACATTAAAAATAAAAAATTAGATTAAATTACATAATAACAAAAGAAACTAACCTTATATATTCAATAAAAAGAATTTTGAACAAATTATTTTAAATCAGAATAAAAAGAGCAAAAATTTATTCAAAGTCAATAATGAAAAATAAAAGAAAGCTAATTTTACTATTTACAGTGTAATTTGCAGAATTTTCCAAATTTGAACGCAATCTTTCCAAAAGTCATGGTTTTAGTAGTAAATTACAAATTTTTATCAGTAATATTTGTTAATGTTAAATGTTAATGTTAAATCATATTATTTGTTAAATCGTTAAAATTTAAACTACTTAAGATAAAATATCTATAATTTAAGTAAATAATTAAAAACGAAACATTTTATACAAAATTTATAAGTAAAGGGGTCGTATATAAGTTACAAAAAATACTTAAATATAATATACTTCAAATCAAAATAAAAGCTTGAATATTTAAAAAATAAAAATTATTAAAATAAAATATAATTATTAAATATTTATAGCCAAAATTTTTTTTCTTTCTTAAAAATCTTCTTTAATTATTAACTATTTTATAGTTACAAATTTTTCTCCAATTTTTTGACCTTGCGGGTCATATTCAGGGGTTTTATTTAGTTATATTTAATATTGCCTATAAAACAATTATTTAAAAAATAATAAATTTAAAAAAAAAAAGGTAGTAACTATACTGTCTTAAATTAATAAAAACTTAAATAAAATTAATTGAAATAAATAAAACTGTAAACAAAATTTTAATTTTCTCTTTTATTTAAAAAGTGTAAAATACAAGTTCCATTATTAATTTAATAATAACTTATTATTAATTTAATAACATCCTTTTATTAATATAATAACATCATATTATTAATCTGATAAACCTACTGTTGTTCTAATGACAACTTATTATTATTCTAATAATTTATGCCATTTATCCAATGCCTACCTGATATAAACTTAAACTATTCTGACATTAATTTAAACAAATTCTAATTTAATATAAAAGCTATCGTTTTTAGATTAAAAATTTTATTTTTTTTTGTTAGTAAATCTTACCAACGAAAATTATTAGTTTAATAATGACTATTATTCCGAAATCAGTGAAAATAATCACAAGTTGTGATTAGCTGTATAATAATCACCAAATTGTTAATCTAATGGCTATTTTTATAATTTTTAATGACAAAATTCTCTGAGTGTAGAACCCAATTTCCTATCTATACCAATTCCTAGAGTTTCTAACAAAATGGGGCGGATTATTTTTCGTAAAAATGTCATTCGGAAAATGCTCTTACAAATCAATACTAATAAGGCATCTGGACCTAATAGCCTTCCTCCAATTATCCTTAAAACTTTTGCTAAAGAGTTAGCACCAATCCTAACTAAAATTTTCTATTTGTCATATAAGAAAGGGATTTTTCCTGATATATGGAAAATGGCTAGTGTACAACCAGTTCCAAAGAAAGGTGCTAAAACGGATCCAAGAAACTACAGACCTATATCAATTTTGTCGGTTGTTTCAAAAGTATTTGAAAAATATGTTAATTTTAATATTATGAGCTTCTTAGAGTCGTCAAAATTACTTAATGAAAGACAATATGGATTCCGTAAAGGAAGAGCGACGGGAGATTTACTCTCTTTTGTCACACATATCTGGAACAAGTCGCTTGAAAACCATGGTGAGACCTTTGGCGTTGCACTTGATATTGCCAAAGCGTTTGACAAAGTATGGCACAACAATCTTATTTGCAAATTGAGATGCTACGGCTTAGATGAGCAACTTATTTTTTGGCTACAAAGCTTTATTTCCGAGCGCAAATTTCAGGTCAATGTTGATGGTGTTTCATCGAATATCTTTTCAACTAACGCTGGTGTTCCTCAAGGTTCCGCTTTATCACCTACTCTTTTTCTTCTCTATATTAATGACTTGCTAGGTTCAACAGTTAATCCCATCCATAGTTTTGCTGATGATAGCACACTTCATGCGTCACATGAAATGCCAAATTTGTATGCACCATCAAATCTTAATGTCGCTAGATCAAACTTGATAGTGTCATTAAATATTGATTCAAAAACCATCTTAGATTGGGAAGTGGCAAACAGTATTGAATTCAACACAAGCAAAACTCAAGTTTGCCATTTTTCTAGGTTAATATGAACACCTAATCCATTTTTATTAAAGTTTGATTCAAATAATCTGGAAGAGAAAGAATCTATTAGACTTCTAGGAGTTGAGATTGAAAATAGTATGAAATGGAATTCTCATATTTTTAGCCTAGCAAAGAACGCCGTTCAAAAATTAGGATTTTTGGGTCGTTGTCGTAAGGTTTTTAATAGCGAGCAGCTTCTTTTAATATATAAATCATTAATTCGTCCCTGCATGGAGTATTGTTCTAACATACGGGGAAAAGCCTACAAAAGTAGTTTGAAATGTCTTGATTCTATACAGCGGAGAGCTGTTAAATTGATCGGCAACTCGACTCTTACTAACGAGCTTGATTCCTTGCAACATAGAAGAGACGTCGCTGATTTGATGGTATTTTACAAGTATATTATGGACGAACGGACGTCTGCGGAGATCAAATCGATTTTGCCTGAACCAGCAAACTTCACGCGTTTCACTAGAGCATCAATATCAGCCCATCCTTTTACGGTTCGAGTGACTAGGTGTAGAACTGTCGCTTTTCAACGCGATTTTTTTAACAGAGTTTCTCATATCTGGAATGCCTTACCGGCGTGGGTCTTTCCTGATAATTTTAATCCTCAAAACTTTAAGATCAACATTAATAAATTCCTCAAAGAAAATTGAATAATACTTTCAAGCCCTAGTTCCTTAGTTAGCATGGTATCTTCGAATATTCAGAGACGTTGATCTATATTGGTTAACACTAAACATGCCTAACATAGAATAAAAAAAAAAAAGTCAGTCATCAAGCCAAAAATCACGAAATTCTCGAAATTTCCAAAAAAATCCTCGAACACGTGCATATATCTTTTTTTTTCGATATAAAATTCCTAAATAAAATTTCAGCCAAATCAAAAATGTGTCGGTCAGAAAGGCGATTATCCCAATCAGGGTCTGACCCAATTATCCCAATCAGGGTCTGATCCGATAATCCCAAACAGGGCAGGACCTGAGAGGGTAAAAGCGATACACTCATGATCAGGGCCCAATCAGGTTGTCCTACCAATGCCTGATCAGCACCTCAATGACTCCTGACAAATTTCTCCTCGGGTAATTACAGAGAACGATTTCTGTAAGTTTCATAAAAATCTAAAATGGTGGGTTGAGTGACCGGTTGGTTTAACATGGAATGACCCTTAAACACCATTTTTCAAACCGAAACAAGAGACCTTTCTCAAAAGTTTACTCAAAATCGGAATCCAAAATGGACACTGAGTCAAAATATTAAGTTATGGAAAAACAAATAAGGAGTTCCACACCAAAAACAAGAGTTAACAAGGTAACTAACCTGATTAATTCTAAAAATAATTTACTTGACGCGAGAGACTTTTATGATATTAACGTTGTGCGTTACTGAACATGGTCCTGTCAACTAAAATTTCAACAACATGGGATTAATTCCTTACGATCAATGTAGATTCTGCAACTCAAACGTAGGAACAATTGTAAACTCATCCGAAACTATCCAGAACTTTTATACAGTTGTAGTTGTAGATAATTATTTGTTGTACTCTGTAATCCAAGTTGAGGCTTTTAGTAAAGTTAATTAACTTAATTAGAACTAGTGGTATAACAGTCTTCTACGACCATGTTTGTTGTGTCTGCATTTATCCGATTTGTTTCTACGTTAGAGTTGCAGAATCTGTATCGATCGTAAGCAATAGTCAATTTAGTTGAGATGGTAGTTAACTTTAGGTGAGCTTTATGTTGCAGTTCTACCAAGGTTGTCTGTTCCTATTTCCTAAGCCCTTCAAAAAAAAATTAAATGTATCTTTAAACGAGACAACTAAGCAGTTCAACACCCATCTCATCACGATTGACATGAACTAGATGAAATTTTTGGACAACGACATGATAGAAAATTACATCAATAATGGTTGGTATTTACAAAATTGTCGGCTAGATGCAAACTGTTGTTTAGGAAGAACAAAAAATTGCAACCTAATCTAATACAGTATGCGAAAAAAGTATTAGATCGATTAAACCAAATTTAGAAAAAATAGAATTATTAGAATACCACCTAAAATATTGTAATCCTTTTTTTTATTTTTTAATGTACATTGTGTTGGTAACAAAATATAAAAAAAACAGGATTGTGGGAAGTACCGTTTTATTTACGTTACAAAAATTCCACGAAGTGTCATTTTTTGGTGCGAAAAAATTATTAGACCGAATAATGTTTTGTGCATTTGTTAATTTTTTAAATTGTTAATTTTTTTTCTTTAGTTAAAATATAAGTGGCAATGGTGTTTTTGATCTATTACTAAGTACATTTTTTAAATTAACTATCGTAAACTTGCAGAATGCCTAAGAAACAAGAAATATCGCTCGATCTGAGACAGAGAATTATATGGGATCGACAAAGTGGATTTTCATATAAAAAAATCGCTGACAAGTATAAAGTATCCAAAACTGGTGTACGCCACATATGTTTGAAATTTGAAACTGCAGATATTATAGCTAATCTCCCTCGTAAGGGGCGTACAAGAAAAACGACGACGCGACAAGATGCTAGAATTGTACGACAGGCGAATAAATATCCAACTATAAGTGCAAGAGAAATAAAAGATGAATTTAACTTGGATGTAACAACACGCACAATTCAAATGAGGCTAAAAAATTCCGGTCTTATAAGTTGTTTTCAAAAGAAAAAGCCATATATCAGTGATATCAACAAAAAGAAACGACTACAATTTGCTAAGACCCATTTGGATAAAGGCCCAGAATTTTGGAACAGCATCCTTTGGTCAGATGAGAGCAAATTTGAGCTTTTTGGTTCAAAAAAAAGAACTCGTGTGTGGAGAAAGCCAGGCCAGGGGCTACAGGATCGATTTGTCAAGAAGACTGTGAAACATGGAGGAGGATCAATAATGGTATGGGGCTGTTTCGCGGCTAATGGTGTGGGTGAAATTGAATTAATTGAAGGAATAATGAAGGGTGAAGACTATGTTAATATATTACAAAGAAATTTAAGAAAATCCGTTTGTAATTTGCATTTGGGACGTCGTTATACTTTCCAACAAGATAACGATCCCAAGCATACATCGAAAGTTGCAACCGCTTATTTTGAAAAAAATAAAATAAAAAAACTAGAATGGCCACCTCAGAGTCCCGATTTGAATCCAATCGAGAATTTATGGTCTATTTTAGACGATAAAATTGAAATGCAGAAAAGAAGCAACAAAAATGGATTATTTCAGCTGCTAAAAGCCACATGGAATAACATTGGCATAAATGTCACCAGCAAATTGGTAAATAGCATGCCTAGAAGATTAAAAGCGGTTATAGAAGCTAAAGGAGGCTCCACCAAATATTAATCAAACAGTTTATTTAAAAAATTTGCTTTTTTTTGGATTTGATAACTTAAAATTTAAATCGATCTAATAATTTTTTCGCGTATAATTTTTACAATGTAAACTAAATGAATTATAATTATGCCATTATGAAATTTTTTTATATTTTTTTTTAGTAATTTAGTACATGAGATTTAAGAAAATAAAACTACATATTTCTTTTGTAAATATATTTTGCACACGTTTCAATTATTTAGGTAATACATAAATTCTACCATCGATCTAATACTTTTTTCGCATACTGTATATTGCTAACAATTAAATAATAGCAAACAATGTTACAATATCAAAATATATCAACAAAACTAGATTTCAACAGTTTTATAAAAAAGAAAAATTTGTTTGGCGCGAAATTTATATTCCTTCCTATGTACATAAATAAAGGAAAATTTGAATCGGTTCAAAATATGTATCATCAAACTCAATTTAATGTTTACAAACATAAAAATATATATTAAATAAAAAGAATAACAAGAAATAAAAACGTATTTTTTAAATTTCTTTCAACCCAAACAAAAACAATCGTTTAATGTTGATTCAAATTTAAGACGCTACAAGCCAGCCATTTTGTTTTCTAAAAGCACCAGAAAGGAAAGAAATAACAAAAACAATAATATAGAAATAAATATTCAAAACATAACTAAGAAGATGGAAGATAAAAAATTGAAAACTAAAAGAAACAAACATGCAACCAGTTTATTTTTTCTTTAATTTTTATTTTTTATTCTTCAAGTAAATGTTAAGACAATCTATTTTATTTCGAATGGTCACCTATTATTGTTGCTGTGGTTGAAAAAGATTTTGTTATATAGCATAAAATTTTTTAATTATGCAATGGGAATAGAGGGAGGAATAATTAAAACATTTAAATTGTATGAATATCTCCGCATGATTAGTTATATTTTTAAAGTTTTTGACTGTAGGATTTAGGTGTTCTTGTTTCCTTTCAAAAAATTTTCATTTGCATGTTATTATTATGCTAAATAGTTGATTTGGATAATTCAGTGGTGGTATCATGAAAACCGATAACGATAAATTTTATGACAAAAATCGTCCGGTTGTACTAAAACCTAATATTTCAACCATTGTTTTAACGTTAATTTTATGTCAAAAATCATCCGGTAGGTGTTGAGCTAACGGTAGATGTTTGATATTATTAAATGGCATCATAAAATATTTGTTTGTAATTATTCATAATTTTATATTTAATAGTCTTTTATTATCGATAACGATAAAAATCCGACCGGTACTGACCACCGGCTTTCATGATACCACCACAGGATTTAAGGTAAATCATATTTATCATATTTTTATTTTGAAAAACTAAATTTAACAATATGATTAAATGACATTATTTTAATTTTCACTTATGCTTTTTAGCATCATAAATTATAGTAAAATTAAACTATGTTAGGATTATTATTTGCATTGTTTATATATAGTTAAATTAAAAGACTATTTCCCATGGATAATTGTCTATTGTTAAAGTTTTTTCATTCATTGAACTTGAAATGAAAATTACATATGTTATAAGTGAATAAGAATTGTTATTTTCGTGTAGAATTTTAAGAACACGAACATGTTGGCATGAATAATTTCTATTTAAAAACAAAAATGTTGATAACCAAGGTAATTTTCTATAAGCTTTTAGATTATTCTCATTTTAAACTTGAGGTTTCTGATTCATTATTAGTTTTAATATCATATGTAGTTTAAGATAAACATAAACTAAAAACTAATAAAAGTAGAAGATTTTGTTATTAACATCTACAACCATTTCTATTTAAAAGTTCCAGCTATGAGTTATAAAACTCTCTGGTCCAACTATGTCAACACAATCGAATCTATACACATAAACATTTATAATCAAAAGCGTTGATGATTATCAGTATATTTCAAAAACACAAATAATGTTAAGTTAGGCATTAAAGCTAACTACCTCTCTAAGAACAAAATCAAAAGGTTTAAATGTGGAATAACAATATTATGATAACCACTTAAACTTACAAATTACTTTGTGGTTTAGGTTGAATAAACATAAGTCTAACATGAATAATAATTAATCGTGGCTGTTTTATTATAGTTATTAAGTGAACCAATAAAGTTTTTTTTCTTTGAATTCTAGTGTAAAATTTTGATTATTACCAATCAAATTTTGATTGATTTATTCTGTAATTACATTCAACTTTATATTGTTAAGAGTTTTTGAACTGTTACATAATGATGTTTGTGTTGAAAATGTTACTTTAACTAGTAACTTAACAATACAATACAGTTAAACAAAGTTTGCAACAATCTTAGAAATGCGTTTATTGTACTATTTAGGCTGATTGTATCTATTGTTTATAAAGAAACAAAAATGTCATGTCATATAAGAAACTGACATCAAGGTGTCTTTCGGGAACCTATGTTTTATTGATTTTGATGTTGACGATAAAAAGTTTTTAAAAATAATTCAACACAAGTTTGTCTCATTTCAACATAATTAAATTTATATTGATTCAACTCGATTTCAAACTAATTCCGTATAATCTTTTTTTTTCATTCGGGCCAATCCAATTATCACTCACTAGTTTCCAATCGAATTTTCATTCCTTTGTTTACTGCTACTTAATTAATTTAATAGAATTTTACCGATTTCTTATATTTATAAAACATAATAATAAAAAACAAATTAAATCAATTTCCAATTAATTAAATTAAACGTTGCCTTATTAACTCATGAATTTGGTTTAGAACTTATCTTTTATAATTCCCTTTATTTATCCGCAAAGCAGATATATACACGCAGTTTATAATTATTGATTAAAAGACAGTATCGGAAATCGAAATCTTTTATAGCTAAATCTTTTTTATTATTAAATTGTAATTGTAACTTCCTTCTTTCTGATTACATTCATACTTTTCGCGTAACAACACATTGATATAGTAATTTTTTCTTTGATTGTTAAAAAAATTATAAACATATATAATTAAATTAACATAATTATGGGAAGAAAAAAAACCGATGTTGCAATACTGGAGTGTAATTGTTTTTATCTTTACAATACTGTTATTATTAAATCTTCCGGTAGATAACAATTATTAAATTGGATTTCCGTTTTCTGTTTTTTTAATAATTCATAAATGAATTAGTTATTTTTACGTTATAAAAAGACAAACGATAGTTTGTGCAGTGTAGCGATGCAAATTATTTAATATTTATTACCTACGATGATTTATCGAAAATGAAATAGAGTCACATTTTAAAAGTGAAATTACACCTCCGTTTTTATTTCATGTTAATGATAACTTTTACGTTGAACGTTGGTGTAATGATTGGAGGCGTATATTTTGGGAAAAGATATATATTAACGCAATTCAATCAATATTTATCTAAAATTTATAGTCGTATTTGTCAGATTGGCGCCAAAATAATAACTTTATGGGTAATGTAGAAGGCAACGTCTAAAATATCTTAAATTGAATCAAAACCACATGAATTGCTATTTCAAAATGTCCTTATTTCGAACTTTTATAAAGTAAGCCTGCAAATGTGCTTCTGAAGAGCTCAACTACGACTTTTTATAACATTTGGACCTTTGGTAACTAAATTAATTTACCCGGGATGCCGTTTATCCCAAAACGAAACTTAACTTTGGAAATCTCTTATAGCTGGAATTTATTTTTCCATCAAAAAAAAATTAATAAGTACAAAAATCTAACGAAAAAATAGTAATCATAATAATATAAATAATAAAAACCTTATTTTATATTCTGTTGTTGATGCTGTTTCCACCAGTTGCAATACCACGCTCCAAAGTTGTTGAATTTCGTTCTGTATAAGCAGAGATATTATTTCGGGTACCCAGTGAATTCCTTTAAGCCAATATTTGTTTAATTCCTGATTTGAAATATAGAATATCCATTTGGAACTACGCACCACTACTATTGTTGCTATTATTAATCAAAAACCTTGACATCTTTTTAATAATCCAGATTTGTATTATATATATCGAAAACAAAGAACATCTGGTGTCACAGGATGAAACATTTTCATTAATGTTAACTTCTTATAAAATGGACAATTACAAGTCACAATTGGCCATAATAAATTTTTTTATTGCATTCTTATTAATGTTTACAACCATAACACAATAATAATTTCATTGTAAATTTGACTTATAATATTTTGTAATTGATGGACTTGTATTATTTCACATCACATTAATTAGCAATTAACTTAAAAAAAGCCCACATATATCTTAACACATTAATGAATTTAGTTTTATGTAATGTTTTCACAAACTCAATTGAACATTTTATTTTAAGATTCAAAAACAGAAATACCTATTTCTAAAAACAAAATGTGTTTTTGTTAATTCTTTTTGACATCTTATCATGTCAAAATAGCTCGGGTAATACTAAAAAAAAAAAATTCAATAAAGATTAATAACGACATCTGTTTGTTAGAATTGGAAATAAAAATTTAGTACGTTCGTTGCTTTTTATAGTACAATTGAAATTTAACTAGCAGTTAAGTATTAGAAAATTTTAAATTATTGTTAAAGTGAAAATGAATGGAAACCAATGAAATACATTTTTATTGAATTGAAAACGAAGATGAATTTGGTTTTATTATTGTTTCGCGATTATTGCGATCGTTACACCATGAATTCAAGGTAGAAACCAAGATTTTTACTCTTGAAATCACAAAAACGTCGCCATCCCCTCCATGACAGAAAACCACCGAACTACTTCCACCTACTAAACTGTATCTGGGATCGAGATACCCACAGTCACTGGCGTCAAGACCGATGACCGGTTTCAACACTCATGAAGTCCTTAAGAACTTCACTGAGCATTGAGACCGACCATCCATCCGAACGTCAGCACCATGGACACCCCGATACAACCAGTAAGTATGACCTGAAGATGTGAACCCCAGAGACGACAATCAGCCAGAGGAACAACCCTACCTAACGAAAAGACATCATTCCCTGATGTCTTTCGCGTGATGGACTCCAAGATTCTTACCGCTCATATCTGTGCACTCGTAGAGTACATTTCCAATCTTAGTCTTAATCATTGCAGGTAAGAACTTCGGAGCCAATTTTGCCGAGAACTTTTTGGTAGCGTCACTCAAATGATGTTGCCGTACAAACACACGTTGTTGTGGTTGAAAAGTCCGTAGTTTAGATCGCAGGTTGTACTGATGTTGCGATTTCTTGAAAGCTGCTTTCAAATTCTGTTGAACTCGATTCCTGAGCAGAGTCAAATGATCAGCGCGTTCTATTTCCTCACCAGCATCTTCACCAAGCTTGTGTAGTGATCTCAACAATTGGTAAGTATTTCCAACCGATATTGGATGTTGACCAAATAATAGATAGTAAGGTGAGTACTTGGTAGCTGAATGTACTGCAGCCCGCAGTGCATAAGCGATTTCACCAATTAATGAATCCCACTTGGTATGTTGACCTTTTATGAACGCTCGAATTGCTGCTAGAACTGACCTATTGACCCGCTCTGACGCGTTGCTTTGAGGACTATAGACACCGGTCCTAATGTGTTTAATGCCGAAATCTGACAAAAGACTTTGAAAGTTCCTACTAGTGAATTGTTTGCCATTGTCACTGTGCAGAAACTCTGGTACCCCATATGTAAGAAACACTTCGTTCTTTAGAAAAGCATTCACCTTCGGTGAAGTTGCGTTCCTAAGTGGTTTCAGTAGTACAAACTTCGTAGCATGATCCAGAACTACCAATAACACCGTATTCCCAAGTGTTGAACGAGGGTACGGTCCCAAAAAATCTATATAGACTCTCTGCCATGGACGTGCTGTTTCGAATTGATATTGCATCGGAGGACGCAATATCTGATTCGTGGCTTTTGTTTGTTTACATGTGTCGCAGGACACAACATAGTTGTGTACCTGTGACGCCATGCCCGGCCAATAGTAAAGACGTCGAAGTAATTCTAAAGTCTTTTTAACACCCCCATGAGCAGCAGTACTATCATCATGATGTTTCTGAATCATGTTGGAAGTCATCGGTTTTGGTACCCAGAGTTTCCACACAGGAACATCGTTGGGTATTGCATCAGGTTTTGGCTCAATACGAATGTATAGCTTATCATCCACGACTTTAACTGAGGGAAAGTCCTTTGGTGATGATTGAACTTTAGCTATCATATCCGTATATTCCTTGTGCCGATAACCTTCATTGTCGATTTTAATGTCGTTAGTGTGATGTGTTAATGCTTCCGTCAATTCTTCGTGTGTATCGTCATAAAGACGAGATAGAGCATCAGGGACTATGTTTTGGGTACCTTTTTGGTGGACAATGGTAAAATCCATATGTTGGAGTTTTAGGCTCCACCTAGCCAGACGACCACTCAAGTCTTTCTGTGACATAAGCCACTTCAGACTTGAGTGATCAGTCACAATTGTGAATCGGTGACCTTCAACATAGCCCCTGAATTTCTTCACACTCAGAATTGCCGCAAGACATTCAAGCTCAGAAACCGAATAGTTTCTTTGAGCTTTATTAAGTTTCTTCGACATGAAGGCTATCGGACACTCATGTCCGTCTGTATCAACCTGATACAACACACTACCTATCCCTGTCAGACTCGCATCGCATCTAATAAAGAACTCTTTATTATAGTCAGGGTTTACTAATACTGGTGCTGTAGTCAGCAATCGTTTTAAATTTTCAAAAGCAGCTTGCGCTTCTAATGTCCATTTCAATTTCCCCGAACTCTTCTTCAGTAAATCTGTAATTGGTGATACCACGCTTGCATAGTTTGGTATGAAACGTTGGTACCAACCAGCCATTCCCAATAGTCTACGTATTTGTTTTACTGTAGATGGAGCTGGATACTCTGCTACAGCTCTTACCTTATCTGGATCTGTTCGAAGTCCATCTTCACCAACCAAAAATCCCAAGTATTTCACCTCTCTCAGAACAAATTTACTTTTCTTGAGGTTTATTGTTAACCCAGCCGCTCTTAACAATGAAGAGACTTTGGACAGCAATTCCATATGTTCCTGGAACGTGGAAGAGACTACCAATAGATCATCTAAATAAACAAAGACATTTTCGTGATATTGATGTGGTATCACTTTGTGCATTAGCCGACACATTGTCTGGGGAGCATTGCACAATCCAAAGGGCATAACCCGGAATTGATACAATGGACGACCAGGCACTGTGAAGGCTGTCTTGTCTCTAGATGCTTCTGCCAGAGGAATCTGCCAGAAAGCATCTTTGAGATCAATACTTGAAATGTACTTTGTGCTATTTAGACGACCTAGTAAGCCATCAATCAAGGGAAGTGGGTAAGCGTCCTTTTTAGTTAGTGAATTGACACGACGGCTATCAATACATAATCTGTTTTTACCAGATTCTTTTTGTACCAGCACCACTGGTGAGCACCAAGAACTGTTACTCTCTTCGATCACGCCCATTTGAAGCATCCGGTCGAGTTCGGCATAAACCTTTAGTTGAACAGCCGGCGATGTGGGGTAATGCCTCTGTTTAACAGGTGCATTATCCCCAACATCGATGACATGTTCAACCAAAGAAGTCTTTCCGAGCCCAGACACTTCAAATGACGGGAAAGAGTCCTTGATCCTATCCAGTTCTCGTTGCTGGTCAGTGGTGAGGTTATGTATATTTAAATTTTGTGGCTCTGTACGAGTCAGTTCACTAACAAATGAAGGAACAATACCAAATTTCTCCCAGAAATCTATGCCCAGGTAGAGCTCTTCTCGTAGTCCAGGGACAATATGAAACCGCATTGGTTTAGTGGAGCCATTCACAGTTATTGGAACTTCTATGTAACCCAAAATTTTATTTGCAGTACCATCTGCCGTACGAATACACGAAGTGTACTTACGGTAAGTTGTACCTGCTGACTCCAATAATTCCAAGGAATTTCTTCCAAGTATTGTGATTGACGCTCCACTGTCCAATAGTCCTGAAATGTGTTTGTCCAAAATCCTTATTGTTAATCGCGGCCGAGGATCCTCTGTTTCTGAAAGGATAGATGAAATACAAGCTTTACGAAATAATTTCCTCATCCTCCAATATCTAATATTACGTTCTAGACGTCTAAAATACGTTCGATGTAATGATGGGAAATTAAATGTACTAGGTGATTTTATTCTGGTTTCCTGAGTGGTGATCGATCGTCCTGCGTTGCTACATCTCTCGTCGTTTTCTTCGGGCTCATTGGATGTTGAACCGAGGGTACCATCCCCGAAGCATGTACTCTCGGACGGTAGTTTAACGACGGGTGACAATATGAACAATTTGCATATATAACATCCGGCTTGTTACATTTCCAACAATATAGTTTAATTCTATTCTTAGAGCACTCAGGAGCTCGATGACCGTTTACTCCACATCTGAAACACACTATTGGTTGTCTGGATATTGATGGACCAGGTTGACTGTTGTCAGAGGTTATGCTAGGTCGCTGCAATATCCGTCTCTGTGTTGAATCCACCGCATCAATATATCCATGTTGTTCTGGTTCAGCATCCACCTCATAATCATCCATTTGCTGTACCTCGCTAATTCTTAAATTTGATGTTCTGGTTGGAACTGGTGTGGACCACAAACGTTCAAACTTCTGACATAAAGTCCGAAGTTCATCCATTGAGTGTATTGTTGCTGCTAATGTAGCATTTTTGAGATCCACACTCAGTCCCTCCCGAGCAATCTCTAGCATTTCACGATCAGCAAATGGACGTGCTAAGCGACGGTTTAACGAACCAATCTCCACCAGATATTCGTATACGCTCTCCTTGGATTTTTGTTTACGGTTCAGAAGAACGCGCAAGATCGCCTTATCATCAGTTAGCGTACCGAAGGTCTGTAGGAGTCCCTCCCTTAGCACTGGGTAGGTCACCACCTCATATTCATGAGTTAAATTCAAATAGTATCTGTCGGCCGCTGCTTTCAGATACCGTGGTATGATAGACCTAAGGTCGTCCCATGACACGCGGTCTCTTCTGGCAGCCGCCTCAACTCTATGAATGAACTCATGAATATCAGGAGAGTGACCATCCCCTGTGAAGGTTGGAACCCAATTTGAGTCATAACGACTCAAATTGTTCCCACGAACCCCTCGGTACTCCACTGGTGCTAACGCTGGAGCCGCGTCACGCCATACCTGAGGAGGTTGGTTGTATGGTGGTGGTGCTGTTAGTGGAGCTGGTGGATATATTGGTGGTAGTTGTACCTGTGGTACTGATGGATAATTTAATTGTGGTTGTGGTTGTACCAATGCTGGATTGTTATGTGTATGTTCAGACTGGAGTGATGGACCCAATTGTGGTATTGCAAAGTCCTCGGCTCTCAACCCAGATTGCTGGAAATAAGCCGGTGGTAATTGATCTGACCGTCTCTGATGTTGCTGGTTTGGACGATTCAGACTATTTATTGTTTCCGATATTGGCCGTACTGGGATCGGTGTGGATCTCTCATCTGGTTGAAAAGCAGGTGAAGCAGATGGAGCAGATGATACTCCTGGTTTACTCTGCATAATTGGACGTGTTGATAATGATCCTATTATACTCCAAGCGCGTGACAATTGTGAGATAGCGTAGGTGCGGGCTTCTTGCAAGTCATTGCGAGGACCCAACCTATTCATCCTACCCGTATAATGTAACACTCGATTCGCCAAACCATCCAAGAGGGTCTGATCAATCGGTGACTGAAGTCGACGTACTTGATCTAAAACAACTTGTGCTGCCTGCACCACCGTTTGAGACTCAGCTACCAAGTCTCTCGCATGAGATACCGTTACTGGAACTGCACCATGATCCACGTGGTTTCGCAGTTCCTCTGCCCAACTGACCCCTCCAAAATCCACACCCCGAACCAGACATTCGATCTGCAGTTCGGTGGGTTCCAGTCCATAGAACGGATGGTCAACGTCTAGTTGGTTTGACATTTTGATGGTAAAATTTATCAAATCCAGAATTCACAAAATCAAACAACAATAATAAAACCAATTCTCAACAACCAAAAAAAAATGTAGAGTTAGTACGACGGAAATGTAAAAGTAAAAACAATAAAAACCGCAAAACGAAAAAAAACAACGAACGCCCCAAAAAAAACAGAAAATTTTTGTAAAAAAACAAACTTTGTAAAGGAACAAAAAGAACCACTGTCGTAGCTAATCTTTGCTGAATCTTTCACAAAAATTCCTATAATATGTATATTAAAATATAATTTATTTATTTAATTTCAGATATACTGAAATATATATATACCTAGAATTAGTTATTGACGATAGCACCCCTAAAATATATTTATTTATTTTAAAAAAAATTGAAAAATAAAAAATATTCAAAAAGGATGTTTATTTATTGGATGCAACGTCCTAGCTCAAAATATTGATTTATTTTTTTAAAAAAAATAAAAAATATTTATTTATTTCTTGACGTATTGCTTAATTAATAAAAAATTTATTTTATTTAATTACCTAAAATTATTTAAATTTAAAAAAAATTATTTAGTTACCTAAAATTTAATTTACGAAAATTTATTTTATTTAATAAAAATTATTTATTTAATTTTTTGAAAAATTTGTTTGATTTATTTTATTTTTATTTAATATAATAAGAGATTCCCAAAATCTAGATTCGTCTGGAGACACATAAAAGTAAGTATGGCTACAATATCCATTTTATTTAGTATTTGAATTATCGCGTTCGCGAGCCCACTCCAACAATGCATGTGAGAACCGACTAGAAAAGCCCCTAACGACCAGATTCTACAGAACAGTATCTCCCCAACCTAACAAAAACAATCGCAACTGTCACGATTAGACTCTAGGCCCATTTCTACTGACCCAGCTGCGGTTGTTCTACCTAAAAATAAATTACCATTAAACTAATGCCATAGTCGAAGAACGCTCCCGAACACCAGACTTCAAATCCTAAACTTAATGAAAACTGTCTATTGCAAGCTAAATGTAAGAGTGGAAAAATGTTGAAGTTGTGTGAGGTGAAGCCTCGATCCTGATAAAAAAAAATGATTGGTTCTCCTCTTCATTTCGTTAAAGAAGCTTCTGTGCAGGGAATGGTACTACTGGTTTGTACCTAAGTACAGACCAGCAGTAGTCACTCCCTTATCACCAGAAAACTCCTTCTGAAATGAAGAGAAGAAACCAATGAACTTCGATCGCATGTCCATAATGGACAGAGGCGATCTAAGAACATAATTATGTTAAGGAGATAAGCCCCATGGATCCTTTGTTAGAGGTACCGCTGAGAGAAATTATCAATTACACACTTGTAATCATTACACAACAATAAAAAAATTAACACCCAAAAAAAAATCAATTAATTCTAACAAACGCTCAACTGTAGTGGAATGTACAATATTTTCATCGCGAAATTAAAAATAGTTCGAATCTACCACAACCAAAACAGGATTTTCACCGATTATAACCATTAGTGGTAAAGAAATTAAAATCATGTATTTGTTTCACGCAGGCCAAAATGCACCGTTAAAACGAGCATCAGATTCCAGATCTAATTTATTAATGTATAAATATTTAAATATGATCTACTATCCAATTCCTATCAATGTATAATATTTGCCAAAGCTACTCACAAAAAGTTCAAATGGCTAAATCGTTTCATCGGTTTGGTTTCTTAATTTCATCTCACCAAGAGATAAAATACTTCGATATTGTAACATAATATCCTACTCAGACCACTACAACCGCTACCTATATACAAAAATATGAACAAATATGTACAATTATACAACAATTAACCTACTATATACACTATGTACAATGACAGTATAAAAAAAACAGTCTCCGAAAAAAATTACTGCCCCAAAACGGTTTTTTTTCCAAATTCAGAACAAAATAATACGAAATCCAATAACAAAGGTTATTGCAAATTTTATATAAAATATTCAACTTCCCAATGTATATAAAATATTTTTACAATAAAAAAAACCAAAACCATAAACTGGTTTGTATTATACCGTAGTATTACGAAAAAAAAATTAACACGTAAACCAACCTGGTCTACAACGCCCAGTTTATACAATAACTGGTTTATTAAAAAAAATAAACAAAAATCCGTACGTCGTAAAACCAACACTGGTTTTTCCCCAAAAAATTCATATAATAGTAATTAATTATATATTATTATTAATAATTGTATAATAATAATTAATTTCTTTCCTAAAAATAAAAAAAACCAATAACTGGTTATCCAAAAAGTGTTTGGTAAAAATATCTCTCGCTAAAATATATTTAAACCAATCTGGTAAATATGAAAAATTAACCGTTATTACGGTTTCTACTATCAAAACACGTTTTTGTTTTGCTACGCTGGCAACACCCACAAAACAAAAACCTAACGGGTCCTGTTTGGTTCGGCGTCACGTATAACAATTACAACTATTTACACCTGAAAATTCGACGATATCACAATTAATTGCATTATAATTGCATCATCATCAAAAATAGTTGTAAAATATTTATTTATTTAATATTTAATATAGAAAAAAAACCAATACTGGTTTTACACAAAATATAAACGGTTACCTATAATAAATCCAAAACTGGTTTATCAAAAATCTATAAAACACAAAAACCAAAAAAACTGTTTTTTTCAAAAATTTCCATAATAATATTGCGCCAAAAATAAAAATATCTATTTTTGCGCCTAAAAAAATATGACTCATCAAAAAATATCACTAAACCCATATAAAAAATAACCACAAAAACCAAAGTCTTTGTTTCAAGCGCCACGTATAACAATTCTAGTCCCTGTTTCGGCGCCATGTATAACTATTGGACCTTTGGTAACTAAATTAATTTACCCGGGATGCCGTTTATCCCAAAACGAAACTTAACTTTGGAAATCTCTTATAGCTGGAATTTATTTTTCCATCAAAAAAAAATTAATAAGTACAAAAATCTAACGAAAAAATAGTAATCATAATAATATAAATAATAAAAACCTTATTTTATATTCTGTTGTTGATGCTGTTTCCACCAGTTGCAATACCACGCTCCAAAGTTGTTGAATTTCGTTCTGTATAAGCAGAGATATTATTTCGGGTACCCAGTGAATTCCTTTAAGCCAATATTTGTTTAATTCCTGATTTGAAATATAGAATATCCATTTGGAACTACGCACCACTACTATTGTTGCTATTATTAATCAAAAACCTTGACATCTTTTTAATAATCCAGATTTGTATTATATATATCGAAAACAAAGAACATCTGGTGTCACAGGATGAAACATTTTCATTAATGTTAACTTCTTATAAAATGGACAATTACAAGTCACAATTGGCCATAATAAATTTTTTTATTGCATTCTTATTAATGTTTACAACCATAACACAATAATAATTTCATTGTAAATTTGACTTATAATATTTTGTAATTGATGGACTTGTATTATTTCACATCACATTAATTAGCAATTAACTTAAAAAAAGCCCACATATATCTTAACACATTAATGAATTTAGTTTTATGTAATGTTTTCACAAACTCAATTGAACATTTTATTTTAAGATTCAAAAACAGAAATACCTATTTCTAAAAACAAAATGTGTTTTTGTTAATTCTTTTTGACATCTTATCATGTCAAAATAGCTCGGGTAATACTAAAAAAAAAAAATTCAATAAAGATTAATAACGACATCTGTTTGTTAGAATTGGAAATAAAAATTTAGTACGTTCGTTGCTTTTTATAGTACAATTGAAATTTAACTAGCAGTTAAGTATTAGAAAATTTTAAATTATTGTTAAAGTGAAAATGAATGGAAACCAATGAAATACATTTTTATTGAATTGAAAACGAAGATGAATTTGGTTTTATTATTGTTTCGCGATTATTGCGATCGTTACATTTTGATTGATCGATTTGATGACTAACAGTTACATCACTAATTGAGATTATTTTTAAGGTTATAGACATATTAATACTCAATAAACTAGTGATTCCCAGAGCACATTGGGTTATATGAGAAATACCATCAGACCATTTTTATGCAAACAAGACTTCTCAATTCTCATTTAAAATTATCATTTCTCATTTAAAATTATCAGATGATTTACCAGCTAAAAATGTTAAACATCATTAAAGATCGTCTTTGAAAAGTAATAATTTGATCGACGGTAGACAGCAGTATTTCCAGTTCTCAATAGAAATATTTTTATCTGTAACAAGCTCAAACCTAGTTTAAAAATTAATCGTCTTAGTGTCTACTGTCCTCTAAGTGTTTTCTAGTGTTCCCCTTAATCCCTAAGTGCAAAAAGTTTACAAACTATTCTTCAATTTATATTTAGCTTTTGGGATCACGTTGCATCGCAAATATTATCTAACAAACCATTGTCGTCAAAGAAGCATATATATTATATAACAAATAGAAAAGTCAAGTCAAGAATATCAACGGTTGCAATAAGTTAGTTTAGTAACAATATAGCGAGTAGCGACCGTTTCAACAACCGATATTTTCGAAATCAAAACGATTTGGTTTGATGATATTACTGTAATTGGTATATACATTTGACTATACATATTATTGGTCGTTCGTTGCTGTGTGGTTGATGTGTTTAATGTCGGTCTTAATATTTTGTTTGGCAGTTATTACTAATTAATAATTATATTACCAGGAAGGAGCAGAAAAATTAAAAGCAATCGGCTATAAAGATGGAGCGTTATGGAACCTCCTGTAAATGGTGAAACAAGTTCACGATAGCCAATGAAACGAATGTTATTGTTTTCTGTAAAACAAGATTTACTAATGATTATCCATTCTTCAATAAGATCAAGAAGCATAATGTTTCAGTATTATTTAATCCTGGGTCAATTATACAGAATCTATAAAGCTGCGTGACTTGCACAGTTTTTGAGTTTCTAAGAAATATGATATTATTTTTTTTACTTTAGTCTCAAAACCAAAAGCTATGCTTAGTTATATTAACGTTAATTTTGTTTTAATTTGGATCAGGCAGCACTGTCCAGTCGATGTTTATTGAGCCAATTAGATATTTTGATAAACAGAATTATAATTCTATAATTATATTGTTTAATATGAAGCCGTCGGGTATAATTACATATTTTTTTTGGATTAGATATCAAATAAAAGGTTGTGATTGTTTGATTAATCAGCAAAATTTTATTGGAAAAACTTTATGACTACATCAGAGTAAGACACACAAAAACTTTTTTAACATTCGACTGTAAACTTATTTTGGTTGGAAATGTAATTTTATATAGTGTACCAATTACTGTTTGTATCAACAAAACGTTATCTAAGGTTGTAAAATTTGTTTAAAGTGTCTAAAAAATTTACAACTAAATAAGTTATTACCTTGCACGTTTGAAAAAACGCTCCAATATTATCATCCATTTTCATGTTATTATTTCAATACTGCTAATTCTCCCTATCACTTCTATTCTAAGGGCACCATTATCTCTAAGATTTACATACACAATATAAACATAAACATTAGAAATTGATCACTCAAAATGTTGCATAATCACCGGTAAACAAAATAATTTTTTTTTAGTTCAAATAATAATAACCAAATACCCGGCATGTCACTTGGTTATACTGATATTTTTTTATTACAATATTTTTCCTCCCTTAACAGCTTTTTGGGTCTTCACTTGTCTCTTTTTATTTATAACACCTGGCAGTCAGAAAATTTTCAAATAAACAACCTGATGATACAATTTCTAATCTGTTATTTCTATTGTGTTATAATTGAGGGGTGAAATTCACTTGCTATTTCGAATTATTTAATAAATGATAAAAATAGAAGAGGGTCAATAAGTCGAAATATTAAGTAACAAAACTATTTATAATTTTATATGTTAAGATTCACTTAATTTCTTATAATTTTTTTCAGTTCAATGTTTTTCTTCATGAATTTATTATTCAATCTACAATAGACGGATGTGACGTTTCGGTTTATGAGCAAATGTATTAAAAGTGAATTTTACTAACAAATGTATGAAAAGTTCATGTAGATATATTTTTTTATTAGTAAGATATAGGAAACGTGGAAACTTGTTAGCCTCACATTAAACTTTTAATTAATGTGCGATTACTATAAAACTCAGAACAATCAATAAATTTTTATGAACAAACTATATCAATATACAGAATTGAACAATCACAAAAGTGTTATAACATTATTTACATTTTGTAGATAAACTTTTTTTTAATTTCATGAACCAATATTTTTTTTTAAATTTAGCATAACTCATTAATTAAATAATAAACATTCACAAATAATTATCCAAAAAATTAAAAACAAACTTTTTCTTCTTTTTGTAAATCTTAAAAACGTGTCTATTTCTTAGAGTTTTAAATCCGTAACTAACAAAAAAGTGGTGGGATATTTGTAAAAGAACCTCAGGTAAATACGAAATACCATACATAAAAGAAATTATGAAGGTAAAAAAACTGAAGAAATATCAAAAACTACTATAATAATATAAATAAACTTTAAGAAAATAAGCTTAGTTCTCTGAACGTTTGGTAGTATTTGTTGTTATTATTATAAATAACGGCCATTTTGAATTTAAGTTCTTTTAGTTAATGTTATGTTATAGTTGTTGTTGGAGAAGCTGTTAATTTTATAAAAAAAATTATATTATTTTGTGATATCAAAATTACTGTAGATGACAGTATTTCAATGAAGCCATACTCTAATGTAAGAAAACATAGTTTTTAATTGAAATTGGTCAAATATTTGTTATTTAGTTAGGGGAATGTATTTCAATTATTTAAAATACATCAATAATTGTTGTCTAGAATGAATTGAATGAATGAATACTAGTTTTAGGGATTACCTACATTAAAGCTAGAACGCTAGTAGAAAAACATGACTCTTGTTCGGACGAAAATTCAAAATTTAATCATCACGAATGCTTCAAACTTGTTATAGCACTACTTATATCAAAGTGTCATCAAAACAATACAGACAAACTTTAAAGCTTAATAATAGCAAAAAGAACGTTATGAACTCGCACACATTTGCCGCACTTAAAACACAGAATTTGATTTTTGAAAATTCTCTTTGCATTTTTGTACTAATTTTTTGGAGGTTCATTTATTCAATTTTTTAGTTTTAATTTCAACAGTTTAGAATACAATTCAAATACGAGCATGACACTGTCATTTTACATAATTTGAATTTTTATATATAACGTTTTTGTTTCGGTTTATGTTATTAAACCAAAAAAAGATATAATAAAAAATGCGCAATATAAAACAACTCATATTAAAACCGTTTCCAATTGTACAAACTTTATTTTTTTGAGACTTATAATTCTTTTTTAAGGAAGAACAAACCTGAAGGGGTTAAGAGAGCTATACAAATAAATGTTCTACCAAGAAAGCATACTAACATTGGGTTTGTAATCACATGCAAACTGTTTTGAAGAATAATCCGCATTAAAACGTTTCAAACGTTTAGTTTCGTTAAAATTAGATAATTTATCATTTTATTATTATCATTTATAAAAATATGTATTTTATACAATTATATTCCTTAATTCATTCAATACAACTTTGTGATAATTACACTTTTAAATCATTCAATGATTCATCAAATTCATTTGGTGTTTCATCTAATATGTTTAAACAAAACAGAAAAACTTATTCGCAAAATCAATAAATTGTAAAATGTTTAAAATAGACTAAGAGCTAGTGAACCCTTTGGGTAACGGTCGTTCTGTAAGGCTAGAATTTTTTTTAGTGATAAGTCATGAAATGTGAAGTACGGTAACCACCACCTGGCAGGCATCAGCCCTGCACGTCAGCATCCCCTATATTTTTGAAAGTGTAAAAAAAATTTAAAAAAAAAACTTCTTCCTGTAAGCTTGAAATTTTTATATGATTTAGCTCATTTATTGTAGAGTACAAAAAAAAATTGACAGGCGATTTTGATGAGCACAAGTATCTGCCAGGCGAATCGAAAGGTGTGTAGTATGTAAGTTACAACCTGCCGCCCGGCCGACACAACCGACGAAATCTAGAAAACCCCAGAACGGATTTCAAAAATTTTTTTTCTAAAAATAGTTTTACTCAATGGGAAGAGCCGAAAGGACGATGTGTTCGATAACTGTACCAGAAGTGTGTCAAAAAAACGTCAAGTGTGTCAAAACAAGAAAATGTTCATATTTTTTGCTTAAAAAACGTTCATTTTAAGTGATTACGGATAGAAACATTGAATTTGAATAAATATTGATGGTCGGGATTGGTATGTGAGACCAAAATCTAGATTATTGCATTATAAGTTTGTCAAAAAAGGGTTGTCAAGTGTGTCAAAAGAAAGATTTTTATTTATTATTTTGCCCAATTTTTTGGAAAAAAAATAAAATTTATTATTTGTATGGCATGAAATTTTAATATTATTATTGAGAATAAAACAGAACCGCCTTTCATTGTACCCACTTTCTTTAAATCGCTTACTCAAACATATATATAAAATATGGAGGGACTCAAATCTCAAGCTCTGAGATATCAAGACTTCGGTTTTGGTTAAGGATTTTGATATAGTATTTGGCATAAAACTTTTATGAAGACATTGTTTTTAGTTTTGGGCAGCGATGTATATCAAACATAACTCTTTATTAAAGTGCATGTATTTTTTTATCTCTGTTTAGAAATTTATTACAAAACTAACACGAAACATCAATACGTTGCCGGAAAATCATAACAGATCATAAATTAACATAATTTAGTGAAAACATGATACAATCAGCACACTACTCAAAATCCTCTCCATTTACCGTTCCGAGAAAATATTTCAAAATCAAAAATTCATATTTCTTTTAAAATTCCAAAAATATTGCAAAAACTATTACAAAATCAAAAATACAAACCTTTTTCAAAATTCCAAAAATCTTTCAAAAAGTATAACAAGTTCAAAAATTTCCAAGCCACATTACGTCATGCAAACAGCTAATTTTTTTGACAAACTTGACAATATTTTTTTGATAAACTTATAATGCAATAAAATTCTCAGTAATAATAATATCATGTTCATTACATTTCATTTTATACAAATAACTAATTTTATTATTTTCTAAAAAAAGAAATTAAAATCTTTCTTTTGACACACTTGACAACATTTTTTTGACAAACTTGAAATTTCATGTCATACAAATAATTAATCTTATTTTTCCCAAAAAATTGGGTAAAAAAATTAATAAACCGAAGTAAAATTTTTCTTTTGACATACTTCACAACATTTTATGACAAACTTATTATGCCATAATTTTCAATAATAATAATAGTTATTATTATAATTATTTATTTATTTAGATTTCTCCATATTACAACTATTTACAAAAGTTATTCTTTATCTATACATTTTGATACAATTTTTATATCATATTTTCTCTTATGAATTTTCGTAATAAATTTTTAAAACAATTTACTGTGTTTGATTCCTTAATGTCCTTTGGTAACGAATTAAAAAATGTTCACCCTTATAAAATAATGATTTTTGTGAAAATTTTTTTATTGCGTTTATTTCAATTTCATCACTATTTCGTAATTTCCTTTTATATTCATTTTGATGGTTAAATTTTATTCTATTACTTATATAGGAGGGCCATAGATTATTTATGATTTTATAAATTGAGATCATTGTGTTAAAATAGATCATTTGTTTAATGCGTAAAAAACCCAAAAGATTTAATAATGTTTCTTTACTAGTTTCTCTTTTCATTTTTAATATATTTCTCATAATTCTATTTTGTAGGATCTGCATTCTTTCAATGTCATTATTTGACGCCAAAAACAAAATGGATGAGCAATAATTAACATACGGCTCTGAAATAATAAAATGCCATGCCATACAAATAACTAATTTTATTTTTTTCCAAAAAATTGGGTAAAATAATAAATAAAAATCTTTCTTTTGTTTTGACACACTTGACAACACTTTTTTGACAAACTTATAATGCAATAATCTAGTTTTTGGTCTCACATACCAATCCCGACCATCAAGATTTCTTCAAATTCAATGTTTCTATCCGTAATCACTTAAAATGAACGTTTTTAAGCAAAAAATATGAAAATTTCCTTGTTTTGATACACTTGACGATTTTTTTGACACACTTCTGGTACAGTTATCGAACAAATCGTCCTTTCGGCTCTTTCCATTGAGTATCCCTATTTTTAGAAAAAAATTTTTGAAATCCGTTCAGCGGTTTTCTAGATTTCGTCGGTTGTGACGGCCGGGCGGCAGGTTGTAACTTACATACTACACACCTTTCGATTCGCCTGGCAGATACTTGTGCTCATCCAAATCGCCTGTCAATTTTTTTTTGTACTCTACAATAAATGAGCTAAATCATATAAAAAATTTCAAGCTTACAGGAAGAAGTTTTTTTTTAAAATTTTTTTTACACTTTCAAAAATATAGGGGATGATGACGTGCAGGGCTGATGCCTGTCAGGTGGTGGTTACCGTACTTCACATTTCATGACTTATCACTAAAAAAAATTCTAGCCTTACAGAACGACCGTTACCCAAAGGGTTCACTAGCTCTTGGACTAAAACTTCATTCATTTAATATAAATAAAATGAATTCTTTAATGAGATTCGATGGCTAAAATTGATTCAGTAACTTTATATGAATCAATGAATATTTCGATGGATTAGTAATTTTTTTTTATGTGTATAAAGTTTCACAAAACTTAAATTTACTGTCAGATCCTTTAATGCGATTACAAACAATTTTACAAATGATTTTAACAATTTAAGTTTTTTTAGTTGTTATCGTTCGTGCGTTCATATGTTCATCATATTCCTTAAAAGTGACGTTCTTCTTTTTCATTTGTTTCTAAGATGGCTTTAGAGAATAATGGTGCTGAAAGATGATATAGGGCACACAAATTTCCACACATAACATTTATTAGTATACAAAGATATACATTCTAATTTTCCTTTAGTCATGTTAGGAGTTTGCGCTTGCAAACGTTTGCTTGAGCTATAAAAACGAATACCTTAGAAGAATGATTAAAGTCTTCAAAACTCAGCTCATGACGTGAGTTCAATAACAATAATTCAAAATTCTTAGGTTTGAGCATTTATTCAGTCGTGCGAATCAGTCAATTTGGCATTTAAGTCGTGCAATTCGGTTTTGTTCTTTAATGATCAAAAATTCTATTTGCAAATATGTATATCAATTTTTTGTCATATTTAATTTGGTGGAATGCAGCAAATCCATATAAAATAAGGATAAATTGATGGTTTAGGTAATATTTTACGTTGGAAGAGCTTTTACACTTTCTAACATACCAGGGAACAAAACATTTTTTGGTTGACTTATAAAAATCCAACCATTAGCAATTGCTTTTCAAAAATTCGCCATACAGAAGGAAACAAAGTGATTGCCTACTCTTCAACAGGATTTATTAAGTTATTCGCCGACTTTGAACTGTGATATTTATATTAATAATAAATTATGATATTGGTGCCATCTTCCAACAACAGCTCTAACACTACACCCCCTCAACGTGTATTCCAAATAGTTTTATTTAAAAAATTTAAGATATTTCATGCGATAAGTTGTGAATTTTACATATACGCTAGCTCAAATTCTATAAAAATCAAGTAATTTATTTGAATATTTTTACTAAAATTCATAATTGCATGTATATATAAATCTAACTGTATTTCATATCTATCGAACTATGATGTTAGTTAAATGTCAACCCTAATAAAATAAACTATCTAGAAAGATATCATTATAGCCATCGAGAAAAAGAAAATTGAATAAAATTACAATATTGGTATAATTTTGTTTTTAAATATTTTTAATAAACGATAAGAAAGAAATTCATTTAAATAACAAATTATAGATTTATTATTAACGAATAATATTCTGTTGGTTATAATAACCAGCCGCCTATGCTTCTTACTGTTTGATAATAATCAAGAAAGTATCATATTTTTGGATAAAATAGTAATTAATAAAAGTCATTCACTCCATGTTATTCTTTAATTAATAAAATTTTATGATAACTATTTGGCAGAATATGATCATTTTTTTTAATAATCCTAAGATTCGGATTTTAATTGATAAACATATAAATATTACTATAATTATATGAGCAGGGGCACTAAATAGATAGTCAATTGAGGAGATCTATACTCAAATATTCAAATCTCAGCGAGTTGAAGTATTACACATTTGCAATGAATATTACCATAAACTTTATTAGGATGAAATTGGTTTTGTCATTTAAAGGGTGTCCCAAAATAAACGCCATTATGTGCAGTAAACTGCTGGCAACCTTGGAAAAAAACAATTTGACAGCTGCGAGTTTAAAATAAGTAGAAATGGAGCGTTACATGAATACGATACAACAACGTGTTTTTTTTATTGTTGAACAATACCTAAAATCTAATGACAGTTTTACAGCTATAGCTCAAAATGTTCATACAATATATGGTCGGCATAGTGTTTTAGCTTCGTCAACTGTGAAGAGATTAGCTGAAAAATTCTGAGAGACTGAATCAATTGGAGACGGGATCTAAACACACTCATAGTCCAAAAACAAGTCGCTCAAATGTCAATATCGAAGCAGCTTGTAAGAGTGTTTCATTTTCTGCATTAAAGGAGGAAATTAAACGCTACATCGATGAAATTCAGCCACATTTAGCCAGCAAATCCCGATGTGTTATTTTATAAATAACCCTATCCTATGTACTTTATGATTAAAAAAACCAATAACAATCTAAACACTAAAAACTGTGTTTTTTATTTAATTCAAATCTTGCGTGCGACACCCTTTATTACGCAGCACGACTTGTGATAAAAGTAAAAAAAGAAAGTTCAAAGCTTTAGTGTTATACTGTTATGTCATATTTGGAAACATTAAGCTTGAATTAGAATTATACATACGTTGATTACATCCATTAGTAACATATATAGACTATATGCGCTAACTTAACTTTTATACGCTGTTAGAATTATAACATGCGTTCAAATTCAATTTTCATACGTTTTTATTTTTATTTAACAAAATTTTATTGAATTTAACGAGCCGGATTATTAACAATATATTTAATTATTATACGAAAAAATTCCCGAAACCATCCAAGAAGTACCCTTTTTGGTTCATATTTGAGTTATATATTTTTAAGGAGTTAATTTTTTAACAAAAATTTTTGAAAAAATCGTCACTGTACATATGTGAGACGTTTAAAATAGATGTTTATGTATTGACGGCGTAAAGAAGGTCTTTTTAAGGATAAAAAGAATACTTTATACCCGAATTACATACATACATAGGATTTTTTGTACGAGTAAGATTCTGTATTATTTGCATAAATTAAAATTTAAAAATATGGAGGGGCTGAGATCTCACAGCTCTGAGATATCAAGACTTCGGTCTGAATTAAAATGTTGATATAGTTTTCGGCAAAAAACTTTTATGAGGACATGGTTTTTAGTTTTGGGCAGCGATGTATATCAAACATAACTCTTTTTTAAAGTACAAGTATTTTTTTTAATCTCTGTTTAGAAATTTATTACAAAACTAACACGAAACAGCAATACGATGCCGGAAAATTATCACAGATCATAAACTAACATAATTTAGTAAAAAGATGATACAATCAGCAAACTACTCAAAAACCTCTCCATTTAGCGTTTCGAGAAATATACAAAATCACAAATTCATATTTCTTTCAAAATTCCAAAAATATTGCAAAAATTAAATAAAATCAAACTTTTTTCAAAATTCTAAAAATATTCCAAAAATTATTACAAAATCAAAGATTAAAGTTTTTTTCAAAAATTCTGAAAACATTGCAAAAATTATACAAAATCAAAAATTGAAACTTTTTTCAAAATTCCAAAAATATTCCAAAAATTAGAATAAAATCAAATATTTAAACTTTTTCTAAATTCTAATAATATTCCAAAAATTCTTAAAAATTCAAAAATTGAAACTTTTTTCAAAATTCTAAATATACATAAAATTAAAAAATTTTTTTTTGTTCAAAATTCTAAAAATATTCAAAAAATTGGAATAAAATCAAATATTTAAACTTTTTCTAAATTCTAATAATATTCCAAAAATTCTTAAAAATTCAAACTTTTTCCAGAACTAAAAATATTGCAAAAATTATAACAATATCAAAAATTGAAACTTTTTCCAAAACTATAAAAATTATAATAAAATCAAAATTTTAAAATTTTTCAAAATTCTAAAAATATTCCAAAAATTCTTACAAAATCAAAAATTGAAACTTTTTCAAAATTACAAAATATTCAAAAACAATATAAAAAATTCGAAAATGTCCAAGTCCAATTTCATTTTCATTTTCAGCAAACTATTCAAAAACCTTCAATTTAGCGATTCGAGAAAATATTACAAAATCACAAATTCATATTTCTTCAAAATTCCAAAAATATTGTAAAAATTATAATAAAATCAAACTTTTTTCAACATTCTAAAAATATTCTAAAAATTATTACAAAATCAAAAATTAAAACTTTTTTCATAATTCCAAAAATATTCCAAAAATATTCCAATTTCATTTTCAATTACATTTACGTAATAAAAAAAGGCTACATTTTTTTTTCCCAAAAAATTGGATAAAAAAATCAATGAAATCATTTTTTGACACGCTTGACATTATTTTTTTGGCAAACTCAATAATAATAATAAAATTTCATTTCAATCAAAATTTTAATTTAATTTTTTTCCAAAAAATTGGGTAAAAAAATAAATAAAAATCTTTCTTTTGACACACTTGACAACATTTTTTTGACAAACTTATAATGCAATAATCTAGATTTTGGTCTCACATACCAATCCCGACCATCAAGATTTCTCCAAATTCAATATTCCTACTCGTAATCACTTAAAATGAACGTTTTTTAAGCAAAAAATATGCAAATTTCCAGGTTTTGACACACTTGACGATTTTTTTGACACATTTCCGGTACAGTTATCGAACACATCGTCATTTCGGCTCTTCCTATTGAGTAAACCTATTTTTAAAAAAAAAAATTTCAAATCCGTCCAGCGGTTTTCTAGATTTCGTCGGTTGTAACGGCCGGCCGGCCGGCAAACAGACATACATTTTTTGTTTGCTTTTAGGTAGATTTCATATAAAAATCTACCTATTGCAATGGGCTTCATCTCGGTATTTCGGAAAAATTTTTGTGCCAAACGACTATATATGAAAAGCGGAGACGAAAAAACAAAAAAAAAAAAAAGTTTATATATATATATATATATATATATATATATATATATATATATATATATATATATATATATATTTATAATTATATATATATATATATATATATATATATATATATATATATATATATATATATATATATATATATATATATAATTTATATTTATATATATATATATATATATATATATATATATATATATATATATATATATATATATATATATATATATATATATATATATATATATATATATATATATATATATATATGTATATTGTTACGATTTAGAAAAATCTAGACGATTACGGTCACTTCCAGGAAAATAAAATCAACAAAACACAACAAACAAATTAATGAAATGAATATTGTTGTTGTTGTCTCTTCTTAGAAATAGGGTCAACATAAACGATTTTATGAATCAAATCAACATAACGTAAAATAATCGAATATTCTAATATTTTCTCAAGGTTTCTGGAAAGTGATGTCGAATTATCTAGAAGTATTGCAGAAGGTATATAAGAAAATTACCTCTTGTAGTTTTGAATTAGTTTTATTTTAGACCTGCGACAGTAAAGTGAAATTAAATGTAAAATTAGTTTATTTTAAACCTGCGGTAGTGAAGTTAAAATTATAAAAGTGATCTTTAAATTAGTTTTTGTGTAAAGTTATAAGTGTAATAAAGTTATAAGTGTTATTGAGTAGAAATATTTTGTGTATTATTTTGAACGTGGTGTACTGGAAATTTCTACAATAAACCGTTGGAGTTTCTGAAGCTGTTGAAAGAATATTCTAGTTAGGAATATTGTTTGCAGTATTTTTTTCCTGTTGTTGTGAAACAATGTTAAATGATTTTTGTTTCTGTGGTATATCGTCTTCTTTTTTAATTTATTTCACGGGGATAATTTTTAAAGAAACAGTTGAATTTGAATTACTGATGGCATTTATTGTTTTTCTTAATATTTCGGTCATCTTTTTTGACCTTTTTCAAAAGCTAAAATAAATTTATAATATTAATATATATGAAATAGATGTACCAAACTTTTTAAAATAATTTTATAAAGGTCTTACAATTTATAAATGGTTTTTTAAAAGAATTATGTGAGTTGTTTTTCCATTTTTTCTTTTCTTCTTCTAACCGGATTCCTACCAATGGCGAAAGTCTTTTTTGTTTTGCTAATTTGGATACCCTTAATATAATTACTTTAATTTAAACTATTTAATTTTAACTTTACTTTGAATCTCCACTTAATTAACAAAATATTTAAAAGAAAATTAAAATAACAAATTAAAAATTATAAAGTTAAAAAATTAAAAATTGTATTTAGATAACAAACTAAAAAATTTATTTTATAGAGATAAAAAAATATTCCGTGTCTATGCTGATTAATTATGACTATGGAGGCAATGGCAAAAAAATTATTATTTTCTTTACTCTTTGATTGAGAGTGATTAATTTTTATTCGGAAGAGAGAGATCTTTTTCCGCCAATTTTTTAAAACCAAAAATTCAATGTATATAAAACAGTTAACATATAGATATATAATTAAGAAAACCGAAATAAAATCAAAACAAGAAAAAAATTAATACTGACAATGCAAAGGTCATTCACCTCATCAGCTGATTTTGATTGTTGGACAGAAACAATGATTTTAATTTTGTTTTTGATTTTGGAGAATATTGCAATATATTCTCGATAGTCCATCGATTTCTGCTCGTTTGTTCATGGTGTTGTTTGTTGTATTAATGAATAGCATTTCTTTTATCAGTCTTTTTGATAAGTTTTCTTCGATGCACAGTATGTCTATTTTTTCCAGATCGTATACATCCAAGCTATGTTTTGTTTCCTGGATGTGATAAAAGACAGCTGTTTTGTCTTTACTTCGTCGGAAAATTGATGGAGATGTAGGTGAAGATGGTGGTTGAGGAATGTGTCTTGTATGAACGTTCAGGTGATCTTCGTTTGGTAAATCAGCTGTGGGAAGTACGGGTTGAAGAGCGCTTTTTATGTCGGATTTGTGACCGTACATTCTATTAATTAAATAGCTGCTGGTTTGTCCTATGTAATGTGATCCACATGAGCATGTTAGTTTGTAAATTGCATTACTTATTTTCCGTTTTGGAGTTTTATCTTTTAGTTTTGAGAAATAGTGCATTCTCATCGTGTTGATAATTTTGTAAGTGATTTTTATGTTGATGTTATCCGTGATAAATCTGTTCAAAATGTGTGAGATCATCTCTGACAGCTTTGGGATATATGAGATAGAGGTGTAGACAACTCTTGTATCATTTATGGTCTCTTGATTTTGTGTTGGTCCAGACAAATTTTGTTGTGATCTATCAATTAGGTCATGATCAGGTGTGACAAGTATATTTGGTTGGTTTTCTACAGGATGGTGTGATTGATAACCGTTGTTTGTTGCACGATAGTTTCTTATTGATGAAACAATGAAATTTGTTGGATAGTTGTTTTTCTGTAGGATCGAATATATTAGGTGATTTTTATCTGCAGTGAAGCATGCTGAAGTCAGTCGTGATAATCGGTTGATAGTTCCGTTCACAATATTTCTCTTATGTGTGAATGGATGAAAGGAGTTGAAGTTTAGAACTCGCAATTTACTTGTCGATTTTATGAACGGTTTTGTTATGATTTTATTTTCATTCGTTCGAACTAATCGGAGATCGAGGTAATCTAGTTTTCCATCATTTTCTGTTTCAAACGTGAAACTTATTCGTTCATGATATGCATTTAATTTCTCGATGGCAGTGTTTATGTGTTCTACTGGCACGGTTGAGATGAGATCATCGACATATTTATAGACAAATAATGGCGCAAATGGAAATTTTGGGATTGTTACCATCAGCAAATGTGTCATCAGTATATCGGCCATGACTGGTGCGAGTGGGGAACCCATAGGACATCCGAATGTTTGTTTATAGAAAACATTTTTGTACACAAAATAATTGGAATCGATTGCACAAATTTCCATGCATTTCAAGAAATGTTTTTTGTCCATGGTTGTGTTTGGTTGGATTGTGTCCCAACTATCATTTATTAAATCCAGAACCTTATGAATCGGAACATTTGTGTAAAGTGATGTAACATCATAGGAGATCAAGATTTCGTTCTCTGGTAGTTCAATCGACGTGATTTCCTTTTGGAATTCAAATGAATTTATTATGTTGTACCTTCCGTTGTGTGATTTATGTAGAATTCCAGCGATGAATTTTGACATACGATATGTTGGTGAGTTTACCCAGCTGACTATAGGGCGAATTGGTATGTTCTCCTTATGGATTTTTGGTAGACCATAGAGCTTTGGAGGTGTTGGAGAATTCGTGTAGAGTTTGCTCGCTACATTGGAGGTAATGAAACCATTTTCCACTAACAATTTTAAGAAATCTTTTAATTTCGTTAACAGAATTGCTGTCTGGTCCTTGTATATTTTATAAGTTGTTTCATCGCTGAGGAGACTCATGATCTTTGAATTTAATTCATCTTTGTTCATTGCCACAGTAACATTACCTTTGTCTGCTGGAATTATAACAATGTTTTCATGGTTTTTAAGGAAAGATTTTACTTCTTTCTTATTACTACTGATTATGCGTTGGAGACTAGTTGGTATGTCATATTTTTTGTGGTTTTTTATAGCATTCGAGACTTTGTTACGTATGATGTCTTTTTGATCTTCATCTTTAAAGTTTTGTAGGATGTTTTCTACATCTGCAATAAGATTGAATGTCGGTATTTCCAAGGTGCTGAATGGTAGTCCAAATTTTGGTCCCAGGCTTAAAAACTTGGAAACACTGTCAGGAAATATCGTGTCTGTGTTATTGAAGAACCAATCTTCGTGACCTGGTATTATGTTATTTAATATATCCGACTTTAGTCTATCGAATTTTATTTGTAAATTTCGATTCATGTTCTTAAGGTTATCTTCTAAGGATATACATTGTGATTGTAGGAAACTTGTGTGTATGTGCGGTGGAGTGGTCCCCACAATAGTTCTTTTTAGACTGTTTGATTGTTTCTCGATTTCATTAAGTTGGTGATGTGTAATACTAATTTCAATCTTTAGAATCTTTTGCATTATGTAGTCCTGTAATTTTCGTACTTTTGTGTTGATTTTGTTGTTATTCGAGTATAAATAATTTAACCCATTGCTTTTGTGTTGAATATGTTTCGGAAAAATCTTTTCCGCTTTGCATCGACGTAAGAACTTTTTCCTTGAGATCATGGCCGCGTTTCGTCGGGTGTTGTTGGCGAAATTCTTGTATAAGCTGCACGTTTCGTTTCCATAGTTTTCTCTTATCTGTGCCAAAAAACTCATCATGAAGTAGAAAGATTTTTTTAGAAGAAAAATTGAAAGATGATAAAGAATTGGTTGAACAAAAACACTATTGCTATAATTGTAATGATGAAGTAATAATTTGGATGGAACCCGTATTTTTGTTAGATTATGTTAAATGATTTTTGTTTCTGTGGTATATCGTCTTCTTTTTTAATTTATTTCACGGGGATAATTTTTAAAGAAACAGTTGAATTTGAATTACTGATGGCATTTATTGTTTTTCTTAATATTTCGGTCATCTTTTTTGACCTTTTTCAAAAGCTAAAATAAATTTATAATATTAATATATATGAAATAGATGTACCAAACTTTTTAAAATAATTTTATAAAGGTCTTACAATTTATAAATGGTTTTTTAAAAGAATTATGTGAGTTGTTTTTCCATTTTTTCTTTTCTTCTTCTAACCGGATTCCTACCAATGGCGAAAGTCTTTTTTGTTTTGCTAATTTGGATACCCTTAATATAATTACTTTAATTTAAACTATTTAATTTTAACTTTACTTTGAATCTCCACTTAATTAACAAAATATTTAAAAGAAAATTAAAATAACAAATTAAAAATTATAAAGTTAAAAAATTAAAAATTGTATTTAGATAACAAACTAAAAAATTTATTTTATAGAGATAAAAAAATATTCCGTGTCTATGCTGATTAATTATGACTATGGAGGCAATGGCAAAAAAATTATTATTTTCTTTACTCTTTGATTGAGAGTGATTAATTTTTATTCGGAAGAGAGAGATCTTTTTCCGCCAATTTTTTAAAACCAAAAATTCAATGTATATAAAACAGTTAACATATAGATATATAATTAAGAAAACCGAAATAAAATCAAAACAAGAAAAAAATTAATACTGACAATGCAAAGGTCATTCACCTCATCAGCTGATTTTGATTGTTGGACAGAAACAATGATTTTAATTTTGTTTTTGATTTTGGAGAATATTGCAATATATTCTCGATAGTCCATCGATTTCTGCTCGTTTGTTCATGGTGTTGTTTGTTGTATTAATGAATAGCATTTCTTTTATCAGTCTTTTTGATAAGTTTTCTTCGATGCACAGTATGTCTATTTTTTCCAGATCGTATACATCCAAGCTATGTTTTGTTTCCTGGATGTGATAAAAGACAGCTGTTTTGTCTTTACTTCGTCGGAAAATTGATGGAGATGTAGGTGAAGATGGTGGTTGAGGAATGTGTCTTGTATGAACGTTCAGGTGATCTTCGTTTGGTAAATCAGCTGTGGGAAGTACGGGTTGAAGAGCGCTTTTTATGTCGGATTTGTGACCGTACATTCTATTAATTAAATAGCTGCTGGTTTGTCCTATGTAATGTGATCCACATGAGCATGTTAGTTTGTAAATTGCATTACTTATTTTCCGTTTTGGAGTTTTATCTTTTAGTTTTGAGAAATAGTGCATTCTCATCGTGTTTTGATTTTATTTCGGTTTTCTTAATTATATATCTATATGTTAACTGTTTTATATACATTGAATTTTTGGTTTTAAAAAATTGGCGGAAAAAGATCTCTCTCTTCCGAATAAAAATTAATCACTCTCAATCAAAGAGTAAAGAAAATAATAATTTTTTTGCCATTGCCTCCATAGTCATAATTAATCAGCATAGACACGGAATATTTTTTTATCTCTATAAAATAAATTTTTTAGTTTGTTATCTAAATACAATTTTTAATTTTTTAACTTTATAATTTTTAATTTGTTATTTTAATTTTCTTTTAAATATTTTGTTAATTAAGTGGAGATTCAAAGTAAAGTTAAAATTAAATAGTTTAAATTAAAGTAATTATATTAAGGGTATCCAAATTAGCAAAACAAAAAAGACTTTCGCCATTGGTAGGAATCCGGTTAGAAGAAGAAAAGAAAAAATGGAAAAACAACTCACATAATTCTTTTAAAAAACCATTTATAAATTGTAAGACCTTTATAAAATTATTTTAAAAAGTTTGGTACATCTATTTCATATATATTAATATTATAAATTTATTTTAGCTTTTGAAAAAGGTCAAAAAAGATGACCGAAATATTAAGAAAAACAATAAATGCCATCAGTAATTCAAATTCAACTGTTTCTTTAAAAATTATCCCCGTGAAATAAATTAAAAAAGAAGACGATATACCACAGAAACAAAAATCATTTAACATAATCTAACAAAAATACGGGTTCCATCCAAATTATTACTTCATCATTACAATTATAGCAATAGTGTTTTTGTTCAACCAATTCTTTATCATCTTTCAATTTTTCTTCTAAAAAAATCTTTCTACTTCATGATGAGTTTTTTGGCACAGATAAGAGAAAACTATGGAAACGAAACGTGCAGCTTATACAAGAATTTCGCCAACAACACCCGACGAAACGCGGCCATGATCTCAAGGAAAAAGTTCTTACGTCGATGCAAAGCGGAAAAGATTTTTCCGAAACATATTCAACACAAAAGCAATGGGTTAAATTATTTATACTCGAATAACAACAAAATCAACACAAAAGTACGAAAATTACAGGACTACATAATGCAAAAGATTCTAAAGATTGAAATTAGTATTACACATCACCAACTTAATGAAATCGAGAAACAATCAAACAGTCTAAAAAGAACTATTGTGGGGACCACTCCACCGCACATACACACAAGTTTCCTACAATCACAATGTATATCCTTAGAAGATAACCTTAAGAACATGAATCGAAATTTACAAATAAAATTCGATAGACTAAAGTCGGATATATTAAATAACATAATACCAGGTCACGAAGATTGGTTCTTCAATAACACAGACACGATATTTCCTGACAGTGTTTCCAAGTTTTTAAGCCTGGGACCAAAATTTGGACTACCATTCAGCACCTTGGAAATACCGACATTCAATCTTATTGCAGATGTAGAAAACATCCTACAAAACTTTAAAGATGAAGATCAAAAAGACATCATACGTAACAAAGTCTCGAATGCTATAAAAAACCACAAAAAATATGACATACCAACTAGTCTCCAACGCATAATCAGTAGTAATAAGAAAGAAGTAAAATCTTTCCTTAAAAACCATGAAAACATTGTTATAATTCCAGCAGACAAAGGTAATGTTACTGTGGCAATGAACAAAGATGAATTAAATTCAAAGATCATGAGTCTCCTCAGCGATGAAACAACTTATAAAATATACAAGGACCAGACAGCAATTCTGTTAACGAAATTAAAAGATTTCTTAAAATTGTTAGTGGAAAATGGTTTCATTACCTCCAATGTAGCGAGCAAACTCTACACGAATTCTCCAACACCTCCAAAGCTCTATGGTCTACCAAAAATCCATAAGGAGAACATACCAATTCGCCCTATAGTCAGCTGGGTAAACTCACCAACATATCGTATGTCAAAATTCATCGCTGGAATTCTACATAAATCACACAACGGAAGGTACAACATAATAAATTCATTTGAATTCCAAAAGGAAATCACGTCGATTGAACTACCAGAGAACGAAATCTTGATCTCCTATGATGTTACATCACTTTACACAAATGTTCCGATTCATAAGGTTCTGGATTTAATAAATGATAGTTGGGACACAATCCAACCAAACACAACCATGGACAAAAAACATTTCTTGAAATGCATGGAAATTTGTGCAATCGATTCCAATTATTTTGTGTACAAAAATGTTTTCTATAAACAAACATTCGGATGTCCTATGGGTTCCCCACTCGCACCAGTCATGGCCGATATACTGATGACACATTTGCTGATGGTAACAATCCCAAAATTTCCATTTGCGCCATTATTTGTCTATAAATATGTCGATGATCTCATCTCAACCGTGCCAGTAGAACACATAAACACTGCCATCGAGAAATTAAATGCATATCATGAACGAATAAGTTTCACGTTTGAAACAGAAAATGATGGAAAACTAGATTACCTCGATCTCCGATTAGTTCGAACGAATGAAAATAAAATCATAACAAAACCGTTCATAAAATCGACAAGTAAATTGCGAGTTCTAAACTTCAACTCCTTTCATCCATTCACACATAAGAGAAATATTGTGAACGGAACTATCAACCGATTATCACGACTGACTTCAGCATGCTTCACTGCAGATAAAAATCACCTAATATATTCGATCCTACAGAAAAACAACTATCCAACAAATTTCATTGTTTCATCAATAAGAAACTATCGTGCAACAAACAACGGTTATCAATCACACCATCCTGTAGAAAACCAACCAAATATACTTGTCACACCTGATCATGACCTAATTGATAGATCACAACAAAATTTGTCTGGACCAACACAAAATCAAGAGACCATAAATGATACAAGAGTTGTCTACACCTCTATCTCATATATCCCAAAGCTGTCAGAGATGATCTCACACATTTTGAACAGATTTATCACGGATAACATCAACATAAAAATCACTTACAAAATTATCAACACGATGAGAATGCACTATTTCTCAAAACTAAAAGATAAAACTCCAAAACGGAAAATAAGTAATGCAATTTACAAACTAACATGCTCATGTGGATCACATTACATAGGACAAACCAGCAGCTATTTAATTAATAGAATGTACGGTCACAAATCCGACATAAAAAGCGCTCTTCAACCCGTACTTCCCACAGCTGATTTACCAAACGAAGATCACCTGAACGTTCATACAAGACACATTCCTCAACCACCATCTTCACCTACATCTCCATCAATTTTCCGACGAAGTAAAGACAAAACAGCTGTCTTTTATCACATCCAGGAAACAAAACATAGCTTGGATGTATACGATCTGGAAAAAATAGACATACTGTGCATCGAAGAAAACTTATCAAAAAGACTGATAAAAGAAATGCTATTCATTAATACAACAAACAACACCATGAACAAACGAGCAGAAATCGATGGACTATCGAGAATATATTGCAATATTCTCCAAAATCAAAAACAAAATTAAAATCATTGTTTCTGTCCAACAATCAAAATCAGCTGATGAGGTGAATGACCTTTGCATTGTCAGTATTAATTTTTTTCTTGTTTTGATTTTATTTCGGTTTTCTTAATTATATATCTATATGTTAACTGTTTTATATACATTGAATTTTTGGTTTTAAAAAATTGGCGGAAAAAGATCTCTCTCTTCCGAATAAAAATTAATCACTCTCAATCAAAGAGTAAAGAAAATAATAATTTTTTTGCCATTGCCTCCATAGTCATAATTAATCAGCATAGACACGGAATATTTTTTTATCTCTATAAAATAAATTTTTTAGTTTGTTATCTAAATACAATTTTTAATTTTTTAACTTTATAATTTTTAATTTGTTATTTTAATTTTCTTTTAAATATTTTGTTAATTAAGTGGAGATTCAAAGTAAAGTTAAAATTAAATAGTTTAAATTAAAGTAATTATATTAAGGGTATCCAAATTAGCAAAACAAAAAAGACTTTCGCCATTGGTAGGAATCCGGTTAGAAGAAGAAAAGAAAAAATGGAAAAACAACTCACATAATTCTTTTAAAAAACCATTTATAAATTGTAAGACCTTTATAAAATTATTTTAAAAAGTTTGGTACATCTATTTCATATATATTAATATTATAAATTTATTTTAGCTTTTGAAAAAGGTCAAAAAAGATGACCGAAATATTAAGAAAAACAATAAATGCCATCAGTAATTCAAATTCAACTGTTTCTTTAAAAATTATCCCCGTGAAATAAATTAAAAAAGTTGTGAAACAATTAAGTTGTTGAATACTTAATAAAGCCTGGTGTTTGTGCTTACTAATCAGTGATCGAACTCAGAAGAGATTGGGAATTGCGTTATCGAATTGAGAGTAAGGCCAATTCGAAGGAAGGTTAGAAAAACGTAACATTGGTGACATCGGCGGATTAGTTAGCTGTTTATAATGGTTTTCTTAAGTGATTTAAAAGTTCCTGAGTTAAAGAAGGAACTAGAACAACGTGGATTGTCAACAAGCAGAAACAAAACTGAATTAATGCTACGGCTTCGACAAGGAATGGAAGCCAATGGAATGGACGTGGAAAGTTACCAGTTTGGAATTGTTACAACAAATACTGATTCAGTTGATGAGGACAAAAGTTTTGTTGCGGAAACAACATCTTCATTGCCACCTGCAAATTTCGATTTGACGCAGTTAATGGCTATAATGCAGCAAATGAATTTGAGCATGAATGAGATGAATGCTAATATGGTTGTCAATAAAGAGGAAATGAATCAAAGTTTAGCTGCAACCAAGGAAGAAATTAGTTGTAACATCAATCAACAAATGGCTGCTACCAAGGAAGAAATTAGTTGTAACATCAATCAACAAATGGCTGCTACCAAGGAAGAAATTAGTTGTAACATCAATCAACATTTAGATGCAATAAACACAAACATTGCTATGAGTCGCGACGAAGTCAAACAAATTATGGATGAGAAACTTCTCCAAATCTCGACGGCATTTGATGGAAAGGTCGAGAAGATTCAAAGTGAAATTCAAGATTTTGAGCATAAGGTTTTATCGAAAGTTGATGATTTCGAAAAACGGCTGCAGGATGTTGAAACGACTAAAGTTGCTCCCCAGGTGGTTCATCAAGTAGCAAATATCAAACTAAAACCACCATCGTACGATGGAACAACATCCTTCGGTATTTTCAAGTTCCAGTTCGAGACTGCAGCAGATCAAAATGTTTGGAACGCCGAAAATCGTCTTGCTGCATTGATAGTTGCACTTAAAGGGGAAGCAGCTGAAGCATTACAGACAGAACCAGAAAACGATCGCAAAAGTTATGCAGAGGTGATGAATTCGTTGGAGCGTAAATATGGCAGCGACCATAAAAAGGAGTTATACAGAATCGAGTTAAAAGGTCGCTTGCAACGTAACGGAGAAAGCTTACAGGACTATTCCTCGGCAGTGGAGAGGCTTGTACATTTGGCACACTCGAATACTCCACAATATTTTATGGAGAAAATGAAGATCGAGGCTTTTACTGATGGTATCCGAGATCCAGAAACCAGGATCAAAGTAATAACTACACCTAAGGCGACTTTCCATGAAACAGTCGCATACGCAATGCAATATGAGATGGTACAGAGGATGTGTATGCCATCTGGTGGATGCAGAACAAGGAATGTAGAGGGGAACATCAAAGGGGAAGTTTTGGCACACAGAGATAGAAGCGACATCAGATGCTGGGTATGTGATGAAGAGGGTCACATGGCACGGGAGTGCAAGAAAAACGGAGAAGCAGACAGATTGTCGTCTTCTGTGAAGAACAGAGGAGCCGAAGAAATGGAGCACGTAGGGTTCAGGAACAGCAGTAGAAAACTCATGTGCTGGATATGTAGGAAATCGGGCCATATCTCACAGGACTGCTGGAACAGGAAGCGTGATAGATCTTCGTCGCCTATTCAACGGAAGTCTGTTGAAGGTGCAACTGTAAAGCCAAAAAGTGAGGAGAATGCAGCCTACATTCCAATTTCAAGAATTGCGGTAAATGGTGAAAGCTTGGGTGTCAACGGACAACTTGAAGGTAAAGGTTGCTTCATGACACTGGATACAGGTTCAGCTCGAACATTCGTTCGCAAAGGTTTAATTGACGGCATTTTGGAATCATCAGATGGATTGAAACTCCGAACAGTAACTGGAGAATGCGCTGACGTAGCTGGTAAAAGAATCGCTGAAATAAAATTGGAAAATAACTGCTATCAACAAGAGGTACTAGTGGCAGACATTATGGATGAAGTCATTTTGGGGATGGACTTCATGAAGGCGAAGGGATTAGTCTTCGATTTTGGATGTGGAATCCTAAAGGTAAATAATGTTGAGATGCCACTACTTGTAAATAAGGCAGAGTCAACCGATATTGGCAGCGATGAGGAACTACGCAGTGCAGAGGAAAATCCAGCACCATAGTTTGTTCAACAGATGAGGGAAAGAAACGTCAACCGACGCAGACGTTTGAACAAACGCCGAAAGTTAAAAAGGAAACAAGTTCCGGTCCATTGCGAAGAGAGCAATGTAAATGAAGGGGTTCAAATAGCTTCAAACGGTGACGAATCGCAGCTGAAAATGAGAATGGTTCAGGGACATGGCAGTGTGAAACACTCAAAGGGAAAAGATAAGGAGGACTTTAGAGATAATGAGAATCCATACTTATCACGGTGGGCGGACATAGAACAAAGTAATGGCCAAGGACTTAGAAAGGGACCAGAACCAATTCTAAACCGCCTGGGAAATAGAAAAAGAAATAAAAAAAAATGTTTGGATTCAACAATTGGAGGAGAGATCTAGATCCTGTTCGGGACGAACAGGCTTAAATGGAGGGTAATGTTACGATTTAGAAAAATCTAGACGATTACGGTCACTTCCAGGAAAATAAAATCAACAAAACACAACAAACAAATTAATGAAATGAATATTGTTGTTGTTGTCTCTTCTTAGAAATAGGGTCAACATAAACGATTTTATGAATCAAATCAACATAACGTAAAATAATCGAATATTCTAATATTTTCTCAAGGTTTCTGGAAAGTGATGTCGAATTATCTAGAAGTATTGCAGAAGGTATATAAGAAAATTACCTCTTGTAGTTTTGAATTAGTTTTATTTTAGACCTGCGACAGTAAAGTGAAATTAAATGTAAAATTAGTTTATTTTAAACCTGCGATAGTGAAGTTAAAATTATAAAAGTGATCTTTAAATTAGTTTTTGTGTAAAGTTATAAGTGTAATAAAGTTATAAGTGTTATTGAGTAGAAATATTTTGTGTATTATTTTGAACGTGGTGTACTGGAAATTTCTACAATAAACCGTTGGAGTTTCTGAAGCTGTTGAAAGAATATTCTAGTTAGGAATATTGTTTGCTGTATTTTTTTACTGTTGTTGTGGAACAATTAAGTTGTTGAATACTTAATAAAGCCTGGTGTTTGTGCTTACTAATCAGTGATCGAACTCAGAAGAGATTGGGAATTGCGTTATCGAATTGAGAGTAAGGCCAATTCGAAGGAAGGTTAGAAAAACGTAACAATATATATATATATATATATATATATATATATATATATATATATATATATATATATATATATATATATATATATATATATATATATATATATATATATATATATATATATATATATATATATATATATATATATATATATATATATATATATATATATAAATATATATATATATATATATATATATATATATATATATATATATATATATATATATATATATATATATATATATATATATATATATATATATATATATATATATATATATATATATGTATATATATATATATATATATAAACGATATTTTTTTTTTTTTATTCAAAGTTAGGCATGTTTAGTGTTAATTATAACAAATTATAAATTAACGTCTCTGAATATCCGAAGATACCATGCCAACTAGGGATAAGAATGGAATAAAAATTAAGATTCTCTGAGAAATTTATGAACGTTAACTTTAAAGCCTTGAGGATTAAATTCATCAGGAAAAACCCAGGAAGGTAAGGCATTCCAAAGATGAGAGACTCTGTTGAAAAAGTCACGTTGGAAGGCTACAGTTCTACACCTAATTATTTGAACTGTAAAGGGATGCGCTGCTACGTTTGCTCTGGTGTGACGCGAAAAGTTTGCTGATTTAGGTAAAATCGATTTGATCTCTTCAGAAGCTCGCTCATCCATAATATATTTATAAAATATAGTCAAATCAGCAACATTTCTTCTGTGCTGCAAGGAATCAAGACCGTTAGTAAGACTTGGGTTACCAATGAGTTTAATAGCTCTACGCTGTACAGAATCAAGGCAGTTGAGACTACTCAAGTAAGCTCCACCCCATATGTGAGAACAGTATTCCATGCAGGGACGTATAAAAGATTTATAAACTAAAAGAAGTTGATCGCTATCGAAAAACTTACGACATCGCCCCAAAAATCCTAACTTTTGAACAGCATTCTTAGCCAGATTAAAAATATGAGAATTCCACTTCATATTATTTTCAATCTCAACTCCTAGAAGTCTGACAGACTCATTCTCTAAAAGATTTTTGGGGCCAAACGTTAATGGAAAAGGATTGGGTGTCGTTATCCTAGAAAAATGACAAACCTGTGTTTTGCTTGTATTGAATTCAACACTGTTAGCAATACCCCAATCCATAATTGTTTTAAGATCAGTGTTAAGGGAATCTATCAACTTTGATCTACACTCACTAAGCGCTAAGGGTGTATATAATTTAGGTGCTTCATGAGACGCATGAAGCGTGCTGTCATCAGCAAAACTATGTATAGGATGAACCGTTGAGTCCAACAAATCATTAATATAGATAAGAAAAAGAGTTGGTGACAAAGCGGAACCCTGAGGAACTCCTGCATTAGTTGAAAAAGTATTCGATGATACACCGTCAACATTGACCCGAAATTTTCGATCAGATATAAAGCTCTGTGTCCAAGATATAAGCTGCTCGTCTAAACCATAGGATCTTAATTTGCATATAAGGTTGTTATGCCAAACTTTGTCAAATGCCTTGGAAATATCAAGAGCAACACCGAATGTTTCTCCAAAGTTTTCAAGCGACTTGTTCCAGATATGAGTGACAAAAGACAGCAAATCTCCCGTCGCTCTTCCTTTTCGAAATCCATATTGTCTCTCATTAATTAATTTGGAAGACTCTAAGAAGCTCATTAAATTAAAATTGACATATTTCTCAAAAATTTTAGCAACTACCGATAAAATTGAAATGGGTCTGTAATTCGTAGGATCAGTCTTACTGCCCTTTTTTGAAACTGGCTGTACACTAGCCATTTTCCAAATTTCAGGAAAAATTCCTTTCTTATATGACAAATAGAAGATTTTAGTGAGGATTGGTGCTAGCTCCCTAGCAAATGTTTTAAGTATAATCGGAGGAATAAAATCAGGGCCTGTTGCCTTGTTAGTATTGATTTTTAAAAGCATTTTTCGAACAATGTTTTTCCGAAAAATTATCCGCCTCATTTTATAAGAAACTTTAGAAATAGGTTTAGGTTGGAAATTAGGTTCTTTTAAAGTAGAATTTAAAGAGAAATAATGCCCAAGCAAGTTAGCTTTCTCTTTTGGATCAATGATAGGGACATCTCTATTAACAAGAGGCGGTAGGGAAGATTTACAAAAGTTGCTTTGGACAGCCTTTGCGGCTTTATAGAAATTGCGTGAACCAGTCGGATGTTCTGCGAATTTAGATGCTTTTTTCCTATTAAATAGATGTTTCTCTTCATCTATTAACTTACGACATAAATTTCTCTCTTTACGGTACTGTCTAAGGTTTTCATCGGTTTTGTTTTGATTATACTTTCGAAAAGCCTTTTTTTTAACTTTTATAGCTTTTTTGCATTTACTAGAAAACCATAGATCAGTTTTTGGAATGATCAATTTATTAGGAATAAATCTGTGCATACCATCAATTACAGTTTCAGAAAAATTTGATGCAGCTATGTCTGGGTCTTGGCCGGTAAGGCAATAGCGTTTCCAAGGAAAACATCTAAAAAAACTTTTAAGTCCTTGCCAATCCGCAGCTTTGTAATCCCAAACATTGCGAGGATTCGCTTTAAATTGTTTTGGAATTTGTATATTTAGTTGTGTGGAGATCAAATTATGATCTGAACCACCCAATGGTTCTGATATTTTAAATTGAACCAGATATGGATCGTTTGTCAAAAATAAATCAAGTAAATTACTACTTTGACCAGGAATGTCAGGAACTCTGGTTGGCAGGTCTATTATTTGAGTAAAATTGTGATAAAGAGCAAACAACTCAGCCTGTCTACCAACCTCGTCAGTTTTAGAACTGTGTGTAAGCCATTCTTTATTGTGGACATTAAAATCTCCAAGAACTATAAACTTTGCATTAGGATACTCAACCAACCTATCTATCTTCTCAGATAAGTCATGAAATAAATTAGAGTTCTCAGGTGAATTAGGTGAACGGTAAAGTCCAAAGACAAACAGCGTTTGACTTGGGCAACTAATTTTTAGTGACACCATATTGTGAAATTTTGCATTTAATTCAAATTTATTTAATCTCACATATGGTATAGTATCCCTAATATAAGCACAAACTCCATGCTTAATGTAGAAAGAGGATTCAAGTTCATAATTGGGGCAAAGGTATCTGTTTTTATCTAAGGTCACAGCACGCGCACTGATAATCGTTTCCGTTAAAAACAAAATATCAGGTTTCATGGTTTCAAGAAAAAGATGGACTGAATTAAGGTTTATATTCAATCCTCTTATGTTCGCATAGCTGATAGACAATTTTGCCATTTTAACTCAGAGAAATATCAATGAAAAACATACATACGAAAACCACAGTAATGCGAAAACAAACAAACTCAAATTGAAATTGAAATTGACTACTTCAACAGCTGGACAACCTGAATCTAAGTCTAGGTTCACTGTTAAAATCGACAATTAAAATTATGAAATTGTAAACAAAATATTATTTTAGAAACATCAAAACAAGATGTAACTCAAAGACAGGAAACTATACATAAAGTGTACTTAAAACCTGTTATTGAGTCAACAAGACCACAAGAAAACTAACAACGAAACTAATAAAATAACTACAATTCTACATAAGTCAACAATAAACAATTATTGTACCTTACCGTTCACGAATATTTCGAATTGCTTACTGTATTATGTTTACAATAAACAATTCCAATTTAATAGATTATGTACAACAATTGTACACTAAATTGTTAATAAATATGAATAAAAACTAAATAGTATATTAAAACGCTTATCTTATTTTATTTTTATTTTCCTGAATTTCTTTCTCTAATCTTATATGAGATATAACGATAACGACCGGCACTCTCACGGTCGCATTTGTTGAGGGAGATCAAAAAAATTTTCCGTACTTGTGTGTTCTAATAATATCTTGGACAAGTTCGTGAATCAGCAAAATCCGACACGTGGTTAAGAAACTAGAGGCTTTTTCTGAAAAAAATTGATTTTTTAAAACCGTTATAACGGCCGTTTGGATACTAATATTTCAAAAAATTTAACAAATTTAGAATTTTTGGAATCTTTTTTATCAATTTGTTTTAAAAATAGACCTCTGCAGTTAGAGGTTCCTGAGTGAGCGGTTCCAACAAAAAAGTTTGCAAAAACAAATTTTTTTTTGAAACAACCGGCACTCTCACGGTCGCATTTATAAGGCCAGATCAAAAAACCTTTTTTAAAATCGTGTGTTTTATTAATATCTTGAACAAGTTCGTAAATCAGCCCCATCCAACACATGGTTAAGAAACTAGAAGCTTTATACTAGAAAAAAACTCTGTTTTTTAGATCCGTTATAACGGCCGTTTGGATTCTAATATTTTTAAAAACTGCATAAATTTAGAATCTTTGAAACCTTTTTAATCAGTTTCTTTAAAAAAGGACCTCTGCAGTTGGAGGTTTCTGAGTGAGCGGCTCCAACAAAAAAGCTTGTAAAACACAAAATGCGTTTAAATCAACCGGCGCTCGCACGGTTGCATTTGTGAAGCCAGATCAAAAAACCTTTCTTAAAAATGTGTGTTTTATTAATATCTTGGACAAGTTCGTAAATCAGAAAAATCTGACACATGGTTAAGGAACTATAGGCTTTATACTAGAAAAAAAAGTAGTTTTTTTAATCCGTTATAACGGCCGTTTGGATACTAATATTTTTAAAATCTTCATAAATTTAGAATCTGCGGAAACATTTTAATCCGTTTTTTATAAATATAAACCTCTGCAGTTAGAGGTTTTTGACTTGTTGGCTTCAACAAAAAAGTTTGCAACAATCCACAACTACAATTTCCAAAAACCTTATAACAGTCAATGTCAACCTTATAACAGTCAAAAAAATACAAGATTTGAATAGAAGAAATTAATTTTTTTTTTTTAGAAATAAACAATTTTGATATTTTGCAGCAATTGCACGACCTATGATATAGAGTAGGTTTGTGTCATAAATTGTCACACACATGTTCTGTGGTAGATTTGATATTTGTTTGTTGCAAAATTGGATAGATATAATTTTGCTTGTAGGTAGCTAATTTTCTTTTTAAACTTTGTTTGATATCTGTTTGAAATTAGTTTGTTTTGTTTAAACTAATCTGATACATCAGATTCTACTGGTACACAAAACTGTCTGATCTCGAAATCTACCTATTTCTAGCGGATATACGTGCCGCTTGGACTTTTTTTAGAATCAGTAGGTCCTAAAACGTCGAGAAATGCCAAAAAAGGTTAGGTCTTTCAGACCGAAGTAATACAGATATTTACACAAAATAGTAAAATATTTTTTGAGAAATTTGTTTAATCCAAGTAGTTTTTCAGTTGATATTTATTTTCCTTAACTTCAACCGCACTTGTTTTTAAATTTCTATATTGATTTATTTAAAACATTTTGATTTTCAGTATTTTTTAGTATATGAATTTTTAATATATACTAAACTTTAAAAAACCGTATAAAAAATCCATATGGAATCTCTCACCTTTTTTTGTAATTTCATAGATGCATGTGTTTACTTTAAAACTTGTGAAAAAAGGACGATTTTTGAGATATGAGCTTTGAAACAAACCAAGGTTTAGCCCGCGGCCTAGCGGAAAAGAGAAACATTATTAATTTCCAACTTTTCGATTATTCAACTATTTTTCTCTTTAGTTGCAAAAATATACGTAGATCGCATGAAATTTGTAGAAGCTATTAGCAAAACATTGACACCATTACCAAAACATCGTGAAAAAGCCTCAAAAATTCACACGCGCATAACTCCGATTCAGAGTACTCAAAAAAAAATTCAGAAATTACTTTTTTTCTTTCGTCAATACAATAAGTACAATAATCAGAATTTCAGATTTTTTAACAATAGTCGATTTTCGATGTACGTTTTCAAAATAATAGCCCACATATGTTTTGTAAAACATTTTTTGAAAACATCGTTAAATTTTATTTATTTATTGTACAAGATGATGAAATTGCATTTTATCTTTGAGAGCGATTTTAGCGTCGAGGCGTTAGCCGAGACGCTAATAAGTATCGAGAAGATAATGAAATTTTATCATCGTGTGGAATACAACTTTTTTTTCTATAGCAACTTTTAAAGAAGACCAAAAAATGAAGAAAAATCAATGATAAATTTAATTTAAAAGTGTCAAGAAAAAACAGTTTCACGAAAAAATGAGTATAGGTGGCTTTGATAACTTTTTGAATTTTATAAATAAACAAACAAATCAATTTTTTTTACTACTTGCATGAGAAATTTCAATTATTTACTCAAAAACCCAAGACAAAAGTTATTTTTCTCAGCTATGGTTACTAATAATTATTCCCCACACCTAATAATAAGTATTTTAGCACCTTCGTAAATAATGAAAATATAATTTTTGTTCGTTTGTAAACTGAGTTCATCTTTGAATTTTTTTAGTTTCTTCCTAAAATAATAATAGTAAATTAAAAAATAATAAGCGTTTTGATTTTATTTTAATAATAATAAATAATGAATGAATGCAAAAACTTCTTTGCAACTATAAGTTAGTTTATTTGAAATTTTAAATCGTGTTAAACAGAATTCTGTTGAAATTTAGTTCAGTTGTGAGTTGTAGACGAAAAAAATTCTAAATTTGGCTCAACAATATTGAATAGATTTTCAATTTCATGTCAAAAATAAATAAAAGCTATATTTTTTAATGCAAAGCATATGTGATTTTTATATAGTTTTAAGAAAATTCATTGAAAATAAATTTCTAACTAAGCAGCCCTGAATAATAAATATCCAATACGCAATCCAATGATATGATAAACAATGTTTCACCAAATCAAAATTTTTATTTATTCACCATTTGCTTATTAATTCACATTTTATTTTGTGAATAATTAAAAGTTTTAGTGCATTTTTTATATCAAGTAGTAAAAAAAAATAGTATATAAACCTCGGTGAAGAAAATTATCTCCATTTCGGTGCTTAATTCGCTCGAAACTTCGTTTCTCGCGAATTAATATCCACCTCAATGTAGAAAATTTACTTTATCACCTCGGTATATAATGTACTCTTTTTGTTTTTTGGAAAAATTTTAAGAATATCAAGAGCAAAATACTTATATCAAAATACTTTATCTACCCGTGCTGTTAAAGTACTACCTTATCTACCCTTGATGGTAAAGTGCAACTTTTCCCTCTAATTTTAGTTGATAATAGCACGTTTTAGCAGTTGCTATAAAAAAAAAGTAATTTTTTATTCGCCTACATATTAAAGTGGTACTTTATTACTGTGAATTGCGGCCGTAAAGTGTCACTTTTTAACCATATATTTTGTTGTCATAGTTACGTCCAAAAAAGTAAAAAACATTTGTGTTGGTTTAAATTCTATAAAAAATCGAAATTTTTTTCAAAGCTACCATTAAATTCAAAATTTCATAATCCAATTAAAATTACATATTGTTATTATTTGTTGTCATAGTTATACAATAATTTGGAAAAAACAACAAATATTTTGTCAAAGGTTACTTGTTCAACATATTTTTATTTCAAAATTTATGCAGATTTATAATTTTGATTTAGAATAAACAATTTTTTTTAAATATTTTGCTTGCAGCGAATAAAAAATAGTACATGACGCACGGACGTAAGCACGGATGTAAGCAAACTCCACATACGTCCAAAATCTTTAGTTTTACGTCCTTGCATCATAATGTACTATTTTGTTCTTATTTTATTCTAAATTTCTTTAGCAAAATATACAATTATTTAATTTTAATTGTATATTAAATTACTAACAAAGTAACAAACCAAAACTGCTTAGATTAAACAATTTTCTCAAAATAAAATTTCACAAAACGCATGTCTGTAATAGTTATTTACATATCGAGGGCTGAAAGTTGAAGATTACGCCTACGATTCATATTGAAGCCCTACGCGAAGCGAGGACTTTTATTGAACCAAGGGCGAATCTTCCTTTCAGCCTGAGTGTATTAACAACATTTTACGCACAATTGCACAACTTAATTGTAGAATAAATCAAGTTTTGAATTTTTTAAACTTGCTAGACATTTTGAAAATTATACTAAACATGCCATGATTTTGTCTATAAACTTCATACAATAATTTATTTGTTTGTTCTAATTTTATGATTATTTTCCGGGCGATTATTTTACGGGCAGGAAAGTAGAAAAATACACTAATGTTTTATATAACTAATGTTATTCAAATAACTAATGTTATTCAACTTTCAGTCACGATAACTAGGATGTAATAGTTATTTACATATCGAGGGCTGAAAGTAGAAGATTACGCCAGCGGTTCATATTGAAGCCCGAACCGAAGCGAGGGCTTTTATTGAACCAAGGGCGTAATCTTCCTTTCAGCCTGAGTGTATGTACAACGTTTTACGCACAACTGCACAACTTTATTGTAGTATAAATCAATTTTTGAATTTTTTAAACTCGCTAGACATTTTGAAAATTATGCTAAACATGCCATGATTTTCTCTATAAACTTCATACAATAATTTAATTGTTTGTTCTAATTTTATGAATATTTTACGGGTGATTATTTTACGGGCGGTAAAGTAGAAAAATATATTAATATTTCATATAGCAACGGGATTTTATTTTACGGATGTAAAGTTCAACGTTCAGCCACGATAACTAGGATGTAAAATGTGTTTTACGATTCGATTGTGCGTAAAATGTGTTTTACGATTCGTTGTGCGTAAATTATGTACGTATAAATTGTTTATGTTAGTGTATGTGTTTTTTTGATATAGGCTGAATGTATATTTTTTTTCGTTACGTACTGTTTTCCGACGAGTCGTCTTTTACAAACCATGGAACGGTTAATCGACACAACATGCATTATTGGAGTGTTACAAATCCGCACTGGCTATATAGGGTAGCGAAATCCGAAATTCGACGTCCACGCCGCACAGTGGGATTTTTTGTGCAATAAGTAATTTTTTCGACACATAAAATTTAAAAATGTAATGATGCAGTTTTGTAGAAAATTGATTCAGTATGAAGAATCCATAAATTGTATCCCAAAAAAAAGTTTATTTGTCTTTGTAATAATGAAGTAAAGTCACATGTAAATTTTGGTCCAAAATATTGAAAATTGTTTACGCACTTCTATAGTGTTTGTACGTAAGATAACTTTATTGCTCTAATTTAAAAAGTAATTATTTTCAAATATAGCCTTTTCTGCGTATTTAAAAAAAAAATTATAAAGTTCGCTCATATGGTTTAAAAGATATGAAAGAATAAAATTTGTTCTATAATGTGCCGTGATTGCAAACTTCCTTGGAAGAAAAAAAAGGTTGCTCGGTCGTGCTAGGTGCTCCCGTTATAATAAAATGAAAGGTAAGACTCCATACTATCAATTAAAAAAAAAAAAAGTTTAAATAATTAATAATCTTTTATAAAATCATAAAATTTATAAAATCATAAAATCATAAAATTTTGGGTTCTATGGGCGGTGGGTAGTGGGCGTGTCCAATTTTTATGAAACTTTATTTTATTCTTAATTGAGGTAATAAAAGGCTCTGTGCCAAATTTCAAAAACTTTGGGCATAAAAATAAATGTTGGGTTCTATGGGCGGTGGGTAATGGGCGTGACCAATTTTGATGAAACTTTATATTTTTCTTAATTGAGCTAACCAAAGGCTCAGAGCAAAATTTCAACATTCTACGAGCACTCCTTATATTTTTTGCCAAACATTATATGAGCAAATCCCACTGTGCGCCGTGCTCCCTGGGTAATGCTAACAGAATTAGCTTGGTGTATTGGAGACAAGCAGAGTTAAAACTGCTTAGTCAATGACGCTACATCACGGCTAATTGGCGCTCTACAACCAATGCGACTCAAGCGTCTGTTCTCCATGTCAGGGGCGGCTTGAAGCGGGCGTCTGTCTTGAATCAATCGGCTCGCTATATAAACGTGTAAAAAAGGTTGTTTCTGGTGACCTTAATATGCAGAACGGACCCATTCACGGCAATTTGGGTTGGGCCTAAGGTTAACACCCTAACCCCGGAAAAAAACTAATATGTTAAATTTGGTTATCAGAAAGAGAAAAACAGACCCGGAAACAACAACAGAATTTTACCTGGACGTGAAAAAGGACCAGACTACCGAATCGGAACGTGGAACGTGCGCAGCCTGAGCGCTCCTGATGCTCTTATAAGTCTAGAAACAGAGGCTGAGAGGTATAGGATGGATATTATTGCTCTACAAGAAATTAGACAGCCGATAATCGAAAAACAAGATTTGGATAGTCACTCTCTATACTGTAGTGGTCATCCTTCTCGAAGAGAATTTGGAACTGGCTTTCTTGTTGGTGCACGCATACAAGAAGCCGTAATGAAATTCATCCCGGTCAGTGAGAGGATCTGCTACCTACGTGTACGCGGTACATATAACAATATTTCTCTCATTGCCGTGCATGCACCAACTGAAGCTAGGACCGTCGACGAGAAGGATAATTTCTACATAGCACTGGAAGAGATTATGAAACAAACACCAACACGCGACTTCATTATGGTTCTTGGTGACTTTAATAGACAGGTTGGAAGAGATATCTCTTATGGAAATGTGGTGGGTCCCAACAGCTTGCATTTGAATTCGAATGATAATGGTGAGAAAATGACTGAGTTTGCATTATCAAATAATTTGAGAATTGCCAGTACGTTCTTTCCGCATCGATCGATTCATAAGCAGACTTGGGTCTCACCGAATGGAAATACTCGAAATCAAATTGATCACGTTCTAGTAACAACACGTTTCTTTTCGAGCGTTCTGGATGTGCGATCCTTTAGAGGTGCATACATTGGAAGTGACCACTTCCTTGTATGTGCAACGATAAGGTTCCACTTCCCAAATCCAGGCATTCCAAAATTCAATCAACGGAAACGTTTTAACATCTCATCATTAAAGAATGCTGAAACAGAAGAGAGATATCAAATCCATATTGCTGAAATATTGGAGAAATCAGAAACCATTAATGGAGACGTCGATAAGTCATGGTATTTGCTCAAAGATGCTGTTTTAAGCGCTGCTGAGGGAATACTTGGACGACCAGAGAACCACTCCCAGAAGCCATGGATGGATCAAGCATGCCTTGATGCTATTCAAAACAAAAGAGACTGCTTTCTGAAGTGTCTACAAGGACGCAACACCAGCTCCACGAAGGAGAACTACAAACTGGCAAGACAAGCCGTTACAAAGCTATGTAGACGAACGAAGAGAGAATGGTGGAAGAGACAGTGTGAGGAGATTGAAAGCTTCAATAAGGAACATCAATCGCGTAATTTCTTTCAACAGGTTTAAACCTTAAAGAAGGGCCATCAAACTAGATCGACTGCTATTCAAAACGAAGATGGGGAGCCACAAGTAGACCTTAAAAATATTTTAGATACTTGGGCCGCTTATTTTGAGAATCTTCTCAACTTAAGTGACCAGCAACAAGTCGGGCGACGAGCAAAGCTTATTCGTGCGTCAAAGGTACATGTAGACGAACCAACCAAAGAGGAATTCGAAGCGGCGCTGTCTAAATTAAAACGCAATAAGGCACCTGGTATCGACGATACAACATCCGAAATGATTGTACATGGTGGCGAAACTCTATCCTTAAGATTGTTTGAACTTGTTCAAATGATCTGGAGGACTGAAACCATGCCACAGGACTGGAACACAGCTATACTGATACCAATCCACAAAAAAGGTAATCGCCTACAATGTGCAAACTACAGAGGAATCGCTCTCCTTTGCACAGCATATAAAATCTTTTCTTACATTTTGCTATCCAAAATCAATCCTTTTGCTGAACAACTGTTTGGAGAATATCAGTGTGGTTTCCGGCGGAGCCGAGGTACTACCGATGCGCTTTTCTCGATAAGGATGATTTTGGAAAAGTGCCGAGGGTTCAACATACCTGTGCACCAGCTTTTCATTGATTTCAGGCAGGCCTACGACTCTCTCGAACAAGAGACTCTATGGTCTGCTCTGGTGTCAATGGGAATTCCTGGTAAACTGGTATCACTGAAAAATGACAGTACAGAACTCTCAATGCTGTGTACGAGTAGAGAACGAAATATCAAAGTTTTTTAAAGTCGACTACGGTTTAAGACAAGGTGATGCTATCTCTCCTATACTTTTTAATTTAGCCTTGGAATATGTGTGCCGTCAAAAGAAACTACCGACTAATAACAATATCTTGTCAATAAACTCAGTACAGATGATTGCTTACGCTGATGATGTTGTCATCCTCGGCCGAAGTGAAGCTGTTATGAGTGAGACTTTCAAGTCGCGTGAGAGTGGTGCTAGAAAAATTGGTCTGCAAATTAACTACAATAAAACCAAACATATGAATGTTTCAAGGGAGGCTGAGAAGAAAGATTTGATGTGCGGCGATGAACGAATTGAGGGAGTTGAATCTTTTAAATATTTGGGATCAATGCTTGACTCAAACAACAGCATACTTACAGATATAAAACCTCGAATCGCTGCAGGTAATCGAACTTTCTACTCAATTAAACCTCTCCTTGGATCACCGTATGTATCAACTAACACCAAGCTCAAGTTATACAAGACATTGATTAGACCGGTTGTGATGTGTGGGTCACAAACGTGGACCCTTACACAAAATGACGAATCGAATTTATCTGTATTTGAGCGTAATATCCTGTGCTACATTTTTGGTCCACTTAAGACAGACGATGGAGAGTATAGAACCCGGTATAACTTTGAGATCAGAGACCTTTTTGAGGGTCCTGATATAATAGATTGTATCCGTTCTAATAGGATTGCTTGGTTTGGGCATGTTCTACGAGCCGATTCACAGTCTGGAATGATTAGAAAAATGTACGCTAGTACCCCAGGGAGTGGGCGACCGCGAGGTAGACCACGACTACAATGGGAGACTGACGTAATAAACGACCTTAAAAAAATCGGCTGCACCCAGAGAAATCAATTCATCTATTATTCCGTTAGCGTATAATTCATACAAATATTATGTGTGAAATTCAACCCTTCCTAGCATTGGAACAGTTTATACTTTTAATGCATGTTTTATTCCTATTTTGATAAACACTCATTATTCTGAATAAAGTATAAATGCTACAACAAGCTAAAGATATAATATGCATAAGGTTGCATGATTTAAAACACAGTATGATTATTAGGAATAATAAATTTATGAACGAATGACATAAATCATTCCTTTTTAGTGAAGTTTTCATGAACTGAAATCATGATACTCATGAAAGATAGGCCGCATATAATATCCCTTATTAAGTAGTTTTTGCTCTTTGAAATAGTGATTAGAGATTACATTATGCTAATGAAGCAAATAAATAAAAAACTGTTATAATTTCGCTGGTAACATAAATTTATTATCAAGTTATTTTTCACAATTTAAATGAATTTATGACAATTAATTTAAATATTGTTCAAAATATTAAATTAAAAGATTTAAGTTTAACATAAAGTTTGTAATATAAATAAAAAATTAAAGAACCCTAGGTATAGACAAAATTGTTCTTAATTATAAAGCATATGCATTTCAAATGGTTTTTTTGAGTTTAAATCCTTAATATTTTTTAATAATGTTTCATTTTTGGGTTCGCTTGTTTTATAAATTTTTAAATGCGAACAAAATCAACAGTAGCAATTTCGTTTAAAATTAAAAACAAAGAGAATTCATCATATAACATTTCAACAATTAAATATAATTTATTATCTTCATAAACGTAATAGTTTTTTTAAACAAAGTTCCTTTATAAATCAAAACAGTAACGGAAACGATAGTAGTAATTTTAAGGCTTTGCTCCAATTCTCCAAGGCATTGTTGTGATCGTCCATTTTAATTCTAAAACTATGAATAACAACGATTAATTTAATATCGATTAAGTTTATAAACTTTATGTACATCCAATAGCACTTTTTCGATTCGTAAACTATCACATTTCTCAGAATTATATTTTTCTATAAATTAATTGTTCTAATTTAACAACACCAAAATCTTACCTCAATTTTCTCGTCCAAATAAGTTTTATTAAAAAAATCCTTAATATATATATGTGTATATATATAATGATCGTTCAATAAAATTTATTTTAAAATTTAGTATATTTATTTTAATTTACTAATTAATCCACAAGACCAGTTCACACAAATGTTTTACGGAGAATAAATATTCTATGTAAAAAATTTCTATTGGTTTTTTTAAATCACAAGTCAAAACATGTTTGTCATCATAACAGTACAATCAGGTAATATTAGGGATAAATTATGTATATTAAGAACAATTTAATCTTTGTTTGCGAATTAACGTTATATTTTTATTTCAATTGTCTTTATTTTCTGAATAGTATGTTATTAATGAAAATCATGATTTATGTATTATAAAGAATTTTTCCTTACGCATGTAACAACCAGTGTAATGTAAGTTAAATACAATAGTAGGAATAAAATGATCATTTCTGTCATATAAAATGATTATGAGGAATAATTGAATTTATTATTAATTTTATGTTATTCCTATACAAGTATTCCTATGATATGTATAATAAGTGATTATGCTTTTCTCTGGGTGTGCCATGGTAATTATGTCGCTGTTGCGAATGACCATGGTGAATATTCAAAGCTGATCAACCTGACAACGCTCCTACATGGAGCATGAACGCCTTAAAAAAAAAAAAAAAAAAAAAAAAAAAAATATATATATATATAAATTTTTTATTTTTTTTTTGTTTTTCCGTCTCAGCCATCATAAATAGTCGTTTAGATAGATTTTTATATGAAATCTACCTAAAAGATAAGTATAAACTCGAAATATAGGGCCTTTATAATATCTAAGATTTGCTGGAAGTGGAATTCATGAAAGAGATAAAGACACTAGTCTACTACCACTGCAGCAATTAAACTGAAGGAGAATTTGGAGTTTGGTTTATTATACTTAAATGGTCTTGTGAAACAACATTAAATTTTGCCCAAATAATATGTGGAAAAGGTACACTTAGAATGCACACCGAAATGGAATGGAGTATCCGTAAGGTTCACAACTGAGTATCAAGGCTCTAGAAAAGCTTAAAAGAAGGAAAAAGATAATCCAAAATATGAAGAAGTGTATCAAAAACATTAATCAACATATGATTAATTGAAAGTTTAAGACACGCTTTGCAAATATACAAAGATCCACAGCCATCAGAAATAAAGACAAAGAGCCTATCACAAATGAACGCAGACATAATAAACAGCTATAGAATAACATTCAAACTATCACTGTTCGATCTTTTGATATTGCATTTGGATAAAGCATCAATAATAGCCCGCGCTATTTGATTTGAGCTTTAAGTTTGCGATAAGGTAAAGTGAAATTGAGACACAAAACGTCACCTTCAATAAATCTGGTCAAATTCTTAAGAATAACCTTAAACCACTTTTAAGAAATGTAAACCCTTGATTTATTCATCAAAAGCGGTAAAACAAAATATCTTCCGGAGCCTAGATACTCGCGACTACGCAGTAGAACAAGTACAAAAACTTTATATTTTTTATAACAACAATGAACGACATGCAAACCCCATGCCTCTACCGCAAACAGACCTTTCTACCTATCAACTAAATCCTATCAAACCCATCAGCATTCTAGAGGAATGTCATACCAATATATTATGGTCCATGTGAAGTTGAAAAATGTCAGTATAGAATCTGAATAAGCGTGAAATTAATCACAAAACATTTGAGGCTGCGATGTAATCAGATTCATTAAATTTAATCGCGTTAGAAATTTAACCACATTAGAACAACCAAAAAGTGACCCATTACCCAGCCGGTGTTCGGTGGAGAGAAAAATATGGGCAACTGACGACCTAACTCAAGACGTTCAAGCTACACTACAGAAAAACTAAAGTCAAATAGCGTTGAACTCGTTTCAACGTTCTTCCATAAATGGAAGCTGATTGTACAGACAATTATGTAACTTATTCCACAATTATAGTTCAAATAATAATAAACATATAATCATTATCAAAACAAAACTGATCACTTTAAAATATCAAAATTAATTACCTATAGATTACCTCCTCATTATTTACCTCGCTACCCTCTTCTCATTATTTACCTTATTTAATACGGAATTTCATTGTCGTAAATTATTAAATTTCAATATTTTGGTTGAAAGTCGTTTTTTTTTATTTTCGTTGTTTAAAATTTGTTCCTTAGGGTGAGATAGCGTTCTTAATTTTCTTGGGAAAAAAAAGAGAAAATATTGTAGATGAAGTTTATGATTTTTATATGGTATTTTATCAAAGGGTTGGTAAATTTTAAACACAAAAAAAAATAAAATGTGTTATTTCGTTATCGCATCATAGTTTTACAATAATCCAGCCTGGTCCACCATACCGTTTAAACCATAACTTTTTAAACTGGTGATCTTCTTTTTACACACTTTTTTTTGTAATATGTTAGAAGCAACGGCAAATAATTTTTGTTGTTGTAATGCATAGTGATATTATCTTATAATACTTAATCAATGGTTACACCAATACTCATTTTTGATGAGTCTAGTTCTAATGTAAACTACATTATAGTCCCTGGTCGATTTCATGTGATGATTACCACATATTTTATACTTCGTGAGCCGCCTGTCCTTAACGAGCCCGAAAACTTTTGTTCTGCGATTTTTCTCAAATCGGCTGCTTTTGCATTCGGCAAGCCCCGAAAAATACCGATTGCCCGGAATCGTGTAAAATTTTATTTTTTAGCTATGGGGTTGGAAATTTGATTTAGAAAACGAGGGTAACCTTGTCTGACAAAAATTTGTCTGCTATTGTCTAATCCGACAACCCAAACAACCAAAATGTCAGTTGTCGGACTCGACAATAGCAGACACATTTTAGTCGGACCAGCATACCCTCGTGTTCTTAAACAAATTTCCAACTCCACAGTTAAAACATTGTGGTAGCAAATTTACAAGATCGCGGGCAATCGGCATTTTTCGGAGCTTCCCGAACGCAAAAACGGCCGATTTGAGAAAAATCGCAGAGCAAATGTTTTCGGGCTCGTCAAAGACAGGCGCCTCACGAAGTATAAAATATGTGGTGATCATCACATGACACCGGCGCCGGCCCAGGGACTATTACTAATACTAAAAACAATGAAAAAAGTAATAATAAGAATAATAATTAAACACGAAAGGTTTATAATAATTAAACACAAACTAAAAAACGTGACAATTAATTCCTTTAGATCAAAGTGGAAATTGAAAGATTTAAGAAAATTCAAATTATTTTAATAAGAAATACAGAAACCTAATATTTTGTCATAATCTAACCTCTATGATCTATCTAACTATAACAAAGTTCATTTCGTATTCCTTTCTTAACTAAATAAATACAACACAAAGATTTAACAAATACAGATAATTTATGAAATTAAAATTTATTTTTCTAAAAACGAACGTACGCGCTCAAACAAACAAATGTATCGTATAAAAAGAAAATCGAAATAAAAACAAAATCTTTCAAACCAGTTTTAAAAGTCAATCAAAATCATTAAGAATAAGAAAATAATCTTTAAAAAAAATTATATTATTCAACTACTAAGCCAAAAACATAAAAGTAAATGGTTTTAAGTTTTTTAATTTTTTTTTTATCAAACAAAAACAACAGAATATAAAATTTACTATGGAATTTATGCTAACTATTTTTGTAAAGTTAAAGCTATGTTGGAGTATAATCATAGTTATTTTGTTAAAATAGTAACATTACTTACGTTATTTATGTTATGTCATGTTATTTTTATATGTGTTAGGTTATTGCGTTATTATTTTTTTAATTGTTTCTTGTTTTTTAAATTTTAGGGATTTTATTTTAATGGATAGCATGAGTCAACATCAGTTAAAAAACTTTTTTTTTAATTATGTAAATTATTGTTGATCTTTCCCCAAATAGTAGTATTGAGATAGTAAATTAAGTTAATAACTAGAAAATCAGTGACATGAAACTATCGGAAGCCACGAGAAATACTATACACGTACATTGCTGAATCCCGGGTAAGAAAAAGCTAAGGGGCCAAACCTGCGCCAAGCCTGGGCCAAGACCGCGCCATAGCTTTTGTGGGTTGGGCCAGGCTTAAAATTTTCAAACGGCCCAAGCTTGGCAAACTAGGCTTGGGCCAAGTCTGGCAAATAAGACTTGGGCCAGGTCTACCAAACCAATTTTTTTCCAGACATTCTTTAAATGTGTGGAAAGAAGTCGTGAAAAGAATAACATATATGAAAATAAAGATAAACATAATATGGCCTGCAGATGTTTATAATGCATTATACTGGTTAATAACGCGTAATATAATAAACTGATCCTTGGTTCAGTCTAGGCATTTACAACTGGCCCAGACCTGGCCCAAAGCTAACTAGCCAAGGCTTGGCTCGCCAATACTGGCCCGAGATTGGTCCATTGTTTAACATTGGCAGCTCCTACCCGGGATATAATAAAATGCATGAAAATCTTTTGACCCACATATCTCGGGTCGCAATTAACCTGCGAATCCGAAAATCAATAAAATAAGAGATATTGGCCTAAGATGCCAGTGTAATTTAGAGTCAACAAGTCAAGTCGTTTCTGAGGCATCGTGTCCACATACTGATTGCACACACACTCGGACTGGATTGCAGTCGCATTAACCATCCTTATATTACATCGCTTTCGATAAGTAATAAATGGAGATTAAACCGCGGAGTAGACCTCAATAAATGTACTTATGAGTATTATTATAAATTTATTATATATAATTATGACTTATGAGGATATATCGCTATATTTTCGTTCAAAATGCTTATTTTCAGTTCTGAACTATAAGTGAACGAAGAAATTCATGAAATGTTTTTTGCATTTTTTAAAATTTTATGTAAAACTTGTTGATACAAAACTCAAACATTTAAATTGAACTAAAATATTTTATTTTTTGAAATGTCTCACATAACAGTCCTCTGATATGAAACCAATTTTATCTAATTTGATACTCGTTTTTTAGGCCAATGAGGTTTAACAGGGATCTGTCAATGTAAACTACTTGGCAATACCCCAACTAGCATTTTAACTTCTTTTAAAACACTAAACAGTCTTACCGAAACTAACTTCCCCACCTTCATAGTTTCTGTAAAATGTCTAAACAGTTTCGATAAAGGCCATTTGGAGAACTTTCCCCGCCTTTAACGAAGCTATAATTTGTAAAAGACTTCGGAAATAGCTTCTGTAAGGTCTTTTGTAAGCAGTTATGCAAGCTGAATAGAATTTATGGTTTGACAAGTTATAGCTTCGGTAAAGTACTTCTAATAGCTTGTTTTAAGCAATCTTTAGAAGTTTTATAGAAGCTATTAAAAAATGTGACAAAAATATTACAATGTTTTTTATATATCTACACTTTTTTAACGTAATTATTGTTATTGCTATGTTATTTATATAGTGTTTAAATTTAAGTTTTTGTTTACGGTCGCATCAAGTTTCGAACCCTGGTCCTTCGATCGTTTGTCCTGCATACTATCCAATCGCTGATTTAAATGTTAAGAAACAATAAATATCTTTGTTATAGTAGTTACAATAACAATAGCTTCTATAAGACTTCCATAGAACTTCCATAGAATTTAGTTTTTTAATTTAGATGTAGAAAATATAGTATATAATTTAGGGGCTTATTTTTTTATGGAAAAAGATATGTGACATGTAACTTCAATGGGTTTTTTTAACGATGAAATTATAAACTGAGGTAAAAGAATATTGACAAATCTATTTTCTATTTATTTTATTAGTTCAAAGATTTTAAGGAAAACAAAATTAAGGGATTATATTTTTTCACTCATTAACTTTTAGCGTACTTACACCTTTATTTGAACAATATTTTTTTTTAAATAAAAAGTTTTGTAATTGGATTTTTAATAGATGTCACAACAACATGCGTACTAAGGGGCTGATGAACGCAGCTAATTTTTAAAAATCTTATATAAATATAAAACAATAACAAAAGAAGCAACGATATATCGCACCCATCCATTTGCTGTAAATTATTTTAATAGAGTGACTAAATTATGAAACTCTGTATCGCCTCAGTTCTTCCTGACGAGTTTGGCTCTCAGAAATGTAAAGAAAATTCATATACCATTATTTATAAAACTGTAAATTTTCTCTATTCCACTCTAGTTGATTTTTCTGATTCTGATTCTCTAATCTAATTGATTATGATTTTGATTCATTTTGTTGTCTATTTGAAGACTCTAAATAAAGAATATTTTATATTGTGCAAAATAAGTCTAAATAATAAATTAAAAAACAAAAACCACCTTATGCACAATACTTTTTTGACAAAAACGAAACGATTTCAATTTCGTATATGCTTCAATTTTATATAAACCCATTCAAATTACATATCACATATCTTTTTCCATAAAAAGTAAGCCCCTGAAATAAACTATTTTTTCTACATCTAAATTTAGATGAAATAATAGAAGCAATAGCTTCCGTCAGTTTGACATATTTCGTTTCAGATATTGAAGCAATTTTTAGACTATGACAGCTGTGCTTCTATACGATCTGTAAACAGTTACAACCGAAACAACTACAATCCTAATGACAGCTATAACTTCTATAACCTTTTTTCGGAAGCTCTATTTAGTGATCTGTAGATAAGTTTCGGTAAAGCTTCTTATATTAAATATAGAAATATTTTAGAAGCTTTCATTCCGGCGGTGCGGAGAACTTCTCTGTGGAAGTTGTATATCGAAACTTTATAGAAGTAAAATATAACTAGCTTCCACTTAGAAGCTTAAGCGAAGCTTTATTGAAGCTAAAACTTATATAATTCCAAATTGAGAAGTTAGTTTGCTTCTTGGGACTGCCGGTATGGTAAAGTTGATAACACTGTGTGAACCGTTTATCTTTAGTGCTTTCTAGATAGTCAATAAGAAATTCCAATAAAAATCTCCACTATTTCAAAATTGCTTAGGCGAACTATTAGTCAGACTCACAAACACCAATCGTTCTGATCCTTACATTCTGGGTATCAATTATACAAACCCGTCAATTAACAGTATACATAAGAAAGAGTAGATATGTATAACTAGACAGCTTTGAAAACGGTTTAAAATTGTCTTTCCGTTCAAAAAAATTATAATCACATTCTCTTTAGATTATTCCTTAGGTAGGATCTGAACAGTCTTTTAACCACATGGAAAATTTAGGATAGGTATGTTTTGCGGCAGGAGAAATCAATAAAAATATTCACCAACGGCTCCAAACTCAAAGGCAGTGCCATTTCAAGTACACTTCAACAAAAAATGGGTTGTTTTCATATTTTTTTAATTAATTTGTATAAGATAAAAATAATGTAATGTTTTACAAAAATCAATTTACTGAGTATATTACGGGTGGTCTAAAGATGTTGTCCTAAATGTATAAACTAAAATGATTATTTACAAAACTATGAAACAAGAATACGTGTTTTTATAAGTAAAACATTTAATTTTTTTTTTAAATAAAAAGTGTTGTGTAATAACTAATAGGGTTTAGAATATGTGTCACAACAACACATAAATACCTTTTAAGACCTAGGTCCCACAACAACTGGCGTTCTAAGGTGTTGATGAACGCTTTTTTTAAACCTCTGCGGATTGAAACCACCTGAGACTATGGATTCCGGCAAACTATTCCAGTTGTATGCAGTTCGGACAAAGAAGTCTCTGCGATCTGCCAGTATTACAGCACGGGATCTCGACCGTTTGACTGGTTGCGGTAGCCGATTGCCGAGTGGAACGGGGGTAAGAATAAGTTTGAGGCATGATGCCGTTGATTTCATCTGAGCACTGTTGATGACGATAATTGTAAAAAACAACGAGGTCAGCAACAGTGCGACGATGTTGTAGGGAATTAAGTTTTGATGTCAAAGCTCGATCACCCGCAATTCGTATAGCCCGCTTTTGAACAGAGTCCAAGAGGGCCAAGATGGAAACAGAAGCAGCACCCCAAACTCGACAACAGTACTCCATACAGGGACGAATATATGACTTATAAACATGGAGCAATTGGTGTGGAGTGAAAAATTTTGGCATCTATTTAGGAGGCCGAGTTTTTTAGACGCGCTTTTTGCCATCGCCATTACATGATCGTTCCAGAGTAGGTCATTTGAAACTGTGACACCCAATAAACTAATGTTTTTACATTCACCTATTGGTTCATAACACATACTGAATAATAAATCTTTGGGGAACTCGGTCTTTGATCTGGAAACAATCAACAGCTGTGTTTTGGTAGAGTTGAAATTGACCAGGTTTTGGTCACCCCAATCGGCGACTTTTTTAGGTCTTTATTCACGTTTATGGCAGCGTCTCTCCGGGCGGGATTAATTCGTTCGTACATTTTACCTTTTGAAGGGACTCGAACGACTTGTGCAGAGTACTATCATCTGCAAAACTATTTATTGGGTTGCTGGTGATTTTCAACAATTCGTTGATATAAATCAAAAATAGGGTTGGGGTCAATACTGAGCCTTGAGATACACCAGCGTTAATTAGTTTAGACTCAGAACAAAATCCGTCTAAGAAGACCAAAATGTATCGGTTGGATAGAAAATTTTGAATCAGCTTCACAACATTGGGATTAAAACCATACGCAACGAGCTTGTTCATTAAGTTGGCATACCGTACTCGATCGAATGCCTTGGAGATGTCTAAAGCGATAACGTATGTTTCACCATCTTTATCAAGTATGCTGTTTCAACTGCGCTAAATAGACATAGACGTAGGTTTTGAGGCTTTCGCTCTGCCAATTTCAGATTTTTCGTTTGAGATAATCTGGTAAGATATATTTTGTTGGCCTTTAGATATTGGGATCCATTAGCGGGAGTTTTGTTATGAATTCAAATATTAAATGATCTATGTTTGTTTCTAAGTGCCGTTTTGGCAGCTTTCGAATATAAGTATTTTTGTTTGGGTTTTACTATGGAGAAATGAATAAATTTATTGATAGCAAATTGAATGGTTTCTGTAAAGTTTTGAGCAGAAACGTTTACATTGTCAGTTTAAAAACAATGACAGTCGAAAGGGAAACCATGGAAAAAATTTTGAAGACCACTCTTATCCATTTTTGAGTAGTGAACTATTTTACGGGGTTTGGGAGCTGTAGTTTTAAGTAAATCAGTTTTGATAGCTGATGAAATTAAATAATGATCAGAATTTCCAATACTACCTTTCGCGACAACGACACTCGTAATATCTTGCATTGTGGTAAGATAGAGATCTAAAAGAAAACTATTATCACCGCCATTACGGGGAGTGAAAGTCGGGTTTTTAAAAATTTGGAATAGACCCGGAGACACGGCAAAAATTTCTGCCAGTTTTCCACTATTGTCAACACCGCCGGTCGATTTGGAGAATTCCAACCATGATTTGTTGTGGACGGTAAAGTCACTGGTAACGATAACTTCACAATTAGGGGACTTTGCTCTAATCTCGTCCACAATTTTTGTCAGTAAATTAAAAAAGTTTGGGTTACGTTTGTTGGGGGACCGGTATAAAACTATTGTAAAAAAAGTAATTTCTGGAAGACAAATCTTTAAAACCATTGTATTGAAGCCGTCACCGTGTAGTTCAAAATTTGGAAAGCGCGTGTACGCAACACTCTCATGAATGAATGCACATACGCCCTGATGGAGTTTGAAAGCTGATTCGAGCCTATATTTGGAATTAAGCGATTCTATAAAGAGAAAATTTTCAGGAACTTGTGTTTCTGTAAGGAATAGAATGTTCGGTTTGTCGTGCTCAAGATGATGTTGCACGTGGTCATGGTTAGCGTTCAATCCGCAGATGTTTTGAACATGTATTATAAAATTTTTTATTGATTCATATATGTGCTGTCCCTGCAAATACCGTGAACGTGCCGCTTTATGGGCGGGTGGCTGGCGCAAATTTGCTTTACCACGTGCAGACTTATATCTTTTCTGTTGTACTGCCATATATATATATATATATATATATATATATATATATATATATATATATATATATATATATATATATATATATATATATATATATATATATATATATATATATATATATATATATATATATATATATATATATATATATATATATATATATATATATATGTATATATATATATATATATATATATATATATATATATATATATATATATATATATATATATATATATATATATATATATATATATATATATCAAAAGGTTTATTTTATTTTTTTATGGTTTATTAAAGAATGGATAACTAAGCGAAGAATCCTATCATACAATAAAATATGACGTATGCCAATATTTCATGATAACATGAAGAAATGATAACAAAATAATAAGTGAAAAACAAATTGTGAGAAATTTGCAGAAAACAAAACAAAACTAATTGCCAATAATCCAGTTGATGCAGCGCACCCCGGATGCACCGCTCACCACCTCAATCGAGGCACAAAGCCCACACATAATTATGTGTTGGTCTGATTCCTCGGAAGAGCTAATGAGCGGTACCACTACGGAACGCTGCCCAGCTAAGACTGGAAGTGCTGCCGTTGTCTAATTAAAGTTAGTCCGCCAGCACCCTAAGATATCATCTTGGCTAATGACATCTCCTGCCGTTGCCAGTGGTATATGATATCTCACGCTAGCTCATATGTTAATGGTAGGGACTGGAGTACGCAGGGTAGTCAGACCCATAGATCAACATTGATCATAATCGATCAAAATCGACCCCTCCTGCGGGGAGGAGTGAAACATGAATAATAAATAAAGGACAAAGGATGTATGTAATCTTATGTAAACATCCGCAGATCACACGTAGTTTCATCATATAAGTATGAATAGTTGGAATAAGTTTTACTTAAACAGTTTTTAGTTAGTCGAGTTATAGATTTCCTTAAGAAAAGATCGTGCACACCTTTAATGATAATTTATATCAAAAGAAGAATTAATCAAATATAATAAATACAGATATATGAATTAACTATTTTATTTAAAACCGAAGCCTTTTATTTCAATAAGTATTGTGACAATTTTTTTTGAGTCAATAGGTACATTTGAAAAACATGAGCTTGTTTCATAATAAACATCGTTTTTTCAAACAAAAAGCTAACTTTTAAAAAGAAGCATTTACGCTGAATGGAGATTTTTTAAGAAATTGTTTGGATAATAGGAACAGTTGCGTTGAAACATATCAGGTCTAGGGCTTCCAATACCGGTAACAGTATTGCCGTTAATACCGGTATTGAGCCTTAAATCTTTTTCGGTATTATCAGTATTATCCTCCGGTATTCCGTTAACATTAAATAAAACCCATAATAAATCTAAAAAACTTAACTACAACTTTAATGGTAGTTTAGACTCGGTAGGATTGCAGTGGCTGTCATCATAAGGCCAGGACAACATATTTAGACCAAAAAAGGGTCCGTTGCAAGACAACAAGAGCCTGGAGCTCCTTACCCTACTCGACCATTTGAACCTTCTAATGAAGTATTTCTTTAATTTTTAAATTACTAAGGTCGGTGAGATGTGTGCTTTCCAAAATGAGTAAAAGCTCGCCGGGTACAAAATAGATGGAAGTTTAACTGTAAAAAAATTATTTTTTATAAAAAAATGCTATTGCTTTATTTGTTTTTATTTTTATCTATAGGAACTGACCAATTCAAATATTTTGTTTTCAATCACTTTTAATCAATTTTCAAACAAAAATGCTTCAATTGTTCTACTTTCTGGAAAATCGGTATTACCGTCAATACCAGTAACGTGAGCAACTAAAATCGGTATTAATGGTATTAGCAAAAACGGTAATTTTGATAATCAGGACTCGGTTAATATTAAATGTCGTTTTTTCATAGTTATCAGGCCCTCGCGCGTTTCATTTGATGATTACCACATATTTTATACTTCGTCAGGCGCCTGTCCTTGACGAGCTCGGCGGCAACTTTTGTATCTGTCATTTTTCTTGATTCGGCAGCTGCCGAAATCGTTCCGAAACATTACGATTGCACGAGGATCTTGTAAATTTACTACCAGAATTTTGGTTTTTATTAATGGCCGGTGGAAATTGGTTTTAGAAAACGAGAATAACCTTGTCCGACAAAAGTCGAGAAAAATGACATATTCAAAAGTTGTGGGACTCGCCAATGACAGGCGCCTCGCGAAGTACAAAATATGTGGTAATCATCAAATGAAATGGGCGAGGGCCTGGTGAATATTAAGTTGTGATTGTTGAACGCTAAATGGAGAGATTTTGGAAAAGTTTTTATGAGTGAATTGTTGTTTCTCTTCATTTCTTTTATTATGTTAAGATCCGTTATAATTTTTCGACTATAGACATTGATGTTTCGTGTTAATTTTGTAATACAAATCTAAACATAAATAAAATACTTGATACTTTCCAAAGACACCTCAGAACTTTTTAGTTTTTATTGCGCTCCTTTTATCTTATTTTATTTCGAAAAGTATCGTTGTTGCCGAAATAAACATCCCCATCCCATACGGGTTTTGTTGAGGTTAAACGTAAGCTAATCAATTATTGAAGAGCTTGAGACTGCGGCATGTAAAAGTGTGTTTTTATCATGATCACCATACAATATATGTTATGTTGAATATCATGCAAAAAATATTTTGTAAAAATTTAAATGCAATATTGAAAATATTTTGATTTTTTTATATTTACATCAAAAAATCAAAATTTTCAAGAGCTGCTAAAAGAAAAAAAATTGAGAGTGTGCTTAAGACCGCACGGCAGAAGTGAAAACTTCATTGGCAATCGCAATCAATTGATATCGTATTAGTAGTATTTGGATCGTATTAGTAGAATAAATTAGAAACAAGTCAGAACGATAAACCGCTAACTACACACACTAGCTTCACAATGTAAACCAAATAGTTGTCAAAATAGCACTCATATGCCAATAGCAGGGACTAAAGTACGCGTGGTTGTCACACCCATAGATTAACAAGTTTAAATTTTACAAATCTTTCTGCGGAAAGCTAAGCAAATTCATTAGTATTAATGCGCATTGTTGCCGTTTGCAAATCACTATCGGCTAAGTGCCACCATTTTTAATTATTTTATTTATCATGATTGCCATCCATGTTTAATCATACATAAGCTATGCTTCTTTTTTTGTATAGAATTTATGCGATTTCCGTCTCGTAATTTTAATTTTGTGAGATTTAAATCGATATAATCGATTTTATCAAGTATCAAGTTACAAGTATTAAGTCTTCACTTAATTTTAGAAACATGTATTACATACAATTCTAAGCCGACAACATATTTAGTGAAGATGATAAAATTCCAATACATATAATTTTGATATGCAAATGTAATTGTTTCAGCCTTCAGGTTATACTATCTTTCTTACGTTATTTTTAATTTTTAAAACTTATGTTCAACAAAAAACATTGATCAAAGCAAACTACCGTTTAAAACGATAGTTAGATAAAAAGCAAAAATTAAGCGTACACAACAACTTTATAAATGTTCATGATGATTAATGTATTAATGCATAAAGGATAAACAGCCATACATACTTTCAATTTTATATATATTCAATATTTATTTAGCATGATGACTCAAATGCAAATTGCAAAAGACAGTAGCAATATAACCATTAAAATTATTTTTTTTTTATTTCATTCATAAAAATAATAAAAATTTCTTTATACGAATTTTAAAAAATTGATCTATAACGCAGTTTTTTAAAGTTATATTGCTACTGTCTTTTGCAATTTGCATTTGAGTCATCATGCTAAATAAATATTGAATATATATAAAATTGAAAGTATGTATGGCTGTTTATCCTTTATGCATTAATACATTAATCATCATGAAAATTTATGAAGTTGTTTTGTGCGCTTAATTTTTGCTTTTTATCTAACTATCGTTTTAAACGGAAGTTTGATTTGATCAATGTTTTTTGTTGAACATAAGTTTTAAAAATTAAAAATAACGTAAGAAAGATAGTATAACCTGAAGGCTGAAACAATTACATTTGTATATCAAAATTATATTTACCGGAATTTTATCATCTTCACTAAATATGTTGTCGGCTTAGAATTGTATGTAATACATGTTTCTAAAATTAAGTGAAGACTTAATACTTGTAACTTGATACTTGATAAAATCGATTATATCGATTTAAATCTCACAAAATTAAAATTACGAGACGGAAATCGCATAAATTCTATACAAAGAAGCATAGCTTATGTATGATTAAACATGGATGGCAATCATGATAAATAATATAATTAAAAATGGTGGCACTTAGCCGATAGTGATTTACAAACGGCAACAATGCGCATTAATACTAATGAATTTGCTTAGCTTTCCGCAGAAAAATTTGTAAAATTTAAACTTGTTAATCTATGGGTGTGACAACCACGCATACTTTAGTCCCTGCTATTGGCATATGAGTGCTATTTTGACAATTATTTGGTTAACATTGTGAAGTAAGTGTGTGTAGTTAGCGGTTTATCGTTCTGACTTGTTTCTAATTTATTCTACTAATACGATCCAAATACTACTAATACGATATCAATTGATTGCGATTGCCAATGAAGTTTTCACTTCTGCCGTGCGGTCTTAAGCACACTCTCTGTTTTTTTTTACCATTTACATTGCACAATTTCGAAAACAAAAAGTACTGTGCAACATTTATTGTATAGAGATTTCACGATGTATAAGAGACTTTTATAAAAAACTGAGATGATAAATAAAAAGTGATTTTTTAACATTTCATTACAAACCTAATTTTCTCTCAATTGGCTTGCGGTTTCAATTATTAGGAGCAGTCAAATTTGAGACAAGGAACAATATAGGTAAATTTTAGGGACACAATTATAAATCTTAATATACGAAACAAACTCTGGGAACCATAAACATTTATTTACAAACAAAAAACTGTTTAGTTAGAGTACGCATTTCTAACATTATGTTGTATTACGTTACGATCCATCAGTAAAATCGTTAATCAGTAAAACAAACAAACGAAAACTAAAAAGTGTAAAGTTGAGGTTTAAGTAGTTTTCGATAAACCACAAATAAGTTGATGAAATTTGTATAATTAAGTAAATCTAATTTTATATGCATAAACTCTTTCCTAACTTTTATGTACATAATCAACATACAATATTATTTTATATAACTTCTTTGAAAATGCAATACCAAGTTTATTTTAACTTTTTCTTTTCTTATTTTTTTTTTGTTATACTATTATTGAGCTTTTATAATATATTCTATAGCATAAAAAACCGGTTTTGGGAATAAAAAAATATATTTAAGAAAAAAGTGTGTAAAAAATAACTATAGAAACTGGTTTGTTAAGTTTTTTAAACTTTTTTCTACATAGATTTTAGTTTTTTTTATAGATTTTCATTATCTTTGTATAGTTTTTTATTGTTTGTTTCAAAAAAAATTGTAAGCACGAGCTAAAGGTAATTTATATTTTTTCGTTTGATTTTGTTCTTTGATTTACAAAAAAATATAAAACGAAAAAACGTTGAGTTGAGTATAGACGAAAAAAAAACTAATCGTAAATTCATTTTGTTGTAGTTTTATAAATAAGGCCGACTTTTTGAAAAAGGATTGATAATGATTATGAAATACACTTTTGCGCGGGAAAACAAATATTAAACCTTTTATTTAGTTAAATATTTACTGTTTGAAGACTGTTTACTCTTTGCATGATGATTATTTTTTCACAACACATTTGGTAGTTACAACCATAAAAATAAAGAATTAAGAAACTCACAGGTTTAATAATAAACTGTTATCAAATACTCATTTCTAAAGCACTTTAATGAAACACAAAGTTGCAAGCCAAATAAACATATAAATATAATTATTCCATTTTAGATAGTTTAGATTAGAGTTGAATATTGAAATAGTACAATATTGAATATATAAAGAATTGCAAAAGATGCAAAACAATGGTCGCTACAAACTTTTTGTGGATAAAAAGTTGATAAAAAGTGAAACAAAAATCATTAGAAATAAACTTTAGATAAAGCTATATGAATCGTTGCAACCCTCGTTCTTTGTATATGAAAAAAAGTAATTGTACGCAAATTTTTTATTTACTGAGGAGTGGATATGTTATTTTGTCAAACATTGTGTGTTGTTATGACGATTAAAAGGTTTTAATTATTTAATTACCTGGGTCTGGTTACTAGTAAATTTATTATATTACTGTTATGGATTTTTTGTTTAATTTATATTTTTAAAAATGATTATACAGTCAACTCTCCTATTACGCGATGCTTTTAAAACGCGATTTCCATATGACGCGCATTGAAAGTTGGGAACAGTTCTCCTATATCGCGACGTGACCTCCTTATTTCGAGTTTTTCATTAGCTTAACTTCATTAGCTCAACTTCTTGCTAACTTTCATTAGCTTAAAAATTAAATTAAATTAATTAATGATTAAATTATCAAAATAAATTTTATACATTTTGGCCATTTTATATAATTAATTCATGAATTAATCACAATCTAACGATGCATTTTTATAATGCAAATTTTATAGATGGCAAATCGAATCAAGACGCCGATAACGTGAATCCGACCATTTCCGATTTTTTCGAAACTTCGGTAATCGTTAGTATAATAAAAAAAATTTAATGTGTTTGGGTGGCTCGAAATTTCTTTAGAAATTTAATGATAATCAAAGATTAAAGTTAAATTGGTCTCGAAATGGTTATTCGATTTGATTAATTTTTTTTATATTTGGAAGGTACTCTAGTGAGGTCTTATAAAAATATTACAATGACAAAAAAAATTTATATTTTTTTGTATATATGATTAGTTTTATATATATAATATACAGTAAACCCTCCTACAACGCGACACTTCTATAACACGTTTTCGCTACAACGCGCTTCTTAAATTGAGGCATTTTTTCTCACAACGCGATTTTTTTCCTACAACGCGATTAAAAAAAATATATTTTAACACAAATCACTTTTCTCGCAATGTTTAAGATTTGATATGGGTTGTTTTGTTTAAATATCAAAATGTGTGTACTTTACAGTTAAAGTAAATTTAGAATGAAAAGAAATTTTATTGGACAAGGCAAAAAGTACCTGGAGGTCGCCCAGTATTCAGGTGGATCTACTCGCGACTGAGCTATATGAATGGGTTCTCAGCCAAACTAATCATCGGCACGGTGCATCAAAATCACACCTTGATCGATTTGCGTGCTCCTTCCTTGCACACACGTGCAAGAAAGGAGCACGCAAACCCGGAGACAATAGCACTATGGAGCAACTGACCGTTAAATTCACGAGCGTTGAAAGGACGTAACAAAAACAGCGTTCCTATTTTGCATTTAACAGCTAATTTATTTAATGATTTTGGATCAAGGGATCATAGCGAATTTCAAATCAATTTATATCCGTAAGTTGTTTCAACTAATTTTATACAGAATAGACACCACAAATAATATCAATCAGCGAAGTTTGAAAACAGTTCTCAATTTCGGATTGTGTGGAAATTGTTACTGCGTCAGTTAAAGAAATGCGCCAATCCACGTTCAATACTTGTTGTAAAGGATTATTACCGGAAATGGTAAATCAAAGAAATGCTGTTGAGCCAACTCAGGATGCATTTGGAAAAATACTGAATATTGTACACGCAAGTGAACGCGATGAGTCCTATGAAATAACATTGGGCAATATACAAGAATTAATTACGGAGGATGAAATAAACGAAGCAGATTCGGTTGCAATAGTCAGTAAAACACTGCTGATTGAAGATAGTAATTCTGAAAATGTATATCAAATGAAGAATGAAGATAAATCCAAGAAAATTACTATAAAAGATTTAGAAAAAGGTTTAGATATGGCGAAGAAGTTAACGAATTATTTTTTAGAGATTGATTCACTGGAAGAAAGAACTAAAAAATTAAGAAGAAATTTAGAAAATTGCCTGTCTGCCATTGACGAAATTTATAAAGATTTACTCGCAAAAAGAAAACAATCCTTAATAACTGATTTTGACCAAGCCGAAATTGATTGCAAGTACTAACGAACTTATTTCTTGTTCCAGTAGTACAAATTCTGGATATAGAACCAGTAAAACGTTCGCGGCAGAATCCTCTTATCCGATAAAGAAGAATTTGCATAAATAATACGCATCAACATATCTTTTTATATTTCAATTTTTATAAACTTGTATTTTTATTTAGTTCTTAATTTTTAAATACGTGAATTATTTTGTTGATTTTTATTAATTTATTATAACTTCATCGAAGGATTTCTAAAAAAATCTTAAATATTAACTCATTAAAGTTTCATTTTATTAATTTAAATGTAGTTTTTTATACTAGGAACCTAACCCCTTTTTTTCAATAGAATTCATGTCTCTTACAACGCGATTTCCTATTACGCGACGTTTTCTTAGAACGTATCTGTCGCGTTGTAGGAGGGTTGACTGTATGTGATTTCAAAAAATACATTTGTTTTCTTTTATTTTTTTCTATGTTAAAGATTAATTGTTTACTAAAAAGTAAAAACATACTAAAATTATATTGTTATTATTAGTTTGAATTTGTTTGTACTTTTTTTTGTGCCAATTACTAAAAACTAGTTTACCAATTCTATTGAACATTTTTTGTTTAGAAGTTATTAAATAATGCTTAATAAAAAAATCCACAATGAAAAACGTTTTGCTTATTTTAAATGAAATTATTCGGTTTTAGTTTTTCAAAAAAAATAATTTTTAAAAATGCCAATATCCAAAAGTCCCATTTTTCTTTTCTTTTTTCTTAAATATTTGGTCTTTCAATCAAAATATACTAAAATAACAGACAGGCGTTTTGATTCGTTGACCAGAGAACCCCATTTGAGTATTCACTAATAAACAATAAGAAAGGTTTCGATTTTCTCCATGTTTATAATTTGATAATTTAAACTTGAGTTTCTCTGATATTTTATCTTTTCACTTTAGTAGTGCTCTTGCTTGAAATGTCATTATGTAATGCGAAAACCACATATATTATTTCAAAAATTTTTATAAATTCTGTAAATATTTTAAAAATATTTGAAATATTTAATACTTATTTTAATTTAAAAGAAAATCCACCATCTGTAGACCAAATTTCAGGAATATCTACAACGGTCATGCTTTTTGTTAGTAAATATTCAAACGAGTTTGTCCGGTCAACGAAACAAAACGCCTGTCTGTGATTTTGCTATGTTTTGGACTAAATCTTTAGAAAACTTAAAAAAAGGGTATTTTTGAATTTAGCCATCCTTGAAAATTATATTTTTTGAAAAATTAAAACTAAACAATTTCATGTGAAAGAAGCAAAAAAACCAGTGTAATTTTTTTATTAAGCCTTATTTAATACCGTATAAACAAAAAAAGTTCAATAGAATCGAAAAACTTGCTTTTAGTGAACAGAATGGCACATAGTAAAAATAATTCAAATGTCTTTTTCTCAAAAACAAAAGATAACGCTTGTCTATAATTTTAGTATGTTTTAAGTAAATAATAAATCTTTAAAACATAAAAAAGAAAAGAAAACACGTTTGATAAATTAAAATTGCAAAAAATCATATAAATGATTGATGTCTATCATATAAAAGATGATAGTACTCTGCACAAGTCGTTCGAGCCCCTTCCTTCAAAAGGAAAAATGCACGAACGAATTAATCCTGCCCGGAGAGACGCTGCCATAAACGTGAACAAAGACCTGAATAAAGTCGCCGAATGGGGTGACCAAAACCTTGTCAATTTCAACTCTACCAAAACACAGCTGTTGATTGTTGCCAGATTAAAGACCGAGTTCCCCAAAGATATTTTATTCAGTATGTGTGATGTACCAATAGGTGAATGTAAAAACATTCGTTTATTGGGTGTCACAGTTTCAAATGACCTACTCTGGAACGATCATGCAATGGCGATGGCAAAAAGCGCGTCTAAAAAACTCGGCCTCCTAAATAGATGCAAAAAAATTTTCACTCCATACCAATTGCTCCATGTTTATAAGTCCTATATTCGTCCCTGTATGGAGTACTGTTGTCAAGTTTGGGGTGCTGCTTCTGTTTCCATCTTGGCCCTCTTGGACTCTGTTCAAAAGCGGGCTATACGAATTGTGGGTGATTGAACTTTGACATCAAAACTTGATTCCCTATAACATCGTCGCACTGTTGCTGACCTCGTTGTTTTTTACAAATATCGTCATCAGCAGTGCTCAGATGAAATCAGCGGCATCACGCCTCAAACTTATTCATACCCCCGTTCCACTCGGCAATCGGCTGCCGCAACCGGTGAAACGGTAAAGATCCCGCGCTGTCATACTGGCAGATCGCAGAGAGACTTCTTTGTCCGAACTGCGTACAAATGGAATAGTTTGCCGGAACACTTAGTCTCAGATGGCTTCAACCCGCAGATGTTTAAAAAAAGCGTTAATCTACACCTTAGAACGCCAGTTGTTGTGGGATCCAGGTCTAGACCTAGGTCTTAATTTATGTGCTGTTGAGACACATATTCTAAACCCTATTACACAACACATTTTATTAAAAAAAAAAAAATATATATAAATTTTTTTGTCAGTGTAATATTTTTATAAGGCCTCACCTTTCAAACAAAAATTTTACTTAAATTGAATAACCCGTTCGTGCACAATTTAACTTTAATTTTTGATTGTCACTAAATTTTTTAAGAAATTTAGAGCCACACTGTGTCAAACAAAACTAGTGAAAATATGAAAAAATTAAAAAACGTATTAATTTTTTTTATTACACTAACGATTACCGAAGTTTAAAAATAAAATCGAAAATGGTCTGGTTCAAATTTCTAATTTTATCGGCATCTTGATTCGATTTTTCATTTATATGGGTTTATTTGTGTAAACATTTTTTCTTTCTAAAATTCCATACAACGCGGTACGAATTGATTAAATTTATATTAGTTCTCAGTTTCCTATAACGCGTTTTCCATGTAACGAGAAAGTGGTTTCCATATAACGCGATATAAATTAATATGATTTGTCTTCTATATTTTTTTATTTTTCATAACTCGGTTTCCATATAACGCGGTACGAATTAATCGCTTTATAGGAGAGTTGACTGTACATTGAATTTCTTTTAACGGTAGTAACGATCCTGTAAAATTCACAAGTTTTATAAAAATATTGAATTTTTTACTAAACGGTTTGAGAAAAACTTTTTCCAGAAATCAAATGAAGTTATTCAACAAGTTTTCAGCTTCAATGAAGCATTCCTCAAACCATCCCGCAAACAAAGCAAATGCCCATCAACGAATTTTTATCTGCCCTCCAATAAACAAGCAACTTATCGATTTTTGAGTTTCAAAGCATGTGGTCTTATTGCTGGGTTGATTATTAACATAGACTTCAATCAAGTGCAACGAGACTTTAATCAAGTGCAAATATTGTACCTCAAAAATGTAGCTCATTGTAAGAATATCACCCTATGTTTTGTAGATTAAAGCCACACGCAATTTTTTCAGATTTGGCTAAAATCTTCTGTTACACATTTTCATCCAAAACAGACCCGTTTCTTCTGCGTTAAAAATTTAGTCTTGAGCGAACCACTATATTCGAATCTAGTAAGTTTTATGAGTAACCTAGCAGCCCTGACATCTACTGATGGAAATTCATCTCACATTTTGAATTAACAAGTAAAATTTTTTTTCCCATCGTCAGCTTAAAGTGTAAACCTGCTAAATCCACTTTTATCGTTATAACGTTTTTTATGCAATTCAAATAGTGTAAAAAAAGATACACAATCGAGGGTAAATTTCACTGTCAGTTTTATTTTTCAACCGTCAAAAACGCATGATGAGTAAAACTGTCAAATCCATGACTTCAAAAAGTTCAAAACAACAAAACTGCTAAATCCATGTTAACCGTCATTTTGTATCGAGCTTTTGGTACCGGCACGTGTGCTCCTGCAAATAATTACTTATTTCTGTGATAATAGTGTATTTGAAGGTTAAGCCTTAAAAAAAATACAAAGGTATGTGTTTGTATTGTTATCTTATTATATTTTTGTGTACATAATATCATAAAGGGCTATTATTTTGAAAACGTACATTTGTTTGTCGATTTTTAAATTTTCGATTTTTTAAAAGTCTGAAATTTTGATATAGTGTTGGTATTGACGCAAGAAAAAAGTGATTTCTGAATTATTTTTTTGTGTACTCTTAATCGGAGTTATGCGCGTGTCAATTTTTGAGGCTTTTTCACGATGTTTTGTTATGGTGTTCAATGTTTTGCTTATAGATCCTACAAATCTCATGCCATTTACGTATATTTTCGCAAGTAAAGAGGAAATAGTTGAATAATCGAAATGTGCAGGTTAGAAATTAATAATAATTTTTCTCTTTTCCTCTAGGTGGCAAAAAAATAGCCCAATAATAATAATTTCAATAATTTTTGTTTACGAAAAACCTGCTAAGTTCTATATTAAAAATTGAATTTGATTAGAAAAACCTGTTAAGTCACAAAAGTGGTTATAAAAAAATAAATACTGAATTAAATAACCTTTCTTTTATTTTATATTGTAAGGAATACAAATAAATGTTCAGAAATGTAAAAGCTTTTTAAAAAAATATATTCAATTTTTTTAAAAAATGTTTTTTGTCTCTCCTGATAATTTACTTTGTTGGCTGTTAGCAGGTTAACACTCTAAGCTGACGATATCCTTTTAGTCAGCGTTTTTTCTAATCTTAATTCGTCTAAAGAGTTGTTGATTATATCAATACCTCCTGCATGTGTTTTTTTAAATTCGTAGAGTTTTCTTTCCATTTTTTTATACTGGGTCTATAAACAATACAGTGTATGATGATTGTTTTGGATGTGTATGCTAAAGTTTTGATGCATAGACGACAGATTCTGGGGCCCTATTCCCGAACACGTATTTGTCAATCGACAATATTGTCAATTTCATCAAAATGCTTAACAACTTTGTACAATAATGGTATTCCATAACCCAAACTTATGTATCCTTATAGGGCAAGAGGCCGCTCTCTCTCACCCATACTCATTAAGGAACGATTACCGACACATGAAGTTTGGATCTTTGTGGCTTTGGCTGGGAACAGGTAACAAAGGGGGCATGAAATTCCTCCAAAGTTTCGTGAAAGTATAAATGTTAATTTTTTTATATATTCTTCGGGTTAGTACTAGAATTTTATGCCCTTTTCTTACCTGTTCCCAGCCAAAGCCACGATGATCCAAACTTCATATGCCGCTAATCGTTCATGCCTGAGTGCTTTTATAAAATAACGAAGGTCTGGCTCTCGCGGGGTCTTAGTCTATTAGACACAAACCTTAGATACAAAATTATAACAGATTACAACATATTTTTGTACAATAAAAGATGTCGTTGTTAGCAACTTTTTTGACAACTAATTTTTTTATCTTTAAACATGCATAATAAAATAAAAAAATATTTAATAAATAAATATGTTTTAATGATATCTATTAAAATATAATTATTTAATATTATTAAAGACTTAGTTTTGCAAATTATAAATTAATTTTTACGCCAATCGATGAAATTTGTATAAATAAGTCAACACACAAAACATAAAACAAAATTGTGATTTTGACAGTAACTATATTGTTCTTGTCAGATCCACAATATTGTTTAGATTCTACATAACTTTGGTATTTCGGAATACGAATTCCACAATATGGTCTAAATTGACAATATTGTGATTACATTTATGTGTTCGTGAATAGGGCCCCAGTACTGTCTACCGACAGTATGATATTTTAGATTTGTTCTCGGCTGAGAAATTGTAGTAAATGACCTCGGCCAGCACAAACAAATGTATATCTCGTCGTCGATATGAGTTTTAAGAAAAATCCTATACAAAAGTATACAATTTTGAGCACGTTCTTTGAATATCACTGAATTTTTTTTGGTTTTTAGAATTCCGTACTTTGAAAAAGGTACCCTATTGGTGAGACTTCGGTGTCCATCCAAATTTCTACATAATCGATTTTCTCACACACTATAAGTGCTATCAACTTGAAATTTTCTAGAGTTATAAAATGTATTTGTTCACGTCTACTGAAATCAAAAAAAATTGAAATATTTGTTTTTACCTGTATTTTATAGACATAGATAAGGAGATAGTAAAAGAAACGATTTTTTCAATGAATTTTTTTTTTTTTTTTAATAAAATGTGATGTGTAGTAGGCATTACACATAGGCGTAACTAGGTAGGGGCCCAGAGAGCCCGGCCCCCTCTAGACGAATTTTGGCCCCCCCTAGAGCACGAAGCTCATGAAGCATATAACAGTTAGGGAACTAAAGAAAATGCTGTTCAAAATTATTTCAAAACGTTAGCATCAATATTTAATTAAATTATTTGTTTTTTATTTGTGATATATGATCATCTCGATAGAAAAAACCACCTACCATTAAAGTATTAGAAATAAACCAAATCGAACTATTTATTGATAAGTTTGAAAAAAAATTTTACAGCTCATATCACTGATCTTCATTTCAATTTAATAAGTACTACCAATAATACTGCCACAAAAGTATTTACGAAATGGTCGCTTATCTTATTGGTTCACCATATTATCGAAGTTTAAAAGATAAAACATTTTCTTTCCAACATGTGACGTGTCAGATCAGATGTCAGAATTTCAAATGAATTCTAAATTTCTGGAAAACCACTCTTTCCAATTTGTTCAACGAAAAACATCGCAATAAAAACAATATAGACTTCGTTTTAAAAAATACGGTGTCATTTCTCCATAAGACCTAAAATAAGGTGACCAGATGTACTATTTTAAAGAGTATTATACTTTTTTCGAACAGGTTTTACTCTTTACTTTTTTTTAAGCAAAATGTGTTAAATATACTCTTTTACAAATTTATTTTTTTACGGATAATATATTACAAAATAGTGGAATGGAATCAGAATGGAATACGTTGAACGTTTCCATATTTCAGAAATGGAGTTTTATCATCAAAACAATTAGAATCAATCAACCTAATTTAACTGGGATTGAGGAGATTATAGAATTTTTTTTGTATCTCCCAGGCACTAATTCTGACTGTGAGAGAATTTTTAGTACCATAAATGGCTATTGGACGAAAGAGAAAAGTCAATTAACAGTCAAATCCCTAGAGAACGTTATGATGATCAAGAATAATATAAAAATGTCTTGCAGTGAATTTATGGAAGCAATCAAATTTGACACCGAATTGCTAGCAAAAAGTGCCAGCAGTGAAAAATACCTTTAATTATTATTGAAACGCAATTATAATCTTAATTTACCATTTTATAGTATTTTTTATTTAATATATTTTTAATTGATACAGAGTATGAATTTTCTGTATTTAATGTGATAAACCAAAAGAAATTATTTTAGTTTTAATAAATGTAAACAATGTTATTCATGAAATAAAGATTGAGCTACAAACCAAAATTTAAAACTCAACTGTTTTATTTTTTATTTTTTATTTAAAAATTAAGTCGACCTCTTCTAGTGTGCTTCCATATGGGGTATATGATTATGAGGTACTATTTCAGTTTCTATACTCTTTTCTGATTTGAAATATCTGGTCACCCTACTACAGATGTAAAGGTAATATTACCCATGGTAAAATTACCGGTAAAATTGGTAATATTACGTAATATTACTTAGGCTTGGTAAAATTGGTAAAATTGCAATAAAATTTTATTTACCTTTGATTAATAAAAATCAAAGTTTGTGCTTTTTTGTGGAATTGTAGAATATTTATTACATTAACAAGAATATTTATTACAACAAAATGCCCCTGAAAACCTAGATCTTAGTCCAAAATGCATCTGGGGTATTGAACACTTTTTAAACAGCTGTAGATAGAGACCATCCAAGGTTATTGATTCCAGCCAATCATTTCATTGCAGATGATATGCAGTTCGGTTCAGCAGTGCCTTTGTACAGTACCTTTGTATACTGGCGAGCAATTGATACAAATAACAGAGTAAAATTTATGCATTTCAGCGGTACACTGCGATGAACTGTTTTTCAATTGCAATACGTGGTGGGTGTGACAGATCGAGTGAATTAAAAATATTCTGTTGGAAAAACAAAATGCTTCATTTGGCTCTATAGCAGTTGCGGTCGGATAGCAGACGGATTTCTATATTATTTTTTCGCTTTGAATGTTAGATTGAATAATTTTGTGAAGTTCGTAGATGTCTTTATTGTTGGCCGCAAGCATAGTTCGTTTTCTCACAAATCGTGATTCTTATATAGTAAGTTAGAACATTTGGAAATAATTTGAAATTAATTTGGTTCGCGTTGCAATTTTACTTTAAACGAAGCACAAACAGCAGCAGATCGATGGAATTCTCAAACGGTTAAGAACACATAACGCAACGAAATATTATCAGCCCTTCATTATAAATTTTTGTTTCGAGTTTGAGAAAAAAATTTTTAGCCATTTGCCTTTTATATTTTTCCCATGAATGAAACAATGAAACAATGCACGAATTAGATTTTGATTGTTGCCCGCGTAATTAATGTCTCTATCCCATCGTCGGTTGTGACATATGTGGAGTGACACGTCACAGGTTTACTGCCGTTGACAATTATCAATTGCTGAAAAAACGTTGAATGGGATGCATCGCATATAGTTTGAACATATATTAAGTTTCAATGAATATACTTGGTTTTCTGTAGACTAACTTTTTGAATTTGTGCCATTCAAATGTTTTATATTTCCATTCCATGTGTAATACTAATATGTAAACATTTTCGAATATAGTATTGTCCTTACAAACGCATAACTTCGACATAATAGTGAAGAAAGCAGTCATCGTTGTAGCCAGTTGGTCCAGGATTTGTTCCATTTTTGCAGATATGCAAACAATGTGTTGTCCGTTTTCAAGATGTATTGCTAAGTATAAACAACAGCCGATTTTCGTATATTTAACCCCATAAAAAATATTTGATTTGCATCTAATGTTTTTATAAACTATAGAAATGATTGTGATATAGTCGTACATTTTGAATTAATTAAAAATGCAACCATAATTTAATTTTTTGATCCAGTTTTATATTTTACCTATTTTACCAATATTACCAATCTTACCGGTAATTTTACGGTAAAATTACCATAAAAATATTTTACCGGTAAATTTACATCTGTACACCCTACCTAAAACCACACCGAAACACCAACACTACTCGTAGTTTCAAGTTTGTTTGTATCGCCATTAGCAAATTGATGGCGTAATTCGAAATCTGATGGATTTATTTCTGGAATTATCTGAATTCTGTATGGCTAAAAATGAAGATCGTTGTGCACAGTACTGCATTAAATGGTTGGGGGACCGTGTGATTACTGTAAACAATGAATTGTTATTTTTGGACTAATTTTTATTTTTTTAATAGCTTTGACACAGGGTGCCTCAAAATATGTTAAGAAATTTAGAGACTAGGAATATTGATTTTGTATAATTTTTGTTTGTTTGAAAGTTACTAAGTAAGGATTTATAATTTATACGCATGGAGGGATCAGTTTTTATTAATTTGTTAATTTTTTTCTATTTTTTGATCCACGGGTGTGACAACCCCGCGTACTCCAGTCCCTGCTATTGGCGGCATATGAGTTAACGTGAGATATCGCATACCACTGGCAATAGCAGTGAGATATCACTAGCCAAGGTGATTTCTTAGGGGTGGTGGCGGATGAACCGTATTCAGTCAACGGTAGCACTCTCAATCTTAGCTAATGAATATTCCTTGATGCTGGAACGCTGTAACTTGCTCGAAGAAACGAGCCTTCATATAACTATATATCTGAGCTTTAATCAACTGCGTCCCATAATCAAGGATTATGCCATTAGTTGGACTATTGGCAAACCAATTTTAGTTTTGTTCCTGCAAATTTTTAAAACAAATTTGCTTTTTATCTCTTATTTTATTTTTATTTTCCCTACCCTATCACGAAATATTGGCCTATGTCATATTTTATATGTGATAGGATTTATGGTTTAGTTATCCATTATTTAACAAAAAAATATTAAAAAAAAAACAGATTTGCGTCCATTAACATCCTTTGAACGCATGTTGTTGTGGGACCTTGGTCTTAAAAGGTTTTTATGTGTTGTTGTGACACATATTGTAATGCCTACTACACATCACATTTTATTAAAAAAAAAAAAAAAAAAAATACAATTTATAATTTTATATGATTTTTTCAATTTTAATTTGCCAAAAATGTCGGTTTTAAAAAGAACATTTTTTCTTTTATTTTTATGATTTAGAGATTAATTATTTAAACAAACACATATCTAAATATAAACATAAATATCTGAAACCAGCGTACTGAACCATAAAGTACTGAACCAGCGTTTCATCTACTTTGCACGTGTCTAGCATTCGCCCTGTTTACGGAAAACTCTTGGAACGCACACATTTAAAACTCTCACTGACCTGGGTAATTATAAACTCACGCAAATACTTAGCTTCATGAGAAGCTCCAAATAGTTCGAGTCGGGGAACGAGATTCTTTGGTATCACAACCTACGTATTTTGGTCTTACTATGTCGTCCTGATGTTGTGTTTTTGGTGACAGTTACTGCATACTAACCTAACATAAATAACCTAGAAAAAAAAATATAATTCATAGTAAATTTGAAAAAAACTTCAAATTGACACACCCGTTATGTATTAAAAGAAAGAAATAAAAATGGAAAATTTATTAATTATTTTACTCAGCAATATTAGGGGGCCAGGCCCACCCTAGAACAATTTCCTAGTTACGCCAATGGCATTACAATATGTGTCACAACAACACATAAAAACCTTTTAAGACCAAGGCCCCACAACAACATGCGTTCAATATTTTTTTGTTAAATAATGGATAACTAAACCATAAATCCTATCACATATAAAATATGACATAGGCCAATATTTCGTGATAGGATAGGGAAAATAAAAATAAAATAAGAGGTAAAAAGCAAATTTGTTTTAAAAATTTGCAGGAACAAAACTAAAATTGGTTTGCCAATAGTCCAGCTAATGGCATAATCCTTGATTATGGGACGCAGTATATTTTTCAATGATTAAAGCTCAGATATATAGTTATATGAAGGCTCGTTTCTTCTAGCAAGCTACAGCGTTCCAGCATCAAGGAATATTCATTAGCTAAGATTGAGAGTGCTACCGTTGACTGAATACAGTTCATCCGCCAGCACCCCTAAGATATCACCTTGGCTAGTGATATCTCACTGCTATTGCCAGTGGTATGCGATATCTCACGTTAACTCATATGCCAATAGCAGGGACTGGAGTACGCGGGGTTGTCACACCCGTGGATCAAAAAATAGAAAAAAATTGAGTTTGATTTAGAAAAATCGAGAAAAATTGAAATATTTCCAAAATGATAATCCCCCCCCCCCCCCCCCATCCCCCCCTCCACAGCAAAGTAATTCTGAACTAGCCAAAAAAACGTTTATTAAAATAACTAAAAAATTATAGAATGGGTCGACCGACACATTATTGCTTATCTGTGTCCATTTATGGTTTGCAACACATTCGTTTTGAGTAATAATAGCTAGCTCTTATACTTTCGAAAATCAAACTTATTTCTGTCACAGTACGTTTAAAGTATTATTTTACCAGTAAACTTTGCTCCGGCCATTCTTATTCATACCACACAATGCAATGTTTATTAAAAAAGGCGGTTAAGTTTTAGTTTTCATTTCACATTGATATTACTGAGATTTATATAATGAAACCCAGGTGTTCATATTGATCAAATGAAATAAAATAATTTATTATTTTCGACGCGTAATTATGATCTGTAATTCTTCTTATTTATCTTTTGATTTAATTTACAAGTTTTATATTCCAATAACTTTTATTATTTCATATTGGTTCTACAGTATTTAATGTAATCAACTTAAATTGCTGAGTAGTGTTTTTTACTTATGCAGTGATTTTTATTCTTATGTAAGCTACAACAAAAGAAAAATAAACTTACAACTTATATAGTTTAATTAGTTTTGTGGCGTACTTATATACTATAATTGGTTATGTTTTGTGGTAAGATTTTATATTGTTATAATTAATCATTTCAGATAGTATTTTAAGCACAGTTCATCAACTTTGTTTAAAGCAATAAGTTTTTCGTTATTTTGAAAAAGCACGATTTTTAAATATCTCTTGTACCACTTAGGAGAAAAAGAAAGTAATAAATCATCTTCTATTCAACATGATATTACCAGAATATTAGATTTTTGTGATATAAATAAAAATTGTTTCTGTTTATTTTGTTCAACTACAATGGTGTCACTAAAGTTTTCAATGGTGTCACTGAAGTTATAATGCATATTTTTAGAGTATCCAAGTAGACCCTTTATGTTTGAAGAAGTAACACCAGTAACATTAATACCAGAGTGTCAGTCACATAAGCTAAACTTTATAACATAATTTGTCTATTATCTTTGGGGTTTGTCTTATACATATTTTCGATTTTGATATTTGAGCCTAAACTTTTTTATTATATTGTTACGTTTTTCCAACCTCCCTTCGAATTGGCCTTACTCTCAATTCGATAAACGCAATTCCCATTCTCTTCAGAGTTCGATCACTGATTAGTAAGCACAAACACCAGGTTTTATTAAGTATTCAACAACTTAATTAATCCACAATCTGAAAATAATACAGCAAACAATATTCCTAACTAGAAAACTCTTTCAACAGCTTCAGAAACTCCAACGGTTGGTTGTAGAAATTTCCAGTAATACAACGTTCAAAATAATACACAAAATATTTCTTCTCAATAACACTTAAAACTTTACTCACAAAACTAATTTAAAAATCACTTTTAACTTTGCTATCGCAGGTTTAAAATAAAACTAATTCTGTCTTGCAAGACATCCCTCTTTATTTTGCATTATCTAGATCATTCGAGGTAACTTTTTAGAAACCTTGAGAAAATAGTAGAATATTCGATTAATTTACGTTATGCTGATTTGATTCATAAAATCATTCAATTTTATTCATTGTCGACCCAAGTTCTAAGAAGTACAACAAAAACACTATTCATTTCATTAATTTGTTGTAGTATAATTATGTATTATTATTGTTGATTTAATTTTCATAGAAATGACCGTAATCGTCTAGATTTTTCTGTAATCGTCCAGATTTTTCTATAATCGTAACAATATTATTGGATCGTTAAATATTGTGGGCTATTTCTGAAATATTGAGAATTTAAATGACATAAAAAAATTTTTTCGTAAAACATAACATACACGTTTTTATACACACATATATTTAAAAGTATTTAAATGCATCGACTTAAAAATAAAATCCTTCTGAGCTACATTGGTTACTCTGCTAGTCTTCTGGTGTTGTTTCATCGAAGCGAATGCCGCAAAGTTCTGCAAAATCCCTTCATTTGTTAAAAATAATTTTTGTAACTGTTCAGAGAGTGAATTTGTAAACGACAGCAGATCGTGCAGCATAGAAAAAAAGGATGGTTTTTCTATACGATTTTTTAGATCTTCGGCATCCCGGGATTTAAAATTTATGAGTCACATAGTACCAGGAAAAATAAAACACCACGGGATTGCAATCCCTACGTGACTCCTCTTATGTCGAATCGTTTTTTTGTTTGTTTGTTTGTTTTCCTTTATTTGTCTCAGAGAGAAAGAGTTATTATTAGTTTACCCTAAACTGACCAGAGCCAAATCGTTAAAATGTGCGACAAAATGCAAACATTCTTCCAAATACTAACTAATTAGAATTTCTATTGCGAGAAAGTGGAACGGTGAAAACGTGCTAGGTAGATTGTGCATAAATTTACTATTTAATGCTTTCCTTTACTATTTGTTTACTATTTAATTCTTCAAAAAATTCTTTTATTTTAATTGGACTTTCAACCGTTAGGAAATGTGGTTGCAGTGGTTCGTACATTTTCTAAATTCTTTCTAGTGCTGGCATTACCGCCAGCCAGCGAGTTTCACTGTATCCAATAAGTTGGTTATATTCGACATTACTTTTGCCGCAGAACTCCTTCAACGTCTCCAGTAAAGACAGTAAAATATCCAAATTTTTTTAACCCCGCCATTTAAATCAGCAGCATTTCTTATTGCATTATTTAGAATATGGGCTGCGAATCCAATACCCAATACACTCTGGTTCAAATTCGAGTTTAGCTTGTTTTTAAATTTTCACCCCTTGACGTGACACCACTAAAATTGGAGTTCGTGTTATCAGCGCAAATTGCAACTAACTTTTTGTTAATGTTAAATAACAACAAGAAAACAAAATAACAACAAAATTTGTTCAAGCTACTGGAGCTGGCGGCTTATAGCAACGCTTTTATCTTATAGCAACGCTTTTATTTTATGTTTATCTGTATCTATATGTCTTTTAATATCATAATGTTCACTGTTAATTTTCAAATTCACTCCGACTGGTAATACACTAAACTTTTGCGTCGTTATATTTTGATTTTTTTTATAAAAGGATAGTCCAATTCACTATCGTATAAGAATTTACGTAAACGTTTTCTATCCGTCTTGATTTGCAGGAGAACTTTTTAAATATAATTTTAAAAATTAGTATAAAATTACCTTTTTTAGTAGTTTAAAACTTTTGTTACACAAGTAAAGACTGCAAAACAATTGAAACAATTTATTTTAATTTTACTAAATAATTAATATCTTTTCTGTATTCTGTAAGTATAAAAGGTATACAGTATACCTCTCGTTCTATCTTTTGCAAATCTATACCATTTATCAAGTTTTTATGCTGTTTGCTTTGTTTGTTCTTTATTGAGAAAAAAAAATTATATATTAGAAAATAATAATTTTACTTTTGAGCTTCCTAGTTAAAGTGTGTTTTAAACAGAGTTTGAAACGCTACTTATATCACTCTTTTACTTTGTCCTTTCAGTGCGTAGCTTAAAAAAAATATAACACTCCCACATACAGGAGTGAAAATAATAAAATATCATTCTTGCTACTAAATTGAAATAGTACATTATATACCGAGGTGATAATAGCTATTTATGTACCAAGGGCGTTATGTAGGTTATTACGCCCGGAAAGCGACGTAATCCAGCCCGAGGGCCTTTGGCCCGAGGGATGGATGTCGCTTGATGGGCGTAATACCCAATAACGCCAGTGGTGCATACAAGATTTTATGCTTCACTTAATAAGCTAAAAACTAAGAAAGAATTTAATTTGTTAGTCTATATTGCTATGCAAAAAAATACAAATGTATCCCAGTATACCAAGAAAATAAATATTTTGAAGTTTAAATTAATTATTTGTTGTTTGTGCGTTGCTATAAACAAATTCTCCCAAATTTTGTAGCGTAGTTTGCCATGAGAAAAAACAGTTTGAAGTTTCAAATAATTATTCATCAGAACTCTGAATTAGTCCTAAACAATAATGGATTTGCAATTGCCAGAGTTTATTAAGCAAAATGCTCAAAAAGCAACGGAATCTTTATTGCCAATAAAATCCAAACAACAATATGATAAAGATTACGGGATTTTTCGTTCATGGAAATCAAGAAATAAAGTACAGGCAGTGAATGAAAATGTGTTGTTAGCATACTTTCAAGAATTGGTAATTCTAATTTGTTTATACATTTTAATAAGTAAATTTATTAATACAATTTTTTATTTAGTCTGAAAAGTATACCCCGAATTCACTGTGGACCAAATACTCCATTTTAAAATCTACCCTAACAGTTTACGAAAAAATTGATATTTCAAAATATAACCAATTGCTTTCGTTTTTAAAAACAAAATCAAGAGGTTATACGCCAAAAAAATCTCAAGTTTTAACCGGCAATCAGGTTGTGACTTTCATAAAAGATGCTCCGGATGACGTTTATCTGTTGCATAAGGTAGTTTTGGTTATGGGAGTCTTTGGAGGCTTAAGAAGAGACGAAATGGTAAAAATGTCAGTTGAGGATGTAACTGATAAAGGTTCCGTTTTGATTGTAAAAGTGCCAGAAACTAAAACAGGTACGTCAAAAGGCTTTTACGTACGTCAAACAAATGGGACACGTTTTTTTCTTACATATAGAAACAGAAAGTGTACAATGCAACCAGTTGGAAAAAATACGATAGGCAGTGTTCCAAACACTATTGCTAAGTTCTTAAAACTAGAAAACCCTCACTAGTTTACTGATCATTGTTGGAGACGCACTTCGTCTACTCTCTTAATTGAAGGGGGTGCGTCTTTCGAAACTCTTAAATTGCACGGCAAATGGAAGAGTGACACTGTAGCACAAGGCTACATAGAAGAAAGCATCACTTCGAAAAATAGAATTTCCAACATGATTGCAAGTGCTGTAGGTTCATCTGAAGGAGAAACAAGTGCTATTTCTAGTTTTGAAATCATCTCGAATGTTCAAGAACTACCATCAACATCATCAACCTACCCCATATCAAATAAAATGATAACTGTATCGGACAATCTTTCCAGTAAATCTGTTGATTTTTCTGGCAAGTTTGAAAATTGCCATTTTTATTTCGAAAAGTAACATTCTGTATTGAAAATTTTGATTTAATTTGAATAAAAATTATTAATTAATAAACATTTTTTAAAACTTTTTAAATTAAAGGCAAAAATACAATTTACGACAAAAACAAACTGTCTAGTATGCCATGAGGATAAACATTTTGAAGTTTAAAATATTATTTTAGTGTATTAAGAGCGGGTGTTATGAATTCATAATGCCCTCTCATAACGCCCCGGTTTTTATGGATGCGTTTATATATCGCGTATCCAAGACTTTATAATAACATTATATGCATGTGAAGCATAAAATAAATTTTCTACATTGAGGTGGATATTAATTCGCGAGAAACGAAGTTTCGAGCGAATTAAGCACCGAAATGGAGAAAATTTTCTTCACCGAGGTTTATATACTATTTTTTTTACTACTTGATATAAAAAATGCACTAAAACTCTTTAATTATTCACAAAATAAAATGTCAATTAATAAGCAAATGGTGAATAAATAAAATTTTTGATTTGGTGAAACATTGTGTATCATATCATTGGATTGCGTATTGGATATTTATTATTCAGGACTGCTTAGTTAGAAATTTATTTTCAATGAATTTTCTTAAAACTATATAAAAATCACATATGCTTTACATTAAAATATATAGCTTTTATTTATTTTTGACATGAATTGAATTGAATTGAAAATCTGTTCAATATTGTTGAGTCAAATTTAGAATTTTTATAGTCTACAACTGACAACTAAACTAAATTTCTACAGAATTCTGTTTAACACGAATTAAAATTTCAAATAAACTAAACTATAGTTGCAAAGAAATTTTTGCATTCATTCATTATTTATTATTATTAAAATAAAATCAAAACGCTTATTATTTTTTAATATATTATTATTATTTTAAGAAGAAACTAAAAAAATTCAAAGATGAACTCAGTTAACAAACGAACAAACATTATATTTTCATTATTTACTAAGGTGCTAAAATACTTATTATTAGGTGTGGGGAATAATTATTAGTAACCTTAGCTGAGAAAAATACCTTTTGTCTTGGGTTTTTGAGTAAATAATTGAAATTTCTCATGCAAGTAGTAAAAAATAAATATTTTCTTTCAAATACTCAAAACTTTTACTTTTGCGTCAAATTTGATGCTTTTCAACGTAAAATGCTTGATTCGTTCAATTATTCATGCATTGTTAGAAAAATGAATATAAAGGATGACGTAGAGGGACTAATTTTCTTCTTTTACAAATCGAATGAAAGAACTGGAAAATGTAATCTGCTCCAAAGGAGTAAAATCGAAAAAACAAAAATTTTACTCTTACGAGTAAGAACGATATTCAAATTATGAACATTTTAATTTTTGAATATTATTTCAAAGGATTGAAATGAGTGCTCGAATAAAGACTCGTAAACTCTGGTTTAAAAATTTAAATTTTTATGAATTTATACGCAAAACTGCATCTTTTTAAGTAAAATATTTTGTATTTTATTTTTCATAATAATATTGCACTGGTTTGTTCTCTCAATATGGTTAAATCAACATATACATAACATTATACAAACTGCAAGAAAAAACTGTGAAGCCATTGCTCTGACTAAGATATTGCGCAAACTATACGTAGGTAGATGATTATTTCGATGATGCGGGCAAATGTGGTGGAAATATTTATTTCGTGGGACAGATTTCTCCGTGGGACAACGCAATAAAATGCGTGACATTTCCACGCAGCGTGGGACGTCTGGTCAGCTTACTACCCATAAACGTGCGTAAATTTTTAATTTGATTCAAAATTGTACAATTATTGCGAGCTTCTTTTAAATCTATAAGAAAAACCTACCACAAAAAAATAATAGTTTCTCCCTCCCTGTTACTGTATAAAAAAAATGAACAAAGATTGACGTTTAGGATACGTTTTGGATTTTATTATAACCAACCAATCATATAATTTTTGCTATTTTATGAATTGAAAATTCATAAATGAATTTGACAGCAAGTTTTCATAACATACTTTGAAAATATTTGCATAACTTAAATATTTGTTCGTGTCATTAGAAAATATTGCTTGTCCATTATAAAACATTCACTATCATAAAATCACTGGAAATAACCCAATAAATTTAAATTACTCCCGTAATTATTTTCCTTCATTTTATAAAAATTAGCACAACTATCAAGAAAACTTTTGATATCTTATAGGATTTTACATTTTAGAATTGTTTTTAATTTATTGTTTTAAAAAAGTCTTGTAAAGTTTGTACAATATGATATAGATAAAAAACAAGGCCAAACAGTCAGGGTTCTCCAAATAAGTGGGGTATAATTAGGTTGTGTTCTCCTGCATGTACTTACTTTTAAGTTTATATAAATTACCAATGTCCAATAACAATTGAAATTTGAATGTTAAATACTGCACTATGAACTCTCGAGGAACGCTATACTAATGAAATCGTGGCTCAGACGTGGCTCAGACACGAATATCTTATAAACAAAACACAATCGTTCTTCTAAAAGCGGTGATGCCGCGCACCTTATTGTACGATAGAATTTTGTCACAATACGCACCCTCGGCGTTTTTGGAAGAACGATCGTGTTTTGTTTATAAAACTGATTTCATCAGAAGATTAGAAGCAATACGACCACCTTTCGTATCGGTGGCGCTCTAGTCCTTGATACAAAGAACGATAACGGTTTGAATATTGCGGTGAACTGTACTTTAGTCGGGCCAAAATAATATGTAACGTAATAATTATATTATCAGATATATTTCAATTAATAGTATGCGGCAAAATTGATATATTAGTTAAGTAAATCTTCTAAAAATTAGACGAATTTACAAAATAACAGTGCATTGAAATTTTTATAGTGTATAATTCTATCACGATTGGATGGTTTTATTGAATCGATGTATTGATAGTATCAGATTTTTGGGGGGGCCAATGCCCCCCCCCAGCCCTACCCAATTGACGCCTCTGAGTAATAGTACATTATAAACCGAGGTGATAAAGTAAATTTTCTACATTGAGGTGAATATTAATTCGCGAGAAACGAAGTTTCGAGCGAATTAAGAGCCGTAATGGAGAAAATTTGCTTCACCGAGGTTTATATATTATTTTTTTTTACTACTTGATGTAAAAAATGCACTAAAACTCTTAATCATACACAAAATAAAATGTCAATTAATAAGCAAATGGTGAATAAATAAAAATTTTAATTTGGTGGAAAATTGTTTATCATATCATTGGATTGTGTATTGGATATTTATTATTCAGGGCTGCTTACTTAGAATTTTATTTTCAATGAATTTTCTTAAAACTATTTAAAAATCACATATGCTTTGCATTAAAAAATATAGCTTTTATTTATTTTTGACATGAAATTGAAAACCTATTCAATTGATGAACCAAATTTGAATTTTTTTAGTCTACAACTCACAACTAAGCTAAATTTCAACAGAAATGTTCAACACGAATTAAAATTGCAAATAAACTGACCTGTAGGAAGAAACTAAAAAAATTCAAAGATGAACTCAGTTTAACAAACAATCAAAAGTTATATTTTTGTTATTTACCAAGGTGCTAAAATACTTATTATTAGGTGTGGGGAATCTGAATTAGTAACCATAGCTGAGAAAATTAACTTTTGTCTTGGGTTTTTGAGTATATAATAGAAATTTCTCATGCAAGTAGTAAAAATAGTACATTTTGATGCTAGGACGTAAAGCTAAAGATTTTAGACGGATGTCGAGTTTGCAAATCGAGGCGCTAGCCGAGATTTGCACCCACATTAAGTCCAAAATAGCTTACGTCCGTGCATCATATACTATTTTTTATACGCCGCAAGCAAAATATTTTAAGAAAATTGGTTTACTCTAAATTAAAATTATAAATTTACATAAATTTTAATATAAAAATATGTGGAACAAGTAATCTTTGACAAAATATTTATTATTTTTTCCAAATTATTGTGTAGCTATGACAACAAACGATAACAACTATTTTAATTGGATAATGAAATTTTGAATTGAAAGCAACCCTTTGATAAAAATTTTTATTTTTCATAGAATTTAAACAAATACAAACGCTCTTTACTTTTTTAGACGTAGCTATGACAACAAAATAAATAGTTGAAAAGTGATACTTTAAAGCCGCAAATCACAGTAATAAAGGAAAACTTTAATATGCAGGCGAATAAAAAAATTATTATTATCATTGCAATAAATTTTAATGCGTATAATTTAACTACAATAATTTCTAGTTATCATTGCATGTAATGAGTGTCAAGTAAAAACAGCAATATACCGATTTGAAATTAGTATAAAGCTCTATAGAGCACCTCCGATATCATAGCCCTACACTGATTCACGCCAAAATTAGATTAGTGTTTTTGATTAAATTTTTATGGTCGTTATGGTGATTTTTTGAATTTTTTTTTATTGAGAATTAATTTCAAAATGGCGCACAAGTTCACGATTTTTTTTTGTGCTAAAAATGAGTTAGACTTCTATATATCGGAGGTTTTGGCATAGCACAAAAACCATTTTATACAGCTGTCAAATTTAATAAACAAACTAAACGCCATTATTATTTTTATTTAAAGTATTGCTTATGCGGACCGTTTTTGCCGAAAAAAAACTAGGCAGTCGGGTTCAGCTGATTGTATTTCGCAAACACGTTTTTTGTTGTCTTTAATTTGTTTTTATTATAGTTGCATTATTATTATTTTTGCAGTAAATTTTAATACATAATTATTCTGATTTATAATTATTATTTGACAGGTTACATACATCAATACATACAGCAAAATAACGATTCGAAGTTTAAGGAAAAAGCTATAGTTTTTTAGATACTACTGTCGATGTTAGCATAGCTTTCGAAATACGTATTTAGTGAAATAAAACTCAATTTAACAAGAATAGGCGTTTATTATTTTATTAACTAATTTTGTTATGAACAATGTCAAATATATACATTGAATGACAGTTCTTTTAAATATATTTATCATTTAGAACAATTTTTTAAAATTTAGAACAGTAAATTTCATTTTATCATTTGGGAATCGTATTTTAGTGCAAAATGATAATGAAAAAATATAAACGAGTGAGGATAAATTGAACGATTTTATCATTTATCACTGTATTTTTAGGGGATTAGACCACAGTAGGTTTAACTCAATAAAAAATTCACACACTTCTTGCAAACAGTTTTCAGTAATTATTTTCCTTCATTTTATAAAAATTAGCACAACTATCAAGAAAACTTTTGATATCTTATAGGATTTTACATTTTAGAATTGTTTTTAATTTATTGTTTTAAAAAAGTCTTGTAAAGTTTGTACAATATGATATAGATAAAAAACAAGGCCAAACAGTCAGGGTTCTCCAAATAAGTGGGGTATAATTAGGTTGTGTTCTCCTGCATGTACTTACTTTTAAGTTTATATAAATTACCAATGTCCAATAACAATTGAAATTTGAATGTTAAATACTGCACTATGAACTCTCGAGGAACGCTATACTAATGAAATCGTGGCTCAGACGTGGCTCAGACACGAATATCTTATAAACAAAACACAATCGTTCTTCTAAAAGCGGTGATGCCGCGCACCTTATTGTACGATAGAATTTTGTCACAATACGCACCCTCGGCGTTTTTGGAAGAACGATCGTGTTTTGTTTATAAAACTGATTTCATCAGAAGATTAGAAGCAATACGACCACCTTTCGTATCGGTGGCGCTCTAGTCCTTGATACAAAGAACGATAACGGTTTGAATATTGCGGTGAACTGTACTTTAGTCGGGCCAAAATAATATGTAACGTAATAATTATATTATCAGATATATTTCAATTAATAGTATGCGGCAAAATTGATATATTAGTTAAGTAAATCTTCTAAAAATTAGACGAATTTACAAAATAACAGTGCATTGAAATTTTTATAGTGTATAATTCTATCACGATTGGATGGTTTTATTGAATCGATGTATTGATAGTATCAGATTTTTGGGGGGGCCAATGCCCCCCCCCAGCCCTACCCAATTGACGCCTCTGAGTAATAGTACATTATAAACCGAGGTGATAAAGTAAATTTTCTACATTGAGGTGAATATTAATTCGCGAGAAACGAAGTTTCGAGCGAATTAAGAGCCGTAATGGAGAAAATTTGCTTCACCGAGGTTTATATATTATTTTTTTTTACTACTTGATGTAAAAAATGCACTAAAACTCTTAATCATACACAAAATAAAATGTCAATTAATAAGCAAATGGTGAATAAATAAAAATTTTAATTTGGTGGAAAATTGTTTATCATATCATTGGATTGTGTATTGGATATTTATTATTCAGGGCTGCTTACTTAGAATTTTATTTTCAATGAATTTTCTTAAAACTATTTAAAAATCACATATGCTTTGCATTAAAAAATATAGCTTTTATTTATTTTTGACATGAAATTGAAAACCTATTCAATTGATGAACCAAATTTGAATTTTTTTAGTCTACAACTCACAACTAAGCTAAATTTCAACAGAAATGTTCAACACGAATTAAAATTGCAAATAAACTGACCTGTAGGAAGAAACTAAAAAAATTCAAAGATGAACTCAGTTTAACAAACAATCAAAAGTTATATTTTTGTTATTTACCAAGGTGCTAAAATACTTATTATTAGGTGTGGGGAATCTGAATTAGTAACCATAGCTGAGAAAATTAACTTTTGTCTTGGGTTTTTGAGTATATAATAGAAATTTCTCATGCAAGTAGTAAAAATAGTACATTTTGATGCTAGGACGTAAAGCTAAAGATTTTAGACGGATGTCGAGTTTGCAAATCGAGGCGCTAGCCGAGATTTGCACCCACATTAAGTCCAAAATAGCTTACGTCCGTGCATCATATACTATTTTTTATACGCCGCAAGCAAAATATTTTAAGAAAATTGGTTTACTCTAAATTAAAATTATAAATTTACATAAATTTTAATATAAAAATATGTGGAACAAGTAATCTTTGACAAAATATTTATTATTTTTTCCAAATTATTGTGTAGCTATGACAACAAACGATAACAACTATTTTAATTGGATAATGAAATTTTGAATTTAAGGGTTGCTTTGATAAAAATTTTTATTTTTCATAGAATTTAAACAAATACAAACGCTCTTTACTTTTTTAGACGTAGCTATGACAACAAAATAAATAGTTGAAAAGTGATACTTTAAAGCCGCAAATCACAGTAATAAAGGAAAACTTTAATATGCAGGCGAATAAAAAAATTATTATTATCATTGCAATAAATTTTAATGCGTATAATTTAACTACAATAATTTCTAGTTATCATTGCATGTAATGAGTGTCAAGTAAAAACAGCAATATACCGATTTGAAATTAGTATAAAGCTCTATAGAGCACCTCCGATATCATAGCCCTACACTGATTCACGCCAAAATTAGATTAGTGTTTTTGATTAAATTTTTATGGTCGTTATGGTGATTTTTTGAATTTTTTTTTATTGAGAATTAATTTCAAAATGGCGCACAAGTTCACGATTTTTTTTTGTGCTAAAAATGAGTTAGACTTCTATATATCGGAGGTTTTGGCATAGCACAAAAACCATTTTATACAGCTGTCAAATTTAATAAACAAACTAAACGCCATTATTATTTTTATTTAAAGTATTGCTTATGCGGACCGTTTTTGCCGAAAAAAAACTAGGCAGTCGGGTTCAGCTGATTGTATTTCGCAAACACGTTTTTTGTTGTCTTTAATTTGTTTTTATTATAGTTGCATTATTATTATTTTTGCAGTAAATTTTAATACATAATTATTCTGATTTATAATTATTATTTGACAGGTTACATACATCAATACATACAGCAAAATAACGATTCGAAGTTTAAGGAAAAAGCTATAGTTTTTTAGATACTACTGTCGATGTTAGCATAGCTTTCGAAATACGTATTTAGTGAAATAAAACTCAATTTAACAAGAATAGGCGTTTATTATTTTATTAACTAATTTTGTTATGAACAATGTCAAATATATACATTGAATGACAGTTCTTTTAAATATATTTATCATTTAGAACAATTTTTTAAAATTTAGAACAGTAAATTTCATTTTATCATTTGGGAATCGTATTTTAGTGCAAAATGATAATGAAAAAATATAAACGAGTGAGGATAAATTGAACGATTTTATCATTTATCACTGTATTTTTAGGGGATTAGACCACAGTAGGTTTAACTCAATAAAAAATTCACACACTTCTTGCAAACAGTTTTCGTTACATAAAATTACAAAAGATACCCAAATATTGTCTACGATTGCCATTCTTAAATCAGCAGAAGTCGTTCCATCAATATAATAAAAATTACTTATTTGACATGAATACCCATAATTTGGTATCAATAGGTCAAATTAGTTTAGGAGATCTTGTTAACGGCAGACAGACACACACATTTTGAAAGAACGAAACAAAATTGGGTACCAGATTTTGATGGAATCCACAACTATACAACTACAAACTGTAACTTTTGACAAGTTTTTCGGTTACACTGATTTAAAAAATGTATATTCAGATATAATTGGCATATAATTTATAAAGAGGGTCCCAAAATCTACTCAAAGTTTAAAATTGCCGCCGATTGAGCGGTAAAATGATTGCAAACAGTTTGACAGCTGACAGTTCAGTGTTAGTAAAACTGAAGCATGAGAGAGCAATCGATTTTCATTGTTGAACCATAATTATAAAATGGTGTAAGTTTGACAACCACATCAACAAATGGTTAATGGATGCTAAGTTTTCTTCTCATTTGAGAGTTTAAATCTCATTTTACCCTTGACCGCTTCGTTAATTATCAAAATGATCAAATTTGGGGTTCAGAGAAACAATATGTTACTGTCAAAAAACGGCATCATTGGACTGACTTCATCGAAAATGTGACTGGTCAGGTCAAGGAGTGACTGTTACTAGTAAGTAGTACTGAATATCGCGACATAAAAACTGCTGAGTATTTTTTCTGCCTAAACTAGATGTTATGGATGTGGAGAAATAGGGTTTCAATAAGACGGTGCTACATGCCATGCCATACAGTCCGTGAAACAGATCAATTATTGTCTGAAATATTATCTGGTCAAGTTTCTTTTTTGTTTCGGTAATCAAAATTTCGATGATCAGAATTGGCACCAGAATAGGTCCATCGAGTGATTTAGCGGCACTGGTGTTTTTTTGTGGTTATTTGAAGTCAAAGATATACCAACAAGCACACAACCATATGTGAAGGAGAAGATTCAACGCAAAATCTGCAAAATTTAACCACATTTATGCACATCCATTGTGGAAGTTTTCGATAAAAGAGTGGGTATGTGCCAGCAAAACGGTGGATATTTTTTGCCCGATGTGCTGTTCTAGTGTAAATAGGGTTCCACAATGAATTTTTCAATAATTTATTTCACATAAATATGACATATAAGAGTAAAAGTTCAATAGAACGTGCTTATCGTTCTGATTTCTGTATATAATTTCATATGTATTATAGAACTGGGTGGTTATTTTGTAGCGTTATCTCTCTAGGTGAGATAAAATATTTGTCTTTGATGATTATATTAGATAAAAGAAATCATTTAAACATAATTTTTTTATCTCACTATTTATCTCACCTAATGAGATAACGCTACAAAATAACCACTCTCATCTTGTATTTGTATATAATATAATCAACAATGTTTTGAAATTTTTTGCAATGAAAACAGCTACCAAGCGATAAACTAATAATGTCTTAAATGAATTCTGTTATTTTCAAATACTTCATCAATGAATATTTAAAACTGACATAAATTCCATATACATATTATGATATTAGTGTAAACTGACCAGACGTCCCACGCTGGGTGGAAATGTCCCACATTTCATTGCGTTGTCCCACGGAGAAATCTGTCCCACGAAGCGTCCCACGAAACAAATATTTCCACCACATTTGCCCGCATTATCGAAATAATCAAAAAAACATTATATCTACGTAAAGTTTTCGCAATATCTCAGTCAAAACTATGGCTTCATAGTTTTTTCTTGCAGTTTGTATAATGGTTCTTAACGTTGTTAACGTTAATTTAACTATTGAGAGAACAAACCAGTGCAATATTTTTTTTGCTGAAATAGTGTTTTAAGTTTAACTATAATTTTCATAGAAATGCTTAACTCAGTCTTTTTCACTTCAATAATTTGCATTTTATTTTGCAAATATCTTTCGATCTCTAAGAGATCTGTCCGTGAAGAAGTTTCTTTATTTATAAAAATATCTTCCCTGAATATGTACGAGAGATCGAAAGTATATTAGGAAAAATAAAATACAAAATATTTTACTTAAAACGACTCATTTCTCCTTTATAAAATCATAAACATTTAAATAACATAACATAAAAACAACTAAGAATTTTATTTTATTCGAGCACTCATTTCAAAAATTTAAAACAATATTCATAAATTAAAATGTTTATAATTTGAATATCGTTCTTACTCGTAAGAGTAAAATTTTTGTTTTTTCGATTTCACTCCTTTGGAGAAAAATAGTACCTTCTCGTCATCCTTTATATTCATTTTTCTAATAATACATGCATAATTTAACAAATCATCCACAAGAATTATATATTGTTTAATAATACGTTTGAAAGCATTAAATTTGAAGCAAAAATAATAACAAAAAACATAAATAAATAACAAAAAAAATAAAAGGTTTGAGTATTTGAAAGAAAAGAAATATTTATTTTAATTTAGGAGCAAGAATGATATTTTATTATTTTCACTCCTGCAGTATTTGGGAGTGTTATATTTTTTTTACTCGCTCTGAAAGAACAGAGTCCAAACTCCGTTTAAAACACACTTTAACTAGGTAGCTTAAAAGTAAAATTATAATTTTCTAATTGTTATAATTTTTTTCTTAATAAAAAACAAACAAAGTAAGCAGCATAAAAACTTGATAAATAGTATAGATTTGTAAAAGACAAAACAAGAGGTAATAATACAGAATACAGAAAGGATATTAATTATTTAGTAAAATTAAAATAAATTGTTTCAGTTGTTTTGCAGTCTTAACTTGTGTAACAAAAGTTTTGTGCTACTATAAAATTAGAAATTAAAAATTTGAAAAACTGAAAGAAATATTACTCTTGCAGAAGCCGTTTTCTCCTTCCGATTTACCACAACCAAAGCTTTCGATCGATAGATTGCACAATGTATACTAATTCAATCGTTATTCGAAGACAAATATATATGTGCCACAACAAAATCAGAAGCCATAGTTAAAAAATGTTCAATGGATCATGTGGACCAACTAAAACTAGATTTGTCGCATCGATGCATCGAATCATAAGGAAATAGAAATATTTTCGATTCTGAAAGAGATCATGAAAAGTGTAAAGGTTAGATTGTTGGAATTTTCTTCCTTACCTGAGCATTCGAACAAACATCAGAATACATTCTTGAAAAATTTAATATTGACAAAAAGTTGTATTTTGCGCTGATAACACTTGGCAGTCGTGTTTTAGTGGTGTGTCACGTCAAAGTGTGAAAAATGTTTTAAGCAAGCTAAACTCGAATTTGAACAAGAATGCATTGAGTATTAGATTCGCAGTCCATATTTTAAATTATGCAATGTTATTGTTGTAGCGACGAAATGTGGTGCTATTCTTCCGGCTCCAAGTCCAGATTCAGGAACTCTGCTACTGCTCTTGGGCAGTAGGTTAGTTGGTTTCTCTGGACTATTGAAAAGGTTAAAAAACTGCTGCTGATTTAATACTACTTAATTGATGCAAATGACAGGGTTAAAAAAATGTATGGTTATTTTACTGTACGGGGGAGACGTTGGACTTCTGCGACAAAAGTAATGTCGAATATAACAAACAAGCAAATGTCAAATAGAATGGAACTCGCTGGCTGGCATTAATGCCAGCACTAGAAAGAATTTTGAATGTAGAAACACCTTAATGGATATTTTCTAACGGTTGAGAAATGTCCAATTAAACCAAATCATAATTAAACCAGAATCAGACGAAGAAGGTTGTCTCCTAAATTTTATAGAAAAAAATACAAAAAAAAAAATAATAATCGAAAATAGAAAAAAAAAGTGTATGTTATAGTGTTTGTGTTAGTGTTTATTTAAAGGAAAAAAAAACAAATAATCGAAAATAGAAAAATAAGTGTATGTATAGTGTTTGTGTTAGTGTTTATGAAAATAAAATTGTTGAAGAACGGAGGCGTACAATTATATAATTGGTGAGATTGTTCTTTTTTTTTAGATAATTATTTGGTATTTTATATTTGCCGTTATTAAATAGGCAGGTAAAATTTTACCTTTTATTGCTTTGATGTAATAAATTTATTTATTATTTTAAAGCATAAATTTGTTTAATATTGCTTGGTAACAGGGAAGGCATAATTTCGTTTTAGTTGTTAGTGGGAATTTCAAATTTAACCCTTTATTTGTACTCTTCAATTTTGTTTTAGTGTCTTTTGTGTCCCGATTTTTTTTGCTTTTCTCTTATCGTGCTACTGTTGCATGTTACCTGCTATCGTGTTTTTGTGACAGAGATACCTAGTTTCTTTTGTACTGTGAAGTGTTGAAATTTAGGCCTGGCCGAATTTCAGTATCTATACCTGCAATGTCAAAGGGTAAGTCTTTGTCTCAACAAAAATGCAGCAGAGTGAACCAACAGCTTAGCATTGAGTTCACCAACATAAGAGGTCTCAATTCGAATCTAAACGAGGTTCATCACTACATCGAAAAAAATAAACCTGACATATTGTTTCTTACGGAAACAATTGTTAGTGGCAAAGCATCGAAATTGGATCTCGATAAATACCGGATACCTAGTTACGAATTGGAACATTCCTTTTATAACAAGCATGGTGTCTGTGTGTATGTTCGAGATTCGCTTTCATGTATGAGAATTAAGGCCTACGAGTTGAACTCTAAGTACCATAATTCTATAGCACTGAAGATCTCAGGTTTTGATGAAGCTATGTTTATAATAGGATTATACAGATCCCCAAATTCTCCCCCAGGATGTCCCTTTTTCGATAAAATATCGGCTAATCTAGACAAGATTACCACGGACTACCCCAAAGCAAGACTGGTCATTCTTGGAGACTTTAATATTCATAATGAAGAATGGCTTAAGTATTCATCGCGCACTGACGACGTAGGAAGGCAAGCCGAGCTGATACTCGCAGATTATCACGGTTTGACGCAAATGATAGTGTCCCACTAGAATCGCAGACAATTCACATCATAACAATAATTTGCTGGATCTGTTTTTGACAAACGAACCAAATACTACGAAGACAAAAGTTGAACAACCCCTCGGAACATCGGAAAATTTACTAATATCAGCAATAGTGCAATTTACATCACCGACACAAATTAAAGCAAATCCTCGTCGGGTTTGGAACTATAAACGCGCTGACTGGGAGGGACTGAGAAACTTTTATGATGAAACATCTTGAAAAACTATTTGTTGTGTTGATCAAAATCCTAGTACATCGGCAATAAGAATTTCTGAAATCATAAAAGAAGGAATGCGGCGGTTTATTCCAAATCGATTAATCACTCCCAAAACTGAGCCTTGGCTCACGTAGTTTCTTTTAGGCAGTTAAATCACTCCAGAGCAATTTTACTCGATACTCTATTACAACCTTAGTTCTGAATGACATTCCCGAGAGTGACTCGAAAGAGAAGGCGGATCTTTTGGGTCGTATTTTCGCAGAAAACTCAAACATAGTTGAACCCCCCCATTCTCCTACACTCATTCCCCCAGTTGTAACGAAAATGAAACCAATTATTTTTCGTTGCAATATTGTACGGAAAATGCTTCTTTCTATCAATATCAACAAATCTGCTGGCCCCGACGGTATTCCACCCCTCATTCTGAAAAACTTTGCTAGACAACTAGCTTTCATGTTTCATTTATCTTATGAAACCGGAATAATTCCCGATTCTTGGAAGCTGTCCAGCGTTCAACCCATATCAAAGAAAGGCAGTAAGATAAGCCCTAACAATTATAGACCAATTGCAATTCTGTCGGTTTTAGCTAAAATTTTTGAAAAATATGTTAACTACAATTTGATAGATTATTTGGAAATGTCGCAAATTATTGATGATAAGCAGTATGGTTTTCGTAGAAGTCATGCAACAGGTGATCTGTTAGCCTACGTATCCCATCTCTAGAACAAATCGCTGGAAAACCACGGTGAAACATTCAGTATTTCACATGACATTTCTAAAGCATTTGATAAAGTGTGGCATAAATATCTTATAGCTAAATTAAAATCTTATGGCATAGACCATCTTATTGTCTCATGGATTCATAGTTTTCTTACAGGTCGCCAATTTCATGTTAATTTAGATGGTATCACACCCAATATTTTCACAACCAATGCTGGGGCTCCCCAAGGTTCTGCACTCTCACCAACCTTGTTTCTTCTATACATTAATGACTTACTTATTTCCACAGTGCACCCAATCCATAGTTTTGCTGATGACAGCACATTACATGCATCACATGCATCTCCTAAATTTCGATCTCATACTGCAGTTACCACTGATAAAGAGCTGCTAATTGATTCCATCAACAAAGATCTGAAGCGTATAAGGGAATGGGGTGATCGTAATCTTGTTTCATTTAATCCAACCAAAACCAAATTATGACGTCTTTCACGAATAGAGCGACATAAAAATTGTCCTATTAAAATAAACCATGACGAATTGCGTGAGGTTGAATCAGTTAGACTTCTTGTAGTGGATATTCAAAATAACCTGGAATGGAATAAACATGTGTTCAACCTCGCTAAATCTGCAATGCAAAAATTAGGATTCTTGAGTTGATGTAAAAAGTATTTCAATCCCGAGCAAATTTTGCTAATCTTCAAGTCCTTTATTCGTCCATGTATGGAGTACTGCTGTCATGTTTGGGGAGGTGCTTGTCAGTCAACAATAAAATATCTAGACTCTGTACAGAGAAAAGCAATACGGTTGATTGGTAATACCGAACTAACGGACCAGCTTGATTCACTCCAGCACAGAAGAAATGTGGCTGAATTGTCAATATCCTATAAATATAACTTTAGCGAATTCTCCTCTAAGGAAATTCAAAATATCCTTCCATCGTGTGCGCAGTATAATCGACAAACAAGAGCTGCCGAGTTATCCCATCCATTTGTTGTACAAATACCTCGTTCTAGAACTGTGTCCTTCCAAAACGACTATTTTAATAGAGTGGCCAAATTATGGAACTCAATGCCTTCCTCTGTATTTCCCGATGAATTTTCCCCTCAGGCATTTAAAGAAAATGTCCATCATCATTTAAAAAAATTAGTATAGTTATCCCTATATCCTCATTCCTTCCATTTTCTTCATCTCCTTCCTTTATAGTTGACATGGTATCTTCGGATATTCAAAGAGTCTAAATAATGAATATTTCATATTTAGTGTGCCAAACATGTCTAACTAATTAATAAAAAAAAAAAAAAAAAATTAAAACAAAAGAATTTTTTGAAGAATTAAACAGTAAACAAAAAGTAAAGAAAAGCATTAAATAGTAATTAAATAGTAAATTTATGCACAATCTAGCTAGCTCGTTTTGATCGTCCCACGTTCTCGCAATAGAATTTCTAATTAGTTAGTATTTTGAAGAATTTTTCCATTTTGTCCCACATTTTAGTGATTTGGCTCTGGTCAGTTTATATTAGTGTAACTTTTGATAATTTTTAGTGTCAATATTATTGTTTGTTTGTACCATATGTTTTTGCAAATGATATAAGGGCGAATTTCTAAGAGAGATGCAAACAAAAATATAATAAATTAACATCAAATGGAAAAAGATTAAATAAATTTTTGAAAATCATATAACATTTTATGTGATTTGAAATCATTGCGGCGGCACCACTCTCTCCTTGAAACTATAGATATACAATTTTTTCATACTTTTTTGATCTCGTATTCTAAACAGCTAAGCGATTCAATAAGATAAATTAATCCGAAAATATTATAACAATTATAACACATCCAACTAAGTACTAACAGTTAACACTTCCCTTCATTTTCGCTTAATTTTTCAAAAGCATCAAATTAAGCATTACAAGTACCTGCAATCATTATAATGATTTGACGGCAATCAACATACGATGACGGAAATAATATTTATTGTGAGATGCATCACATTATATACTATTTGTAAATGTAATTACAACTGTTCAACAATTCTCCGGTTCTTTATATAATATGTTGAAAAAAACACACTAAATTACTTTGAGTGAGAGGAATTAAATCCGGTATGTGAAAAAAAATTTATCTTGTTCCGGCAATATTTTTTTATTGATTATAGATGTTGTTTTTATAATTATTATCAGATTGAATAAACAACTACAAGAACGTTTAGATGAATAATTAATTTACTATGTTAAACTTCTTACCTGTACTGCACAATTTAAAAAGCAATTATTTTGTCCTGGTCCATTTAATAAGCCTTTTGATGGACCAGCGGAAGCATCCGAAATAGAAGAATTCAATAAGTCTGTGTAGCCAACAAAAGGTGTTGGTATTATTGCACGAACGTGCATTGACATTTCCCCTCTTTATCTTAACATTTCTAAAATTGGAAGAAAAACAAACAAACTTTTACAAAAAAAAATTTTATTTGATAATGATTAATTTATTTCCCATTGATATAAAGTCCCAATATTGATATTGATATAAAGTCCCAACTAATAAGTATACACTAGCAAAACTTGTGTAACAAAAAGAAAAGAAAGCGTGATGACCAATAACAATTCCAATATAATATAATTTACACTGCTTGCCGTTGGCACTTGGCGTAAGTATTCAAATAACATTATGTATATAGCACTTGTTACTTTACGCAGAATAACTTAAAAGTTAATTAATAAAAAAACACAGGGTTGATTTTTAGATACTCTATATATATTTCGGTTTGTTAGACCATCTTCAGGAGTATCAGTATTCAGGAGTATTGATACTCCTGAAGATGGTCTAACAAACCGAAATATATATAGAGTATCTAAAAATCAACCTTGTGTTTTTTTTATTAATTAACTTTTAAGTTATTCTGCGTAAAGTAACAAGTGCTATATACAGAGGCGTAGTTAGGGGGGGCGGAGGGGGCGGTCCGCCCCGGGTGTCACCCGTTTTGGGGTGACACCCGAACGTAAAAAACTTAAACAAACCATCACAATGTTTTCAACGATTTCGAAATTGTTTTGGGGTGACACCCGAATGTAAAAAACTTAAACAAACCATCACAATGTTTTTAACGATAAATCACTTCGAAACCGTTTTGGGGTGACACCCGAACGTAAACAACTTAAACAAACCATCACAATGTTTTCAATGATAAATCACTTCGAAACCGTTTTGGGGTGACACCCGAACAGGGGCGTCAATTGGGTAGGGCTGGGGGGGGCATTGGCCCCCCCCAAGGATCTGATACTATCAATAATTCAATACATCGATTCAATAAAACCATCCAATCGTGGTAGAATTATACACTATAAAAATTTCAATGCACGGTTATTTTGTAAATTCGTCTGATTTTTAGAAGATTTACTTATCTAATATACCAATTTTATCGCATACTATTAATTGAAATGTATCTGATATTATAATTATTACGTTACATATTATTTTGGCCCGACTAAAGTACAGTTCATCGCAATATTCAAACCGTTATCGTTCTTTGTATCAAGGACTAGAGCGCCGCCGATATGAAAGGCGGTCGCATTGCTTCTAATCTTCTGATGAAATCAGTTTTATAAACAAAACACGATCGTTCTTCCAAAAACGCCATGGGTGCGTATTTTGACAAAATTCTATCGTACTATAAGGTGCCCGGCCCGGCATTACCGCTTTTAGAAGAACGATTGTGTTTTGTTTATAAGATATTCGTGTCTGAGCCAAAGGAAACAAAATATTTCATTAGTATCGGCTCCTCGAGAGTTCATAGAGCAGTATTTAACATTCAAATTTCAATTGTTATTGGCCATTGGTAATTTATATAAACTTAAAAGTAAGTGCATGCAGGAGAACGCAACCTAATTATTTTTTTCTTAGTAAAATGTGTTGTGTAGTAGGAATTTTTATATGTATCACAATAACACTTAAAAACCTTTTAAGACCAAGGTCCCACAACAACATACGTTCGAAGGTGTTGATGGACGTAAATCTTCCTTTGTTTTGTTTTTTTATATTTTTTGTTAAAGAATGGATAACTAAACAAAAAATCATATCACTGAAAAAATAGGACATAGGCCAATATTTTATGATAGAATAAAGAAAATAAAAGTAGATTAAAAAGTAAATAGCAAATTTTGACATAAATTTGCTGAAACAAAACAAAAATGTAGTAGCCAATAATCAATAATCCAGCCGGTTACCTATTCCTTGATCCTGTGACGCACCATCTTTCTTAATGATTAAAGCCCACACATAGTTATATGAAGGCTCGTTTCTTCAAGGAAGCAATAGCGTCTCATCATCAAGGATTATTTCACAGCTAAGATTGAGAGTGCTACCGTTGACTGAATACAGATCATCCGCCACCACCCCTAAAACGTCACCAAACGCTAGTGATATCTCACTGCTATTGCCAGTGGTATGTGATATCTCACGTTAACTCGTATGTCAATAGCAGGGACTGGAGTACGCGGGTTTGTCACACCCGTAGATCAAAAATAAAAAAAAAAATTTTAAACAATAAAAACTGATCCATCCATGCCCCACTTATTTTGAGAACCCTGACTGTTTGGCCCTGTTTTTTATCTATATCATATTGTACAAACTTTACAATTTTTTTAAAAACAATAAATTACAAACAATTCTAAATGTAAAACCCTATAACATATCTAAAGTTTTCTTGATAGTTGTGCTAATTTTTATAAAATGAATGAAAATAATTACGGGAGTAATTTAAATTTTTTGTGTTATTTCCAGTGATTTTATAATAGTGAATGTCTTATAATGGACAAGCAATATTTTCTAACGACACGAACAAATTAAGTTATGTAAATATTTTCAAAATATGTTATGAAAACTTGCTGACAAATTCTTTTCGCTATATGGACTATAATTTTTAATTCATAAAATAGCAAAAATTATATGTTTGGTTGGTTATAATAAAATCTAAAATGTATCCTAAACGTCAATCTTTGTTCATTTTTTTATACAGGGAGGGAGAAACTATTTTTTTTTTGTGGTAGGTTTTTCTTATGGATTTAAAAGAAGCCCGCAATAATTGTACAATTTTGAATCAAATGAAAAATTTAAGCACGTTTATGGGTAGTAAACTGCCCAGACGTCCCACGCTGCGTGGAAATGTTCCACATTTCGTTGCGTTGTCCCACGGAAAAATTTGTCCCACGAAGCGTCCCACGAAACAAATATTTCCACCACATTTGCCCGCATTATCGAAATAATCAAAAAACCTTATATCTACCTACGTACAGTTTGCGCAATATCTTAGTCAAAGCAATGGCTTCACAGTTTTTTCTTGCAAATTGTATAATGTTATGTATATGTTGATTTAACTATATTGAGAGAACAAACCAGTGCAATATTTTTTTTACTAAATAGTGTTTTAACTATAATTTTCATAGAAATACTAAACTCAGTTTTTTTCACTTCAATAATTTACATTTTATTTTGCAAATATCCATTGATGTCTAACACATTTACCTCAGCGAAAAGGTTTCTTTGTTTATAGAAACATCTTCCCAGTGTATATACGAGAGATCGAAAGTATATTATGAAAAATAAAATACAAAATATTTAACTTAAAAAGACGCAGTTTTCCGTATAAATTCATAAACATTTAAATTTTCAAACCAGAGTTTAAAATTTTACTTTATTCGAGCACTCATTTCAATCCTTTGAAATAATATTCAAAAATTAAAATGTTCATAATTTGAATATCGTTCTTACTCGTAAGGACGGCTCAGATTACATTTTCCTGTTCTTTTATTCGATTTGCAAAAGAACAGAATTAGTCATCCTTTATATTCATTTTTCTAACAATACATGAATAATTGAACGAATCATTCGAAGCATTTTACGTTGGAAAGCATCAAATTTGAAGCAAAAATAAAAGTTTTGAGTATTTGAAAGAAAATATTTATTTCAATTTAGTAGCAAGAATGATATTTTACTATTTTCACTCCTCTGTGTGGGAGTGTTATATTTTTTTTAAGCTACGCACTCTGAAAGAACAAAGTAAAGGACTGATATAAGTAGCGTTTCCAACTCTGTTTAAACACACTTTAACTAGGTAGCTCAAAAGTAGAATTATTATTTTCTAATATATAATTTTTTTTTCTCAATAAAGAACAAACAAAGGAAACAGCATAAAAACTTGATAAATGGTATAGATTTGCAAAAGATAGAACGTGAGGTATACTATATACCTCTTATACTTACAGAATACAGAAAAGATATTAATTATTTAGTAAAATTAAAATAAATTGTTTCAATTGTTTTGCAGTCTTTACTTGTGTAACAAAAGTTTTAAGCTACTATAAAAGGTAAATTTATACTAATTTTTAAAATTATATTTAAAAAATTCTCCTGCAAATCAAGACGGATAGAAAACGTTTACGTAAATTCTTATACGATATTGAATTGGACTATCCTTTTATAAAAAAAATCAAAATATAACGACGCAAAAGTTTATTGTATTACCAGTCGGAGTGAATTTGCAAATTAACAGTAGACATTATGATATTAAAAGACATATAGATACAGATAAACATAAAAAAGCGTTGCTATAAGCCGCCAGCTCCAGTACCTTAAACAAGTTTTGTTGTTATTTTGTTTTCTTGTTGTTATTTAACATTGACAAAAAACTAGTTGCAATTTGCGCTGATAACACGAACACCAATTTTAGTGGTGTCACGTCAAGGGGTGAAAATTTTAAAGCAAGCTAAACGCGAATTTGAACCAGAATGTATTGGGTATTGGATTCGCAGCCCGTATTCTATATAATGCAATAAAAAGTGTTGCTGATTTAAATGGCAGGGTTAAAAAAATTTGGATATTTTACTGTCTTTACTGGTTTAAGTTGAAGGAGTTCTGCGGCTAAAGTAATGTCGAACATAACCAACTTATTGGATGCAGTGAAACTCGCTGACTGGCGGTAATACCAGCACTAGAAAGAATTTTGAAAATGTACGAACCACTGTAAGCACGTTTCCTAACGGTTTAAAAATGTCCAATTAAAATAAAAGAATTTTTTGTAGAATTAAATAGTAAACAAATAGTAAAGGAAAGCATTAAATAGTAAATTTATGCACAATCTAGTTAGCACGTTTTCACCGTCCCACTTTCTCGCAATAGAAATTCTAATTAGCTAGTATTTGGAAAAATGTTTGCATTTTGTCCCACATTTTAACGATTTGGCTCTGGTCAGTTTAGGGTAGACATAACTCTTTCTCTCTGAGACAAATAAAGGAAAACAAACAAACAAACTAAAAAACGATTCGACATAAGAGGAGTCACGTAGGGATTGCAATCCCGTGGTGTTTTATGGATCCTGGGACTATGTGACTCATAAATTTTAAATCCCGGGATGCCTGGGATCGTATAGAAAAACCATCCTTTTTTTTATGCTGCACGATCTGCTGTCGTTTACAAATTCACTCTCTGAACAGTTACAAAGCAAAGATATAATAATTTCTAGAACAAGCGCTTTAATTAAAACTACTTTCTTGATGCTTAAACAATGCAGAGATGATACTAAATTTAAAATTATTTTTAACAAATGAAGTGATTTTGCAGAACTTTACGACATTCGCTTCAATGAAACAACAACAGAAGACAAAGATCTAGCAGAGTAACCGAGGTAGCTCAAAATCATTTTATTTTTATTTCTTAGTCCATGCATTTAAATGCTTTTTAATATATGTGTGTATAAAAATGTGTGTTATGTTTTACGAAAAAAATCTTTTTATGTCATTTAAATTCTCGCCCCCCCCAAGATTTTGGTGAAATGACGCCACTGCACCCGAACGTAAAAAACTTAAACAAACCATCACAATGTTTTCAACGATAAATCACCTCGAAACCGTTTTGGGGTGACACCCGAACGTAAACAACTTAAACAAACCATCACAATGTTTTCAACGATAAATCACTTCGAAACCATTTTGGGGTGACACCCAAACGTAAAAAACTTAAACAAACCATCACATGTTTTCAACGATAAATCACTTCGAAACCATTTCAACCAGGTTATCCATTTAATTTTAATTTATAAATTGTGATAGCTTATAAATGTGTCCTATTGGTTCAAAAAGGATCTATTCTACTTTTTAAAATTCTTGAGTTATTATTTGGGGTAGTTTGTTGAACGTCTTTTTATGTTAGTACAAATCCAAAGACATGCTAAACATTTCAGTTTACTTTTTAAACTAAGAAGGATTAATTAAACATCTAAACTAAAGCAAAATTAGATTATATTTTAGTGTTCCTAGGTCTTGATGGTTTTACAAGATATATTTCGTTTACGTTCTTGGCTATATTAGTAGAAGAGAATAGGTACGTTCGATTTGACTGAAACAACTTAAAAAACAACAACAATTGCATTCAATTTATCAGTTGTATCAGTTGCTTCAGTCAAATCGAACACGGCTTATATTAGTAGAAAAAACGAAATTTCAGGATGCAAAGTTTAGGTTTTTTGGCATATTATTATTATTGAGGATGAAGCTGACTTTAGTTTTTTCAATTCATTTTAATTGTAAGTTAGAATTTTATGATGCCAATTTTTGCAAACTTTGCATTTATTTTAATTTTATTGAAAAACGGTTTCGCGATTTTTAAAACAACCCAAAATGCAATAAAAAGTATAACCCTTTGCGTTAAAAAGCAATTGTTATAGAATTGCTTTGCATTAAGCAATTGATAGTACATATATCAAAACTAAAGTTTTACTCAGCGTTCTTTGGATTACATAACTATCATATATTAAACATTCTAAAAAATTATCAGTAGTAATCATGCAAGGGCGGTGAGAATTCGAAATAATCTTTTAAAAATTTCGAAAGCAAATACATATATTGATAATAGCACGAAGCCGTAGGCCGAGGGAAAAAGTTATGAGAATTTATCAACGAACGAGGGGAATTCGTTTAGAAATTTTTTTGCCATTTTTCATTTCTTTATATATTTTTTATATATAAGCCTTGAGGTACACCAGCGATAATTAGTTTAGACTCAGAAGAAAATCCGTCTAAGGCGACCGAAATCTATCGGTTGGATAGAAAATTTTGAATCAGCTTCACGATATTGGGATGAAAACTTGGCATGCCATACTCGATCGAATGCCTTGGAGATGTCTAAAGCGATAACGTATGTTTCACCACGTTTATCAAGTATGCTGTTGCAACCGTATTGGCTGTCGGCTATTAAATGATTTGCTTCCAGAAATTTTGAAATGTGTGTATTAATATAATGCTCGTTGACTTTGGATAGGACCGATAGTAAAGCTTTTGGCCTATAATTTGAGATATCGGATTTTGGTCTCTTTTTGGGGACGGGCTGGAAATTGGCCAATTTCCAGCACGAGGGAAATGTACCAGATTTCTAGGATTGGTAGAATATTTTAGTCAAAGTTGGTGCAAGTTCTTTAGAAAAGGTTTTTAAAATGATGGGTGGAATGTTGTCCATTCCTGAGGCTTTGTTGTCCATTCCTGAGGCTTAACCCGTTTAAAAGTTTGGCGACTATTTTGGGTTTGAAGTGGAGTTCATTCATATTAACCCCTGAAGACTAGATTTAGGGTATTTATTTAGGAGTTTCCAAAACAGTGGAGTTCAGAGCAAAACGTTCAGCGAACAAGTTAGCTTTTCTTGCGCGATCATTGACGATTAAATCACCATCAATAATAGGGGGAATAGAAGATTTTGTACCAGAATTTAAAGAATTTATGGCACTGTAGAAACTCTTGTCAGAAATAGACATAGACGTAAGTGTTGAAGCTTTCGCTCTGTCAATTTCAGACTTTTCGTTTGAGATAATCTGGTTAGATATTTTGTTGGCCTTTAGATATTGGGATCGATTAGCGGGAGTTTTGTTATGAATCCAAATGTTAAATGATCTACGTTTGTTTCTAAGTGCCGTTTTGGCAGCCTTCGAATACAAGTATTTTTGTTTAGGTTTTACAATGGAAAAAGGGACGAATTTATTGATAGCAAATTGGATGGTTTCTGTAAAGTTTTGAGCAGAAACATTTACATTGTCAGTGTAAAAACAATGACGGTCGAAAGAGAAACCATGGAAAATATTTTGAAGACCAGTCTTATCCATTTTTGAGCAGTGAACTATTTTACGGGGTTTGGGAGCTATAGTGTTAAGTAAATCAGTTTTGATAACTGATGAAATAAAATAATGATCAGAATTTCCAATACTACCTTTCGCGACATCGACACTGGTAATATCTGGCATTGTGGTAAGATAGAGATCTAAAAGAAAACTATTATCACCGCCATTACGGGGAGTGAAAGTTGGGCTTTTAACAATTTGGAATAGGCCCTGAGACGCGGCAAAAATTTCTGCCAGCTTTCCACTATTGTCAACATCGTCGGTCGATTTGGAGAATTCCTACCATGATTTGTTGTGGACGTTGAAGTCACCGGTAACGATAACTTCACAATTAGGGGACTTTGCTCTAATCTCGTCCACAATTTTTGTTAGGCTACGTACAGAGTGAAAGCGTTGAGCGGTGCTGTGGGCAAAGCGGTGCTGAAAGCGTAGACCGCTTCAAAACTGCACACGTATAATCAAATAAGAGTGTTCACAGTAAAGCGAAGCTGTAAGCGGTGCGTAAGCATATTCGCAAGCGGTGCGCTTTGAAACTGTTCTGTGCAGTTTTTGAAGCTGAATAGCATGCGTTTTGATTGTTTTTGTATGATATAATAGATTATTTTTTTGCTGCACATTTGTTGCGAGTTTTTTGATTTTACGTATTTTCAATTGATTCATTTGCAAAAGGTTTTGTTTGGTGATAAGACCTAAGAAGTGGTATGGTGGACCTAAGAGCGGTACCAAAAATAGAAATTTATGACGTAGGCTAATATAGATAAATAGAAGCATCTATTCGATAGTAAAACAGAGTTTAAATTGCTGAACAATCATCTATTGTAAATATTCTCTGCCACCTTTTGAGGATAGGAATGTATCTGTAATTGGCCCAAAAGAGAACAATCATTTGCTTGGGCTAATTAGATAGCTAACCGTTTCTCTTTTAATTATACATTATAAGAACATAATGTCCAACATAAGCCTTTGCTTATAGTTTCATAATGCGGATAATTTTTTTAAATTTATTATTCGAAAAATGCTTTTACAAATTCATACTAACCATGTATTTGAACCGGATTATATGCATCAAATTAAACTTTAAACATTTGATAAGCATGTAGCACCAATCCTCAGCAAAATCTTATAATAATTATATATAGGGTAGATTAACATTCATCCTTATCCTTCGATGGCATCTTCGGAGACGTTAATATAAAATTCATTATAACGAACAATAAACATGAACAATAAACAGCAACTCTTAATGTCGCTAGATCAAATTTGATTGAACTGTCGCTTTTCAATGCCTAACTTTGAATTTAAAAAAAATGTTTTACTTTAAATTAAAAAAAAAGAGTATATGTAAGAATATATGTTGTAAGTTCTGCAACAGTCATTTATTTGTAGTACAACGTTTCACGGGTCCCAAGAATTAATTTATTTACTATGTATTAGAACATATTCGGAATGAAAATTACAGTGATCGAAATGACGTCCCTGTCGCAAGATATCTGTTAATTTTAAATCTGTTTATGAGGAAAACCTTTAACTGCAACTCTGTAATTAAAGATTTTGATTTATTGATTGTTAATTTTATTTTAAAGATTGTTTGGAATTTCAATTGAACGATTGCTTCGCCTCTTCCCAATTTTTTGAGAATGAAGTTACACGTAAACGCTTTGGAGCCAACGTTATATGTTTTATTTTTATATATTTAACTTATTTATTTTTAAGTTAACGTATATTTTTATTTATTGTGCTTTTTACGTGATAATCGATCGAGAAAAACCTCTATTTTTTCAGTTGAAGTTTTAAAGAAAAATTGGAAGCAAATAAAAAAGTTTCCATTAGAACGGTCAGGTGATGCGGGTCTGAATGGTTTTGACGAGAATAAATCGTCGTTAAGGATCAAATGAAATGTCGCGCTTCTTCCGGCAATTTAAAAAAAAATAAAAATTGTGGATACACAACCTTGTGGATACACAACTTTATCGCCGACACTACCTTATTTGAATATATCCGGCGTTGATCAGGTTTTTCGTATTTGACCCCTAACTGAAATTTCAATTGGTTAAAATTTACTAGAGTATATTATCCATTTTAGAAATATATAGTTAAAATCGTTTCATGCATATTTTAGTTAACGTTTCTCGGCTGAAAGACTATAATAATAGTGATTAGTGATTAAGGTGGTATGCATGTTTTAATTTTTTCCATTGTAATTTTTTTATTTTAATTTGATTAATTTATGTATATAATATATAAATATATAACAGGGTCTAGTCGGGATATCCCAATCAGGGCCTGATCTGATTATCCTAATCAGGGTCTGATCCGGTTATCCTAAACAGGATCTGATAGGGCAAAAGCGTTGCACTTATGATCAGGGCCCAATCAGGCTGCCCTACCAATGCTTGATCCGGACCAGGGAAAACCTGTTCAGGACCTTACTTGAGCCCTAACAAATTTCTGCTCGGGATATTATTACTGAAGTATAACTTAGTTTGAACTGCACAAATTTAAGTTGTTGTAAGTGGTTTTTTTATTTAGGCACTTATCTCAAAGTAACTAAGGAACTATTAATTTTTCACAACTGTTATTGGCGTTTTAATAAAATTGGTCCAAATTTTTAATAATTTTGGTTCAATTAAAATTAAAATATAATCAAATGTTTCCATAGACATTCTAGTGCATTCAAAAAATTTTGTTTTATCCTCACGAAGTTGTGGGTATAACTAATGAAATTCACCTTTGATTTTTCGATCTAAATTGATCTTATGTATACCACTTTTCGTTTTTAAATTTTTTAACCGTAAATAAAGACTTTCAGTTAAGAATAACTCATCTTCTGATGATGAATTCATTTTGAAAAATGACCATTAAATCAATTTTTGTGCTAGCATACAGCTTCGTGTAAAGCATTACTGTGCGCAGTCAACCGCTTTGCTCCAGCGCGAAACAACACCGCTTTACGCACAGCACCGCTCAACGCTTTCACTCTGTACGTAGCCTTAGTGAATTAAAAAAGTTTGGGTTACGTTTATTGGGGGACCGGTATAAAGCTATTGTAAAAAAAGTAATTTCGGGAAGACAAATCTTTAAAACCATTGTATTGAAGCCATCACCGTGTAGTTCAAAATTTGGAAAGCGTGTATACGCAACACTCTCATGGATGAATGCGCAAACGCCCTGATGGAGTTTGAAAGCTGATTCGAGCCTATATTTGGAATTAAGCGATTCTATAAAGAGAAAATTTTCGGAAACTTGTGTTTCTGTAAGGAATAGAATGTTCGGTTTGCCGTGCTCAAGATGATGTTGCACGTGGTCATGGTTAGCGTTCAATCCGCAGATGTTTTGAACATGTATTTTAAAATTTTTTATTGATTCATATATGTGTTGTCCCTGCAAATTCCGTGGACGTGCCGCTTTATGGGCGGGTGGATTGCGCAAATTTGCTTTACCACTTGCAGACTTATATATGTGTTGTCCCTGCAAATTCCGTGGACGTGCCGCTTTATGGGCGGGTGGATTGCGCAAATTTGCTCTACCACTTGCAGACTTATTTTTTTCGGTTGTACTGTCATATATATATAGGTATATATATAGGTTTATTTTATTTTTTTATGTTTTATTTTAAAATGCATAATTAAGTAAAAAGTCTTATCATACAACAAAATATGACATATGCCAATATTTCATGATAAGATGAAGAAATAATAACAAAATAATAAGTGAAAAACAAATTGTGAGAAATTTGCAAAAAAAAAAAAAACAAAACAATACTAACAAACAGGTATTACACTCAAAAAAATATGTAGGTAAAATTCAACGAACATTTGTCTGTTAAATTTATTTAAACGGCATGGTGTTTGAATTTGAGAGTTTCAACAGACATATCTGTTAATTTATAATTTTTAACAAACATGTTTGTTAAATATTTTTAACGACATCTACGAACTGTACGTTGATTTTCGTTGTTGAATAAAACATATGAAAACAAAGAATGAAACCATTTGCAGAATGCACAGTAGTAGCCATTTTCATTATTTGTTAATTTTGATGGAGTTAGTAAAGTGTATAAAAATTAAGTTGTGTTAAATAAAACTAGGTCAAATTTTAAAATAAAATGTGTCAGGTTACTTGTAAAGTGAATTGTGTAATGTAAATTAAATACAATATTCAAGAAATTTTAACGTTTTCAATTAATTAATTAATTACAATATTATAAGATAAAATTAAATATGAATTTAGTTGTAAAAAAAGAATGTTAAAAAAAAATTGCGAAAACGTTAAAGTTTTTACATTTAGTAATAATATATTTTAAATCAGAATTCCAAAACTTCACTGGACTCTGGATGTTTTATGCAATCACTAAATTCACACAGATTAGGCCATCAACATTATTATTTATTATTATGTTGTATATTATTATTTTGTTACATTATTATTTACATTATTATTTTGTAAAATAAATAAAATTCTTAAAGAGTATCAATACAAATTCATGTTATTATTTTTGCAAGTTTTATTTTTCAGATTAATATTGGACTGATGTAAATGGTGTTTGTTACTATATATTTGATAAAATACTTCTAATATTTGATAAAATACAAATAAATTTGATAAAATACTTCTACAAATGTGTACGTTATTTTAACAGTCAGATTGTGTGTTTTGTTCGTAATTATCAACAAACATGTTCGTTAAATTTACTTACTGTCCCTTGAAAATTGTTGGTAAAATTAAATCAACAGACATGAGTTGTTGAATTTAACGAACGATTTGTAGGATCAAAACCGATTGAAAAGTATGTTGAATCAACAGAGATTTTCATTGATTTTACATACATTTTTTTCTCAGTGTATTAGCTTTGCCATTGCGAACACATTTGAATACACTTTGTAACCGTTTTACAAAACTAGCGCTGTATATGATGAAGCAGTGGGCTATTACTATTTTTTAGATCACCTGGCACATATTTTTTTTTAATTAATTAGTTAGACATGCTTAGCACACTAAATATGAAATATTCATTACTCAGACTCTTTGAATATCCGAAGATACCATATGTCAACTGGAAAGGAATTAGATGGGGAATACGAAAGGTTCCAAATGATGATATGGGATAACTATACTAATTGTTTTAAATGACGATTGGCATTTGCCATTTTCTTCAAATGTCTACGGAGAAATTCATCGGGAAATACGGAGGTGGGCAATGTGTTCCACAATTTGACCACTCTATTAAAATAATCGTTTTGGAAGGACATAGTTCTAAAACGAGGTATTTGTCGTCAATTCAGCTGCGCATACAATGGAAGGATAATTTGAATTTTCTTAAATTAGAATTCGCTAAAGTCATGTATTTATACAATAGATTGACAATTTAGTCTCATTTTTTCAGTGCTTGAGTGAATCAAGCTGATCAGTTAGTTCGGTATTATCAATCATCCGTATTGCTTTTCTCTGTACAGAGTCTCGACATTTTTTTATTGACTGACGAGCACATCCCCAAACATCAGTATTCCATACATGGACGAATAAAGGACTTAAAAATTAGTAAAATTTGATTGAGATTGAAAAACATTTTACATCGGCTCAAAAATCCTTGCAGATTTAGTGCGGTTTAACACGCGTTTATTCCATTTCATTTTATTTTCAATATCCGCTCCAATAAGTCTAACTGAATCAACTTATGCAATTTCTCATTGTTTATCTTATAATAGGAAAGTTTTTATGTCGCTCTATTCGTGAAATACCGCATAGTTTGGTTTTGGTTAGGTTAAATGGAACAAAATTACGATCGCCCCATTCCATTATACGATCCAGATCTTCATTGATATAATCAATTACAGCTGTCTATCAGCAGTGTGAGATCAAAATTTAGGAGATGCATGTGATGCATGCAATGTGATGTCACCAGCAAAACTATGAATTTTGTGCACTGTGGAAATAGGTAAATCATTAATGTTTAGTAGAAACAAGGTTGATGAGAGTGCAGCCTTGAGGAACACCAGCATTGGTTGTGAAAATATTGGATGTAATACCATCTGAATTAACATGGAATTGACGACCTGCAAGAAAACTTTTAATCAATGAGACAGTAAGATGATCTATGCCATAAAACTTTAATTTAGCTATGCGATTTCTATAATGCCATACTTTATCATATACTTTAGAAATATCAAGTAAAATATTGAATGTTGCGCACCATGGTTCTCCAGCGATTTGTTCCACAGATGGTTTACGTAGGCAATAATTCGTAGCATCTCCAAATATTCTATTAGATTATTAGATTATAGATTATAGTTACATAATTGCAATAGGTATATAATATAACTTCTCTTATCGGTAGAGATATCCCTGTCATATAACACATGTAAATTACTGGGCAACAGTTACTCCTTAAATTGTACATGAGTAGAATCTAATTTCTAGCCTAAACCAATTCCTATAGTTTCTAACAAAATGTGGCGGATCTTTTTTCGTAAAAATATAATCCAGAAAATGTTTAAAAAAAAAAAACAAATTAACACTAACAAGGTATCGGGGCCTGATAGTAATCCTTCAACTATTCTTAAAATATTTGCTATAAGGAGTTGGCACCAGTCCATACTAACATTTTGTATTTGTCATGTAAGAAAGGGATTTTCCTTGAAATATGGATATGGCTAGTGTACAACGAGTTCCAAAAAAGGTGCTTAGACTTATCCAACAAATTACAAATAAAATATTTGAGAAATACATTAATTTAATATAAGATTGGTTTATCGGTACAAACCCATACACATATCTGGACCAGTCACTTGAAAACCATGGTGATACTTTCGGTTTGCTCCTGATATGCTCCTGAAAACATTCGAAAAAGTAAAACACAACAATCTTATATGCAAATTGAGATGCTATGATTTAGACGAGCAACTTATTTCCTATAGTTAGAGTTTTTACAGTGAACCCTCGTATAACAAGATGCTCTTAGAAAACGATTTCGGTATAACACGTTACTAATATTACGTCAACCCTCGTATAACACGGTATTCTTAGAACACGATTTCGATATAACACCGGCACTCAAATTGCGTCAACCTTCGTATAACACGGTTCTCTTATACTAAGTTTATACCACCGATAGTTTAATAGAATAATAGTTTTTTACTATTAAACTATACATCGATACATTTTGTGTTTATACCACAAAATAGTATTGATCTATCTATGTAGTTTCGCTACACACGTTTTCGTTATAACATGAATTCATCGTGTTATACGAGGGTTGACTGTATAGCGTAAATTTCAAGTAAATGTCGACGGTGTTTCATCAGATATCTTTTTAACTAATGCAGGAGTTCCTCAAGGTTTCGCTCTATCCCCAATTCTTTTTGTTATCTAGATTAATGGCTTCTAAATCTTTCCAATAAAATCTGAAAGAGCCATTAATCATTTATTTAAAAACAATTATGGATTTGGGGCATTGCTATAACAGTCTTGAATTCAACACTAGCAAAACTTAAGTTTGTCATTTTTCTAGATTATGAACACCTAGTCCATATTCATTAAAGTTTGCTTCAAATGATCATGAAGAGAAAGAATCTCTTAGACTTCTAGAAGTTGAGATTGAATATAATATGAAGGGGAATTGTTATATTTTTAGCCTAGCTAAGAACGTTGATAAATTTTTAGACCATTTTCGTAAGGTTTTTAATAGCGAACAGCTTCTTTTAAAAAATGCCATTTAATCATTCCCGCATGGAATATTGTTGTCCCACATGGAATGGTCAATGGAGCGTACATAAGTAGTTTGAAGTGTCTGGATTATAACTTCAGGGGTTACTGGTCTGATTAGATCATGATACGGGACTAGGCGAACCCGAGGTACCTGAGCTATAGTGGGCTCCAGCCAGTTATTGCAAACCGTAAACCTGTTGTCATATCTAGCGGGATATGGCTTAGCCATCCGGGTCGCGAGAAAATGGTTCCTTAATAGCACCCCCTTGTGGTTACATACTAGGGACGACTTAGGTAGTGTCAAACCATGAAAAGTACCAAACCTCTGAAAACCTGTCGCCCCCAGTTGTACATAGACTTCTAACCGGTATAGACAAAGGTTTGTACCTGTTGTTGGTTGGAATATTTTCCACAACGACCGACCACGACAACAATGGAACCTGACGCAAATTGTAAAAAGCCCAACTTTCACTCCTCGTAATGGCGGTGATAAAAGTTTTCTCCTAGATCTCTATCTCACATCTATGCCAGATATAACGAGTGTCAATGTCGATAAGGGTAGTATTGGAAATTCTGATCATTATCTATAATCACATCAGTTTTCAAAACTGATTTACTAAAAACTAGAGTTTCCAAGCCCCGTAAAATATTTCGCTTTTCAAAAATGACCACCACTGGTCGACGAAGTTTTTTTCAAGGTTTCCCTTTTGATCGTCATTGTTTTTATACTGAAAATATAAATGTATCTGTTCAAAACTTTACTGAAACCATTCAATTCGGTATTAACAAATTCGTTCCCTTTTAATTAATGAATCCCCAACAAAAATATGTTTTCGAAGGCAGGCAAATTGGCTCTTAAAAACAAACGTAGATTATTTAATATTTGGATTCATAAAAAAAATTCTGTTAATCGATCCCAATATTTAAAGGTCAACAAAAAAATTGCTTCAAATTCGACAGTTTTAAAAACTCCTAAAGAAATACCCCTACAGTCTTCAGGAGTTGATATGAAACAATTACATTTCAAACTAGGGTTTCTCAAACGGGATCCCGGGATCCCGTTTTCTCCGGGATCCCGGGGGTAAATTTTCATCCCGTTTTCCCGGGATTTCAGCCCGGGATCCCGGGTATCCCGCTAATTTTTATTAACATTTTTTTGTACTTTTTTCAAAGATATTAAAAGTTTTCTCACTCGAAAATCGAGTAGTTTTTAATTCATTTCTCTCTGTAGTAATTAATTTCGTTCAAAATCAGGAAATTGTTTTTTTTGACACATATGGTATCATGGTTTTTTTGTTTGGTTTTTTTGACACATATAAACACAACAAATTAAAATCCCAGCGGCAGGTATATCCGCTAGAAATAGGTAGATTTCGGGGTCAAACGGTTTTGTGTCCAAATAAAATTAGATAAGTCAGATTAGTTTAAATAAAAAATATAAGTAGAAACAGAATAATTCAAAAAAATTATCGAACTAAATTAAATACATTATCCGAACTAACTCCATCAATACAATTTCGGAACAGTTTTATTTAAGTTGGTTTAAACTACTTTTAATAACATATTAAATCCACCAAAGATCAAATGAACTACGTCACAACTACAATTATACCATCACACATAATTTATAATCAAACATTATCAAACAATTTTATTTCAAAATCATCTTTTGTTGTTGTGTTTTTTTGTTCTTTTTAATCTTTTTTCAAACGGTTACTTAGTAAAAAAAATAAAAACAAAAGAGATTTTGATAATTTTTCTATGGTATTAAATGGGTTGATATTTTTCTTGTAAGGGTTGCATTATAATGCTTATAAAAATAGAACCTTTTGGGTTAGAAAGCTAAAATTTTCTGAGGCTATAGTTAACATACTTTTGTTTAAAAGCTAAGATGAATTTAAATAACATAAACTGAAACATGATGAAAGCATTGCCTTTTGCGTTTGTTTTTATTTCAACAGCCGTAATGTCTCAACCGTTAGACTTAAACTATTATTTTTGGAAATTTTGGAAAGATTTATATTTTAAATACGTGAAAAAAAGTTTTCAAATATGAGCTTGGCCATTTCAGCTAGATCAAGGGCAGCAAAGTTTAATAAATTTTTAAAACAGCTGATTTTTGAGGAACCTGAAACGCCAAAGCGGTTATCTGGATAAAAATGATAAAAAAAGGTTCAAATACTCAATATTTTTAAATTTTATTAAAATATTATTATTCAAACGGAAGTTATAGCGCCCTAGATTATTCAACTTTTTAGGCTCTAGCCGCTTAACCGGTACCCGGATATGGCCAGTTCACGAACTTGTCCAAGACATAATTTGCCGAAACATACACAGAAAATTATTTTGGTGTAGGTCGAAAAATGCGACCGTGAGAGTGCCACTAAATTCCGTTATACCTCATATCGTTATATATATATATATAATTTTTTTTTTTTTTTGTTTTTCCATCTCCGCTTATCACATATAGTCGTTTGGCATCAAAATTTTTCCGAAATTCCGAGATGAAGCCCATTGCAATAGGTAGATTTTTATATGAAATCTACCTAAAACCAATCAAACTTAAAGTAGGTAGATTTTTCTGAGAAATCTACCTAAAACTTGCGCTTCATTTCTCTTAATTTATGTTTAATGGTTCTCTTGGACGGATAGTTCAATGAATAATTCAATGGACGTTTCGTCACGAAAATTCGGACAAAATTGAGTGATGACGCCATTGACAACCTAGTTTTTTGAAAAATTGTTTAAAAATTAGTATTATGAATTTATTTTTGTTTTTATGTATTCTTTTTTATTTAATTTTTGAAGTTTTTTTAATTAAAAATAATGGAAATAGCGCATTTTTTGTGCTGTTATACTTTTACACATTTTTCTACCAACCAATTAGAAAAATCTAGCTTTTTAGTGTTTTTCCGGGATTTCCCGGGATCCCGGGAATTTAATATTTTTTGTCCCGGCTTCCCGGGATTTGAATTTCTACGGGAAATGAGAAACCCTATTTCAAACCCAAAATTGTCGAATAACTCTATCAAATTGAACAATAAAATCAACGAAATCTTAAACCATTTACTCAATACAAAACCTTATCTTATGGCTTATTAAATTTAACTTGTTTAAGTTTCTTCAAATTACAATTTAATCTGTCAATTTAAATAATATAATAAAAACAAATTCCATCAAAACTTAATTAAAAGAACAAGATATAAGTGGGTTGGTTAAAATTAAAATTTGACAATACACAAAATTAGGATTATAATCCAGTAAATCAAAAGAGCCCACACAAAAATGTCTAGTAACAAAAACAAAACACGGTTAACTAATATTAACATATTATTCTATTTTATTTGTTAATTTGATTATTGAATACAACGACAACTGATAAAGGTTAATTGTTATTCCAAAAAAATCTTCTTTCATGCTATTTTTCAATTTTTATGTGAGTGTGTACACAAAAATTGATTGGCACTCCTAAATACAACTTTTTTCAATCACGATAATGTGCAAAAAAATGTCGAACATAATTACGTATAATGTTTTTATTTAAATAGGAATAAATATAGATAAGGAAATGGTTTGGTGCTTGCTAGACTTGGTATAAAGAATTTCGATCACGCGTGCTAAAAGAGTCTTAATACATACATATCTCTAACGATATTTATGAAACTTCCTCGAAATTTTGTTTAAATTTATATAAAATATCTTGTTTTAATATCAACGTTTTGAATAAATTTGCATTGAAGCGATATTTTGTTAATTTCAAAAAAACAGTTTCTGTACTAATTTCACTTCCAGTGTTAAAGGAAGTTAATGCCAATTTTTTGTTAATTAATGTTTGAATCGAACATAAGCCTTGAATTTTTTTGTTAAAGCCACTAACCATATTGAAAGACTTAGTCTAGCCAAATTAGAATTCCACTTCTAAAATTTTCGCCTCAAAAATTTTTGCAAAAATGTTTTCCTTACGGTGTAAAAAATAACGTATCAAAATGTTTCTGCACGACAGCTGCCGCTAAATTTTATATGTAACACTTAAGATGCAAAAACGTGGTTTTCTGCAAGTATCTCATTCAATTCAATTTGTAGCAAAAAGTAACAGCGCCAATCGAAAGAGCACAAAATTTTACTTAAAATACAATATACATGTATCACATCTGTTTCAAAGATTAAAATTAAGCGAGTAATAATTTGTTAAATAATGCACCAAACGACTCTGTGTCGAACGTCTTCTAACGAGAAATATAGTCAACTGCGTGCGCGCTCGTAGCAAATAAGAGAGTGTAACTTGACAGACAAAAGCAATCGTTATAAAACAAATAAGACAATTAAAATGTAAGTACTTCTCGAAGTATTACGTATGCTTTAATCATTTTTGAAATACTTTTAATATTTTCTATTACAACTATAGCTGGACCCGGCCACGCGCTACTGTGGCACAGTTTGGTTGAATGAAAAATGAAGAAAAGAGAACGCACACGTTTCTAATATGTTTAATTTCACGATGCTTCTGGGTGCACGATGCTTCAGTACAAAAATAATAGTAGATTCTGAAAAAAGCTTTTATTATAAATTACAAATTAAATACAGTTCTTTTTATTTCTTATACAGCGAAATGTGTCGCCACTTACACAATTAGATTTACAAATAAAAGTTGTTTAATGCTCTTAACATTATTCAGTTAATTTTTATTGAAACAGAGCGGGTATTTTCTGGCCCCTAAGTCTTTTAATATTTTATGTTTCCTTAAATCTATTTCCATAGAAAGGATCCCCAATCTGAGTAAGCGCGATAGTCTCAGAAATAAGAATCAAGAGAAATAAAATTTAGGCGATTCCGTTTTGTTAAATATAAATAATATTATTTAAGAAAAGATACAATATATTTATATTGTTGACGTCTACGTTCCTACATACGAAACATTTACGGTACAAAACAAAATTTAGGAATATTTGGTTTTATAATCCTGAATCTCAGGATTATTAAAGGTGTCGGGAAAGCCAAACACTACATATCTGGGTATAAAGCAATATATCACCATACAAAACTAACCGATTAAATTAAGTCTTCAGGTGAAACTGAAACATAAAATGGAGTGAATAGAGATTACTACAGTTGAGGGACACATGTACTTGTTGACAGCAGCCTACATTCCTATACGGAACATTTACGGCTATACGGAACATATATTTATTTTAAAACCTCCCTGTATAATGCAACATTGTGTCCAAATTTCAAAAGAAGCGATCAAGTACTTTCGGAGATTACCTATTTTGAACAAACGAACATTTACATTTATATAGACTTGAAGTTAAGTATTACGTCAATTTTGAATAGTTTACGTAAATTTGTCATTAACTAAGTAAAATTTACAAACACAAATAAACGAATATGTGGATAGTATAGTTAAAGTAATTATCTAAAAAACGTATTTGAGCAAAAAAAGGTTTAAAAAATTTATTTTGCAAAATTTTTCAAAAACCTCCAAATCTCGCCAATTTTCAAACATCATGTTTTTTCGCCTCGAGTCTCCAGCTTAAATTGTTAATTTTAGATAATTAAAAAATTATATTAACAGTTTATAGTAAATTTGAATGTTAAAATGTGTACCCAGATTAGAAATACCAAGGCTTATCGAATGGGCCAAGCTTGGCCCATGCTTGGAAAACTAAGAAATGATTATCAAGGCATGGCCAAGTCTTAGTCTGATACATTTTGTCATACTAAGCCAATGGTTAAAATAAATAAATGAAAATTGTATCTTTTGATTGGGCCAAGCTTGGTCCAATGTTGAAACAAATTTATTGTAATTGTTATATAATTTCAGCATTTGTGCAATGATGGACAGTAACCAACAAATTTACAATATATGAGGAAATTCCATTACAATACCCGGGTAATAAAAGGCTAAGGGGTCAGACCTGCGCCAAGCCCGCACAACAGCTTTCGGGGTTTGGGCCAGATTTAATATTTTCAAACGGCCCAAGTTTGTGCCAAGTTTGGACTGATGTCCTTGGGCCAAGTCTGGCAAATAAAACTTGGGCCAGATCTACCAAACCAATTATTTTTCCAGACCTCCTTTAAATGTGTGGAAAGAAGTTGTTGAAAGAGTAACATTTATAAAATTAAAGAAAAACTTAATATGGCTTGCACATGTTTACACTACATTAGACTAGTAAATAATGCCTAACATAATAAACTGAATCTTGGTTCAGTCTAGGCATTTACAACTGGCCCAGAATGTAACCAAAGTTAACTAGCCAAGGATTATGCTGAATTATACATTGAATAAAAAATTAAAAAGCTATGAATTCGATTTATGTGTTTTAGAATTGGTCCAGCATTGTATTTAAATATTGATCCAATGTGTAAAAATAATAATGGTACGTAGTTATCATTAAAGGTTAAAACAACATTCAACCAATTTTGTTTTAAAGCTTGTCTCAACGTTGTTCAACCTTAAAACAAGCTTGGCTCTATGTAAAAACAATCCTTTGTGCTTACCTGGGTAGAATAGGGCCAGTATTGTATTTAAATATTGTTTCAATGTCTAAAAATAATAATGGTACGTGGTTATCATTTAAGGTTAAAACTACATTCAACCATGTTTATTTTAAAGCTTGTCCCAAAATTGTTCGACCTTAAAACAAGCTTGGCTCAATGTCCGATAACAAGTACAGTACAGATAAGGCAAAGCCTTTTTCTTTGAAAAAATTTGCTGATAAGGAAGTAGTTAATGATGAGGAAGTAGTTAATTTTTTGTTTGTTTTAATTAACGAAAGTTAGCCCATTTTTCGATATTTTGGATTAAGAACTGGTAATTTACTGGCAATTTAATTACAATTTTAATAAATTTTTAAATGTTATTAAATTTTTTCATATCTTTTCGAAAAAAAAAATAAAAAGATTTGAATAGAAGAAATTAATTTTTTTTTCTTAGAAATAAACTATTTTGATATTTTGCAGGAATTGCACGACATATGATATAGAGTAGGTTTGCCGTGTGTTTTTCATATAGTGTCATAAATTGTCACACAATGTGTTCTGTGGTAGATTTGATATTTGTTTGTTGCAAAATTGGATAGATGTAGTTTTGCTTAGATGTAGCTAATTTTGTTTTTAAAATTTGTTCGATATCTGTTTGCAATTAGTTTGTTTTGTTTAAACTAATCTGAAACATCAGATTCTACTTGTACACAAAACTGTCTGATCTCGAAATCTACCTATTTCTAGCGGACATCTTGCCGCTCGGACTTTTTAATAAAATATGCTGTGTAATATACGAATTACAATATGTGTCACAAAAATATGTTGTTTTCTTTTTTATTCCACAACCAGTTCCAGGATGTTATTTTTGCTATAAGTCTTTACAGAAAACTAACAACATTTTTTTTCAATAAAAACGTTGTGTAAAGGGAATTACAATACTTGTCACAACAACCGATCCAAAACCTTAAGGAGTTTTTATTGCCTTTTAAAGGAATGGAATGGATTTATTGCTACTTATATTAATGGGAAACATTTAAAAATGGACCAACGTAAACAAATATAAACTAAAAAATGGGTGATTTCAATGCATGAATAACGACGAACCTAAATAAGTTACACTTTAAAACATAAAAGAATTGATCCATATTGAAGAAAAGCGCTCTGTGGAGTATATTTGTATGTATGCAAACTAGGCATATGATATGTATGAACAATTTTCAAACCGTCTTTTTCTTCGCTCACAACCGACTAATTATGTTCTATTTGACTCGAATATGAAGTGTATCCAGTTTTATTGAAATCGAAAAATAATTACCCACCGCGCAGTGGCTTCGAAGATAAGAAAATTAGCAGAATAGGATTTTTATTTTTATCAGATATAATCATCTTAAAACATAATATATCTCATAATTTTATTTTTTTATTTAAAGCTAATTAATTTACAATTCCAACGAGCCTAAGTATGTAGAAATCGATCTTAAGAAAGCGATTTTATCTTAATTTTTCTTCTTACATATACGAAAATTCACCAATTCATAACAATTTTTTTTCAAAGAGAAAAAATTAATTTTAATGGTTAAATTTATAATAATTTTTCATTCTAAAGCAACATTTTTCCAAAAAAAATCCATACATTAAATTAGATTTATTGTATGATGGGTATTTGCATCTGTAGTTTTCGACCACCTGAATGATGTATTGTGTACCTTCCTCGTCTTTAGTTAGAATGTTGTTGTATTCCGTCATCAACTTAACACCGCGTTCGGCCGTATCATTAACAACATGAAAACTTTGGCACAACCACGTGGCTTTGACGAAATCCTCATCCGTTGACTATTCTGATGGGTCATGTAGCAAAAATACCATACAAATTCTAAATCGATTAAAAAAACTCTGAGTTTTCTCTGTGACAAAATCACTAATGTTATTAGCAAAAAGTTGCATATGTTTGACTGCGTCAAAATCTTTTTTGCGAGATTGGGGTGCGATGGAGATGTCTCGTGCTGAGACCTCTAGGTTTTGAACCATTTTTCGTTTTTCATCAAACGAAATCTCTGGGTCGAAAAAAGCCAAGCCAATATTTACTTCCGTTAAATAGTGAAGATGATAACAAATTTTGCTCAACATTTTTTCTGAAACTATTTTGTCAATTTTTTATAAGCGATGGCCGATTAGATGAAATCCAAATCCTGATTTGCGGCTGCTGTTTCATCTATGCATTTGAACCAAATTTTTACATACAACATAATCAGAAAAATGCAAATGTATCGAACTTTATTTAAATCTCCAACTGCAATATCATACTGATTACGAAACATAAATATCTTCAGGAGATAAATGGATTTAGCCATCCAGCGGGCGTGACTTGTCGGACATGGGCGTTTGAATTTGTTACTCTCAATGGTTTCGCCAAGAAAAATCAATGTAACTTCCAAAAATTCTTTATAGTCGCTGCGTGGGTGTGACTTTTCCAACTCTTCATGACAAAAAATTACTATAGCTTCACACGTGTGTTTTGGAATTTTGTTTCCCAGTTTTTTGTCCGATATTCCACTTTTGAACATTTTTGGATTAATTTTACCACAGTTTACCACAAATTTGCTGAACAGCGAAACATCGGGTGCTGTGGTCTTTCCAAATTTGAGACCATAAACAGCCCGTAGTTTAATCTCCTGTATGTGATGACGACATGGGAATCGAATCAAGTTGTGGCCAATCTTTTTTTCCAGCTTTTTCTCAGTGTTACTTGATGTCGTGTCGTAACACATAGCTTCGACTTTATTAGTAATATCCCATTGTTCAAGGCATTCATATATCGCATTCGCAATCGATAAGCCGCTCTCTTCTTAGCATTTTGGAACCGCTAATAACTTCTCAATATTACCAAATGCTACTATGGTTGGCAAACGATCTATTTTACCATGTCAGGTTAATTCTGATAGCAATGTATCCCAAAATAAAAATTTGAAAGTCTAAATCTAACATAAAAATTTATTTTTTCTGAATTTTCGCAGAAATTTTTTTTTGGATTTAAAAAGAAGAAATTCGATAAAAACGCTTTCCTAAGATCGATTTTTACATATTTAGGCTCGTTGGAATCGTAAATTAATTAGCTTTTAATAAAAATTATGAGATGTTTTATGTTTTAAGATGATTATATCTGATAAAAATAAAAAAAAATTCTAGTATTCTGCTAATTTTCTTATCTTCGAAGCCACTGGGTAATTATTTTCCGATTTCAGTAAAACTGCATACACTTCATTTTCGAGTCAAATGGAACATAATTAGTCGGTGGGAAAGATAAAAATAAGAACTTGATGAGTTAGGTCATGTCTAATGCAAATTAGGTTTGATTAGTTAGGTCATGTCATTGCAATTTTTATTTATTGAATAATGGTTTAAACGAAAACCATTGATATGGAATTTGGTGTAAAATCCCATGCTTAGAATCTTCACTGGAGAACTAAAGACCGAAGACCTAGTTTTAAGCAGCCAAGTGGCAATTATATGCTAGTTATAATTTTACTTAAGAGTGTGAATACTGAATTATTTTATAACATTTCATTATTATTAATATATAACTAGGGGACCCCTGTGCATTTGCACAAATTTTAAAACAAATAGTTTTTAAGCCTGAAATAAAATCACAATCTAAAATAATACGTCTATCCACAAGCAAAGCATGAATTGAAATTGAAATGAGAATAAAATTTGGAAGAAATTCAAAAAATTTCGTTTTTTAGCAGGCTACAGACCTTCAATCAATTTGTCAATCAATTCGAAAACGAAAATAAACGAAATAAAATTTAGTGTAAAAATCCCCTAAATTTTATTTCGTTTATTTTCGTTTTCAATTGATTGACAAATTGATTGAAGGTCTGTAGCCTGCTTTAGTTTCGTTTATTTTAGTTGTTTTTTATTTTTTTATAGCTTTTTGTATTCTCTTCTTTCTCTTCTGTATTCTCTTGTTTCCTATGGCTACGATTTTTCGTGGCTTGTGTATTATAACGGACTACAACGGAAAAAACAATTTTTTATTATTTCGTCCAATGAACTAATAATCATATATATTAATTAATCGGTATAGTGCAGAAGGATCACGTTGAGTTCTTGAGTATTATTCAGTGCCTTAGTACAGTTCTAGAGTATTATCATCGCTTTTCGACGATGCAAATTGCTACACATATAGGTCCTACGGAAGTTTCCATTACAAAACAATACAAAACTTGCTATATAAAGTTAAACTAATGCTCTTTGCATCAATATTTAACAGAGTACTTGGAGTAAAATAAAAAAGCTTGTTGTTTAAAAATGTCTGTTATTTGCATTAAATAAATTACGCGCAACATTTTTTTAGTATGACATTTTAATGCAAATTACATCATAATTTCGAGTTACTTTGATTATTACGCACCTGCCTAAATTAATCAAATTAAAATAAAAAAAATTACAACGGAAAAAATTAAAACATACAATACCACCTTAATCACTATTATTATAGACTTTCAGCTGAGAAGCGATAACTAAAACATACATGAAACGATTTTAACTATATATTTCTAAAATGGATAATACTCTAGTGAATTTTGAAATTTCTTTAATGTATTAAATTGTAGCAAGGTGCATTAAAATTTCTAGCTGTTCTATAGAAATAAATTATGATGCAAGAGTTGTTTTAAATTTTATAGAAATGCATTGAAATTAGGTTTAATCCAACATTTACTTTACAATTCAATAATAACCTGCAACGCATAGCTCCTATTGCAAGACTTGCTTTAAATATTCCTGTTACTTTTTCAACTGTGTGGTTTGGGCATGTTCTACGAGCCGATTCACAGTCTGGAATGGTTAGAAAAATGTACGTTAGTACCCCAGGGAGTGGTAGACCGCGAGGAAGACCACGTCTACAATGGGTTATGGGAGACTGACGTAATAAACGACCTTAAAAAAATCGGCTGCCATGGTAACTATGTCGCTGTTGCGAATGACCGTGGTGAATATTTAAAGCTGATTAGCCTGGCAACGCTCCTACATGGAGCATGAACGCCTTATAAAAAAAAAAATACATAACCAATATTGCAAGGCTTTTATTAAAAATTGCAGTAAGTTTTTCAACTGTGTGGTTGCCTTATAAATCTGTTGTTTTTGTTAGCCGTTAGCTCTAAAGTTGGATTTACTTAAGAGACTAGCAAATATATATGAATTCAATCTAATTCTCATGTTTTTATTCTATGTCAATTTTACGTGATTCTCATAGAAGCTATGGGGGTTCTGGAAGAGTGGGACAAAACTGTTTTGCACATAAAAGCAATATTTCATACAATAGAACATAAATTTATTTACTATTAATTATTTCTTACCATTAATTATTATAATTAATGATTGTCATCAAAAACATATTATATGTGGCTTTGCATAAATAAATATTCCGTTTATTCCTTAGGCAATTGTTTTTAATATTTTTGGTTGAAAAATTATCGTAAATGTAATACGATATTATTGTATTAATTATATTTCACTTTGTATTTAATTAGTATTTAATAACAATTTTGTATGCTATTCCTTAATAGCAGGTAAATTTAACACAAAACATAAACTTCACTATTCCGCAAATATTTTAATATTTTCACTTAATAACTATAACTTAATAACTAACTATGCAAAGCACTAGAAATTTTTACAATTAAAATGCTTATCTTAGACACTGATATGAATTTAATAAACGGTTTGCGAAATTTTTATTTAATAAAAACTAAATGACAAATAAACAAAAACATGTAAGATGTATTACTTTTTTCTTTAAAACTCATATAAGAAAGAACTGACAAAAAAATATAATTCAAACCAAACCAAAATAAAAACATGTATATACGTTTGTACGTCAATACAAGTATAACGTGATACTTTTTATATATCAAAATTTGAAGGTAGATGTCGTATCGTTCTTGATTTGCTTGATAAAAACCAACTGCACGAACTTCAAAATCACTGATTCGCTTGAAGCTCGTTTATAATAATATTTTATTTAAAATAAATTATTTCGTATTTCATCGGTTTGAATTATTTATATTATTCTTTTTACATACATATTTGTATTGCTCATTTTATACAATAAGAAAAATTGAAACGTGTTTAGTTTCTTATGAGAGGTCATGCAAAATAAAAAAGTGATATACACATTTAACCAAACTACAAATTCAACAGCTTGTTGATTGTTTTCAAACATTGGTGGATTGTTGATAGTTGTATGTGTTTTAACTATATATAAAGCAAATTTAATAAAAATATATACAAATATACCAAATGATTTCATACCTCGCATCATTGATTTCTCTTGGATATCTGTATTGCTTTTGTTAGTGTGCTGGCATTTAAATATTCGATAACGTCACGCACGACCTTATTCTTAAAAAAGAAACGCATTCTCATAATTTATAAACAAACATATTGATTTAATTAATAAACATTATTTTTATCTACAAATAACTGGTATAAACGTCCATAGAAAGGGCTTCCTAAATTGATCAACTAAATGCCTCAAACGCTTAAGATAACCAATGCTTCTCTGTTACAAGGACAGTAAATATTAGAACTGTTTACTCTTATTGGAATTTATTTTAAACAGAATTAAACAAAAGAAGTCATCTTTGAACTCAAAACCACTAAAGAAAATTCTATCTAGTTAAATTTGTGTATAGGTAGCTCATAGTTCTTACAATTATCATTACATATAGCATTTTTGTAAGTGTTCCGATATGATCAATAAAACAAAATCTTTTCCAAATTGATACAAATGATTCAAAAATTTGAATTATAGAAATATTCTACTAAAAACTAACAGTGCATGCACAATGAGCATACTCATGAGCATGACACAATGCTTTAAAATGTAGCTAGGCTCGTTCTCTATTAATCATGAGTAAAAAGTTAAGAAATCTTTAGCTTTTTCATGGAGAAAAATATATTTAAAAAATAATTTTTTTTCTCATAACATGCGTTCCTTTGGAACAAAATAGCTGCTTAATGGTGCTATTACCCACAAATTAATTTCAGTTGCTATCATCAACTTTTCAGATGATAGTATTTATTATTTTTGACTGTAGATGGCGAAAAGATCAAAAAAATTTACGAGGTAATAATAATTTTTAAACAACAATTTCTAAAAAAACCATTAGCTATTTAGTATTAATATTATATTATGTAATCAGTGGCGTAGCTAGCATGGGTGGCACCCGGGGCGGATATTGTGGTGTCACCCCAAAAATAAAAACTGTCAATAATAATAAAAAGCCGATAAACGTAATTTATAATTTTTTTTAATTAATACAAATGAGCATAATTATTATAAGCCCGCAAGTAATTTTTGACTAATTTTAATTTGCTGAAACTCCTTTCACACGAAGCCACTAATACGCAAATAGTCATAAATAACTTTAGTGCGACCGTATGATTCGGAAGAAATTCTAAAAAATCCCATTCTACGATGAATTTCAAAAAGTCTAGGTACACCCAGTTAGAAACTGTAACATTGGCCGCTTTTAAATGCCTCCTCACCCTTTGTATCTCTATGAGGAGTTCTGTTGCCAATACCGCATCATAAAAACCAGTAAATTTTGATACCGATAATTTTAACTCTTCACTGTTCGCCAAAAGCTTAGTGTTTGTCTGCACAACCTCGAACAATGAAGCTAAATCTTGAACTGACTTCAGTCTAGTTCGGAGTTCAACACTGAATCGGTCAAGACATTCCAACATGTCCTTTTTAAGTTTAGCTCTCAGTGTCAGTCCAACATCAGGTGCAAACTCACCACCCGTTCGTTTTTTACGTTTTTATGACGAATTCGGCTTTCCATTGGAATGTCATAGTCCTCCGATTTTTTCGCAGCAAGATCTATTGCCTCTTCTACAATGAGACTTCGTTATGAATTGACTCTATTTTTGTAGCTAATTGATCAATATTCAAGCCCGTGCTTTGCAATCCAATCTGAGCACAGATATTATTTCTCTTAGAATATCATTCCAAGACAAAAGATAGCAAAGAAACGAAAAATCACATGCTGCATTGATAAGGTTCTGTGCAGCGCCTCTAGTGTCTACATTTTCTTGTTGATCACTTAACTTCTCAATATCAGCCACAATCCCATCAAAGTTTTCGGCCAATACTTTTACTGCAGCATAATGAGCACTCCAATGCGCTGTTAAGAGTATTTTAACAGTTGCTTTGTTGTGTTTAGCAAGTACTTCCCAGCGGCTAGTCGAAGCAGAAAAACATGTAAAAATGGCTTCCACTGACGAGTGTTGGCTGTATAAATTAATGGAATGATCTTTGCAGCCCACAAAAATTGCTTTGTTATTTTTTGCTTTAATAATAGCTTGCACTTCTGCATGTATGCTACTCATAACAGCTGCATTATCATAACCTTTGGGAGCGACAATTCATAACATCTATACCATCATTTTTAAGATTTTTACACTGAAAAAAACATGTCCTATTTCCAATCGAAATGCAGTTGTCTCAACCTCACCGTGCGGGCAGATATGGCGAATCGAAATACGAGATTGATTCAACAACCGTACAATGATAAGCCGATGCAGTTGAGACAATCACATGAAATATTTATGTGAAAATAAAATATAGTTCAATTAATCTCAAATACTTAAATTTTAAAATGAAAAATTCATGATATAAGGCCAAAGAAATATGTTTTCATGGAAATAGTTATTAACTTTGTTCAACTACTGTTATATTGGATAGCACTTTATATTTTAATTACACCTCATTCTGTTATCAGGAAAATGTTACTGAGTACTGAGTTGTTGTCCCAATCACGGTGAAATTGTTTGCAAATATCTTTTCTTTGCATGAATAATAAACTGCCATCTTCGAGATGAGGTTTATTTATTTATTTATTTATTTTTATTTATTAAGGTTTTAAGATACAATTACAAAATGAAATATCTCCAATTAAAAATTAGAATTATATCATTTAGAGAAAAAATGTACCATGCTTTTAAAAACAAATTTATCATGTGCATTAGTTTAGTTATTACGTTTTGTATGTTTTAGGTATTTTAAATTTAGAGTTACATAATTACATTTTTTTAATACATTTTTTCAAATCTATACATTTTATTTCATTCAACTTAATGATGTTTTGCATTAAACCTTTTATGTATTTTTACTTAAAACCTTTCATTTATCTATTATCTATAGGTTATCATTACTTCAATTTTTTTTTCAGTGTAAGAATTTCATCGCTTAAATCAGCGGCTTTTTTCCACGTAAAGGAAAAAATCCAAGGAATACTTCCTTGATTTCCACTTTACTACCATCAATTTTCACATGACGAATCACTTCTGACATTTGATCAATATGTGAAATGTCAGGTGTGCTATCAAACATAATTCCAAAATATTTAACCGATTTAATTTCGTTAGCAAGCTTAAACTTTACGTGGATCGCTAAAACATTTATGAACTCATTTTGTATATCTGGTGACAAATATGATACTTTTGGTGATTTACCATGCTCCAAATTCAAAATGTGTTCTTTTAACACTACATCATACTTTGACAATAGTTTGGTTAGTTCTAAGAAATTGCCTTTATTTGAAGAACTTTGTCCTTCATCATGTCCATGAAATGCTGGGTTTTGTTTAGACAATAACAAAGTTATATCCAATAATCTTGATAAAGATGTTTCCACTTCTGTTTTTTATTATATATTAATTGCAAGGCTGCGTCTCGTATCGTTTTATGAATTTTTAACCTCATTTCCAAAGTTTTCCACTTTTCAAAATTCTCCAGATGTTCATTTGAAGTTTCATGCTCGGCCACTTTGGGATTTAGTTTCCACCGCTTCTGATATCCAGTAGTAAATGTTGATTTTGTATTATTATTATTGGTGACAGCAAATACACGACAACAGAAGCAATACAGGACGCAAGTTATTATTTACAGGAGAATAAACAATCCATGGCCGTAGAATTTTTTCACCATTATTCATCATTTTATAAAACCATTCTTTAGAAAGATGGCGAACATCACCTTTTATGTCTAACCCGTGTCTAGATACAGTAACAAACGACCCTTCTCTATATTGAAAATGTTCACTTTCTTTTTTTATGATTTCAATGCGAACATTACCAGAGACGAGTATATTCCAATGTGATACATCTCTTAAGTCCTGAAGTGATTCACCCATGCAAATACTGTCTTCGATAGTAGAAGCATTAGCGGCATTATCACTGTCATTTTCATTATTCCTTTTTAATTCGTCATCATAGGTTATCATTATTAATTCTGTATTGTTGCTGTTACTTTCCGAAGATGAGCCAATATTCTCTGAAACATTCGTTGCATCAACGTGATAATCAGTTTCTTTTGATGAACCTTGGATATCATTGGGTTTTGTAACATATTTATAGATTTGGTCTTTCTCTGCTGGAACCAACTTTTTCTTTAAAAAGTATGAACTCCTCGTGGCATATTTATTTTTAGGGATATTTGCTAAACGAAATCTAAAAAAATATTTTTAATTATTGTATAGGTTTCAGCAAAGCATTAATTCTAAATATATTTGTAGGATACATAATAGGTACATAGTTCATAATAAGTACACTGTGTTAACGACTAAATACACCACCAAGAAAATTAATTTATTTAAATTTCCTTGTAACAACTTATATTAAATAATATTTGATAAAATGGAATATACAAATCATAGCCTAATATTATAAGGAACTATTTAAAAAAATATAAATATGAAATCCTAAAAGATATTTTATATAAAGAATTGAAACCAAAATTAAATATCCAATTAGAATCATGCTCAATAATTTACAAAATTGAATGTGATTTTTGTGAAAAATTTTACATCGGGAAAACCGGAAAATGTTTTAAAGACTGATTTAAGGAATACCTGCCTAAGAAGAAAAATAAACAAAATTTAAAGCTTATTTTTGCAAACCATTTACATAGTTAATAACAATAGCTACACCACTTTTAAAAAAAAATTGAAGGCTTTACATTTATGTAGCCAAGGATCTTTAAAAGAATCACTTGATGAGTTTGAAATTTCCAAGGGATTTAAAACCCAACAAAATGTAATTTTAAATGATAAACTTTCATTTAATTCAAATATATAAATATATAAAACTGAAAACAAACAGTATGAGTATGTATCTACCTATAAAAACTTGCAAAACTGCAGTAATTGCATAACTGCCATTTTATTCCACAGTAATTATTTTTGTGTCCATTGAAAAACGATCTATTTCAATTTATTCTTTGAGTTTCAAGATAAAGGAAAAAAAATTATTTTGAGATCATTTACAAACACGGCAATTTGATTGCTTGTTAGTTTCCTTAGGTGTTTGCAATTAATTTGTTTGAAATGTAAAACATATATTGGGTAGTAAGGTTAAGCGGATATTTTAGAAATAATTTTGGAATAGACACATTGTAACTCAAGGGTGCCACCCTATCGACAAAGGGTGCCACATTATCGACGTAAACCACTTTTCCTATACATAATTCAGCATATGTGTTTTCAGACCTGGTCATTAAATAATCATGCTTGCATACTAAATAATATATCGTAAAAAACGGTCAATATGGTATCTATAGGAATATTCAAAGCTATTGAGTAATTGTGGTGATGGGATTCAATGCTCAACATGTTGATTCGATTAATATTGTTAAAATGTTATTTCACGTAATAACTCAAAAATTTTAAAAAGTAGAATAGATTCTTTTTGAACCAATAACACATTTATAGGACACATTTATAAGTTATCACAATTTATAAATTAAAATTATATGGATAACCTGGTTAAAATGGTTTCTAAGTGATTTATCGTTGAAAACATGTGATGGTTTGTTTAAGTTTTTTACGTTCGGGTGTCACCCCAAAACGGTTTCGAAGTGATTTATCGTTGAAAACATTGTGATGGTTTGTTTAAGTTTTTTACGTTCGGGTGTCACCCCAAAACGGTTTCGAAGTGATTTATCATTGAAAACATTGTGATGGTTTGTTTAAGTTGTTTACGTTCGGGTGTCACCCCAAAACGGTTTCGAAGTGATTTATCGTTGAAAACATTGTGATGGTTTGTTTAAGTTGTTTACGTTCGGGTGTCACCCCAAAACGGTTTCGAAGTGATTTATCGTTGAAAACATTGTGATGGTTTGTTTATGTTTTTTACGTTCGGGTGTCACCCCAAAACGGTTTCGAAGTGATTTATCATTGAAAACATTGTGATGGTTTGTTTAAGTTGTTTACGTTCGGGTGTCACCCCAAAACGGTTTCGAAGTGATTCATCGTTGAAAACATTGTGATGGTTTGTTTAGGTTTTTTACGTTCGGGTGTCACCCCAAAACGGGTGACACCCGGGGTGGACCGCCCCCCCCCCTAGCTACGCCTCTGTATGTAATCGATTATATCTAAATTAGTGGTATATAAATTGTAAATAAATTATATACTGTAAAAGTAAATGATACGAAAAAATGGCGACAACACATTATAGAGCAATTGTTGTAGCTTGTACAATAAGAAAATGCGCTAAGATTTAAAAAAAAATGTGAATCGAAAATACGTAAAGAAAACGTAAAATTTTTACATTAAAATCTTGAAAATATGTATTTAATTATTTTATACCTAATATAATATAATTATTATTACGATTTTAATATGAAAATCATTTAATGTGATAATCGGTTTTAAACCGGTTGAATTTGCAGATGAAATCATCTGACAATTTTCTAGCAGTTAATTAGTAAACCAAATAATTTTTCAAAAGTCAGTTGCTATCAGCTAACTTTTCCTGCAGTTTTTATATCTATCTCGCGCATGCTATCCCTCTTTTTCTCATACAAAATATTTTTCATCAGCTTTTCAGATTATGGTAACTGCAAAATTGGTTATGGGAGCTGAATTTAATTTGTGTGTAATAGCACCATAAAGCAGCTTTTGAGTAGATCACCAAATATTTGAAAATTTTTCAAAAAAAACCACAGTTTTATTATTATTAAAATTTTTTATTTTTGGCCGATATTTAGATCTGACTGGTCCATTTTATTATTAAAAATACCAAAACAAGTTAATAACCGATCTAAATAAAATCGAAAAATAAACTGCTTTTCAACTACACAACTTGTTCGAGGTAGAGTAGATCAAAGCAAATTTGAGTAAGTTTGATTTTCAATGGAACGCGCCTATAATAAATTTTCATACAAACTTGGATCTCATGAGTAAAAGTAATTTCATTGTGCATGCACTGTAACTTAAAACCAATTTTATTTCAATGGCACCGAAAAAATACAAGTCCAAAGTTTATTGAGCAAATATCAAACGAAATTTCATTTTCAATTTACCACGCAAGTTGTTTTACCTATTCAGTTCAAATAAAAATAATTTAAAAATAATGTAGAAAAAAAAGAGATATGTCGACGTGTACACAAACCACAACGACACAAAATGTTATTAGTTCCAATATCCAAATTCAGTCTTCGTTTTCTTTCAATTATTATAATATATGTATAAACATTTGAATGATTGTATGTACAAATTAAAAATTAGCATCATGCAGGCGGAATAGAAATAACATTGTATTAGTTTACCAGTGATATGAAACTGACGGCCCGCGTGCCACTTGTGGCCCACTGCATAAATTGTTGCGGCTCTCAACACTTTTCCACACCTACAGTGTTTTAAATTTTAATTAAAAAATCCCAGCAGCAGGTATATCCGCTAGAAATAGGTAGATTTCGGGGTCAGACGGTGTCCAAATATAATTAGATGTGTCAGATTAGTTTAAATAAAAAATTTAAGTAGAAACAGAATATGCAATTCCAAAAAATTATCGTAGGTTCGATTAAATACATTATCCGAACTAACTTCATCAATACAATTTCGGAACAGTTTTAATTAAGTTGGTTTAAACTACTTTTAATAACATATTAAATCCACCAAAGATCAAATGAACTACATCACAACTACAATTATACCATCACACATAATTTATAATCAAACAAAACAATTTTATTTCAAAATCATCTTTTGTTGTTGTGTTTTTTTGTTCTTATTTAATCTTTTTTCAAACGGTTACTTAGTAAAAAAAATAAAAACAAAAGAGATTTTGGTAATTTTTCTATGGTATTAAATGGCTTGATATTTTTCTTGCAAGAGGTGCATTATAATGCTTATAATAATGGAACCTTTTGGGTTAGAAAGCTGAAATTTTTGAGGCTATAGTTTAGAAGTATGCTTAAAAGTTAAGATGAATTTAAATAACATAAACTGAAACATGATGAAAGCATTGCCTTTTGCGTTTGTTTTCATTTCAACAGCCCTAGGGTCTCAACCTTTAAGGTAGAAACACAACACGGACGATAACGTCGGACGATAAAAAAAAACGTCTACAATTTCGCTGTTGTAACCACAACAAAGGCGTCAGCGTGAAAAGCTGTCAAAAATAAAATTGCATAAACTAGTATTTTAGTTCTTGTATTTTAGTTCTTTGTCAAAATGAATTTCACAAATTTCAATTTTAAAAATAACTAATTTTTACTAATAAATAAATAATAATAATTTTTCTACTGATAACTAATTTTAAAAATAAAATACAAAATACAAATTATGAAATATATATAAATGAATAAAACCGAACTTTGAACATAAACTGAAAATTCAGTTGATAACTCAAAACAAAACGATTACAACCTCAGAAACGCGAAAAAAATCAGAAAATCATATTTTCCAGTTGGCGGCACTGTCACAATAACATTAAAAATTACCCTTGCAGCCAAATAAAAATAAAATTGATATCTGGCAACAATCATCGTCGACGATAAATTAGAAATAGAATCTAAATTTTCTCCGACGAAAAAAACTTTTTCGTTTATCGCTGTAGTTGTGTTTGAAATGTATGTATCCTGTGTATTCTAATGTTACTAACGTCGTCGTCGGACGATTTCGCCCGTGTTGTGTTTCTACTTTCTAGCCTTAGACTTGAACTATTTTTTTGGAAAATTTTGGAAAGATTTATATTTAATATACATGAGCAAAAGTTTTCAAATATGAGCTTGACCATTTTCAGCTAGATCAAGGACAGCAAAGTTTAGTAAATTTTTAAAACAGCTGATTTTTGAGGAACCTGAAACGCCAAGGTTGTCATTTGAATAAAAATGATAAAAAAGGTTCAAATATTCAATATTTTTAAATTTTATTAAAATATGATGATTCAAACGGAAGTTATAGCGACTTTTTAGGCTCTAGCCGCTTAACCGGTACCCGGATATGGCCAGCTCACGAGCTTGTCCAAGACTTTATTTGCCGAAACATACACAGAAAATTATTTTGATGTAGGTCGAAAAATGCGACCGTGAGAGTACCGCTAAATTCCGTTATACCTCATATCGTTATGTATATATATATATATATATTTATATATATATATATATATATATATATATATATATATATATATATATATATATATATATATATATATATATATATATATATATATATATTGTTACGTTTTTCTAAGCTTCCTTCGAATTGGCCTTACTCACAATTCGATAAACGCAATCCCCAATCTCTTCCTGAGTTCGATCACTGATTAGTAAGCACAAACACCAGGTTTTATTAAGTATTCAACACCTTAATTGTTTCACAACAATAGGAAAACAGTACAGCAAACAATATTCTTGACTAGAATATTCTTCCAACAGCTTCCGAAACTCCAACGGTTGATTGTAGAAATTTCCAGTAATAGAACGTTTAAAATAATACACAAAATATTTCTACTCAATAAAACTTAAAACTTTATTCACAAATTTAAAGATCACTTTTATAATTTTAACTTCACTATCGCAGGTTTAAAATAAACTAATTTTATATTTAATTTCACTTTACTGTCGCAGGTCTAAAATAAAACTAATTAAAAACTACAAGAAATAATTTTCTTATATACCTTTTGCAATACTTCTAGATAATTCGACATCACTTTCCAGAAACCTTAAGAAAATATTAGAATATTCGATTATTTTACGTTATGTTGATTTGATTCATAAAATCGTTTATGTTGACCCTATTTCTAAGAAGAGACAACAACAACAATATTCATTTCATTAATCTGTGTAGTATTTTGTTGATTTGATTTTCCTAGAAGTGACCGTAATCGTCTAGATTTTTCTGTAATCGTAACAATACCCTTCACTTAAGCCTGTTCGTCCCGAACAGGATCTAGCTCTCCTTTGTATAAGGCCAATCTTTCCAAATGTACTACTTTCGCTTTGCCTCGATGTCCTTTCTTAATTCTATAAACCACGTCATTCAACTTGGTTATAATGTTGTAAGGTCCTTCCCATGCAGCTTGCAGTTTTGGTGATAACCCTCGTTTTCGTTGTGGGTTGTGCAGCCATACTAATTGTCCTTCTTCAAAACCTTTATTATTAGATCGTATATCATATCGGGCTTTCATTCTATCACTGGTCAGTTGTATCTTCTGCCGAACAAGCTTGTGAATATCCTCAAGGTTCTCCCGGATTCGGTTGACGTATTCTTGCGCAGACAATGATGTTGATGGTACCGCTCCAAATTTGAGGTCTCCAGGAAGTCTTAAATCACTTCCAAAAATGGTTTGAGCTGGTGTCATGGTCGTGGTGTCATGAACTGCTGATCTGTATGCCATCAAAAATAAAGGAATGTGTTGATCCCAGTTACGTTGATTCTTACTGACCACTTTAGCTAGAAATTCCTCCAAAGTAGCATTGAATCTCTCAACCATCCCATCTGACTGTGGGTGTGAAGCTGTCGTCCTGGTTTTGTTAATCCCCAGCATTTGACAAATTTCCTGGAATACAGCTGACTCGAAGTTCCGTCCCTGATCGGTGTGGATCTCCATAGGAACTCCATAGCGGCTGATCCAATTATTTATCACAGCTTCAGCGATTGTGGTTGCTTCCTGGTTGGGAATCGCACACACTTCCGGCCACTTACTGAAGTAGTCCATGATCACAAGCACATATTTATTTTGATTATCAGTTGTTGGAAATGGTCCCGCTACATCCATTGCGATCCTTTCAAATGGAGCACCTACATTGTATTGCTTCATTTTTCCATGACTTCTTCGTGCGGGTCCTTTCACCGCTGCACATTTATCGCATTTTCGACACCACTCCACAATTGATTGCCGAGTCCCCGCCCAGTAAAACCGTTGTCGTATTTTTGCAAGAGTTTTATTGATCCCAAGATGACCTCCACTCGTTCCTTCGTGATACTCCTTAAGTACTGCTTCTATTTTCGCTTTTGGTACCACTGTAAGGGATTGCTTTATCTTGCCATCTGAGCTTTCCCATACTCTCTTTAAACATCCATTCTCTAACTGGAAACTGTCCCATTGCGCCCAGTACGCCTTCAAAGTTGGAGTTTTATCAGAAATTTCTCCCCATACTGGTTTGCAACCCTTTTCTTTGAACTCGATGATGGGTGCAAGATCCGGATCTTCTAATTGATCTTTTCTTATGGCTTCAGCTGTCCATTCATCGTCAGGTAGCACTTGCAGTAATCGTACATCGATGATGTTCTCCGTATTTTCTTGACGACTGCAATGCTTGCATTCAACTTGACAGGGTCGTCTCGATAATGCATCAGCGTTCCCATGTGCAGTACCCTTTCGATGTTCAATGTCCAAATCGTACGCCTGCAACCGTTCGATCCAACGTGCTACTTGTCCCTCTGGATTTTTGAACTGGAGTAGCCATCTTAACGCACCATGGTCAGTTCGGAGATGAAATTTCTGACCATACAAGTATTTATGGAAATGTTTGACGGATTCCACAATAGCCAATAATTCCTTTCGAGTTACACAATAATTCCGCTCCGGCTTGGATAGCATTTTCGAGAAATAAGCTATCACCTTTTCCTGACCATCTATTTTCTGCGACAAGACTCCTCCTATACCTTCATTACTGGCATCAGTATCCAAAATAAACTGAACATTTGGTATAGGATAGGATAGAATTGGAGCAGTACATAATCTCCTTCGGAGCTCTACAAATGCTTGTTCCTGAGGTGTATTCCATTCAAATGCCTTATCTTTTCTGGTTAACTCATGCAGACTTTTGGCAACGTTGGCGAATCCTGGCACAAACCGTCTGTAATATGTGCACAATCCAAGGAAGCTTCGTAGTTCATGTAGGTTCTTTGGTCTTGGCCAGTTCATAACTGCTGCAATCTTGTCAGAATCTGTATGAATTCCCATTGCCGTAACCTTGTGTCCCAAATATTTTACTTCTTCCTTGAAAAGTGAACACTTTTTGGGACTTAACTTTAAACCGGCTGCTTGCAACCTTTCCAGTACCTCCGCCAAGTTCCTCAAGTGGTCATCAAAGTCTTTTCCCATGACGATGATGTCATCCAAATATACAAGGCATGTTTTCCAGTGCAAGCCTTTTAGTACCCGTTCCATTAATCTCTCGAAAGTTGCGGGCGCGTTGCATAACCCAAATGGCATGACATTAAATTGCCATAGTCCATTCCCTACACTGAACGCTGTTTTCTCCCGATCTTCATCCGCAACTTCAACCTGCCAGTAACCACTCTGCAGATCCAATGTTGAAAACAATTTTGAGCCCGATAATGTATCCAGTGTATCATCAATCCTAGGCAATGGGTAGCTATCCTTCTTCGTAACTATGTTTAGTTTCCTGTAGTCAACACAAAATCTCAAGCTCCCATCTTTCTTGCCAACTAACACCACAGATGAGCTCCAGGGACTGTCTGAAAGCTCAATTACACCAGCTTCTTTCATATCTCTTACCATTTTATCAGCTTCCTCTCTTTTAGCTAATGGTAATCTTCTTGGTGCTTGACGAATGGGCTTTTCTGCTCCGGTGTCAATACGATGTTTCACCATATTGGTTCTGCCATTCCCTTCAGGTGTACTACAGAATACAGACTTGTGCCGCTCTAACAATTGACGTGCTGCTTTCTTCTGTTCTTCTGAAAGCCCTTCTGTCCATTTCTGCACAAGTTGCTCCATTTCTGCCTTTTGTTGTTTTGTGTTGACCGAGCAATTGATGTTTTTCTGCTCGCACTTTATTATTTTAGCTACCTCTTCACATTGTCCTATGATTGATCCTTTTTTAATTGTTTTCTGTGTATCTGACAGATTTAAAACCCTTACTGGTATTTTGTAATCAGCATCCGATCTAACTAAGGTTTTTCCTATAACGACTTCCTTACAATTTTGTTGTTCTTTGTTGGCTTCTACAACCCACAACCTGGGTGACCCAGAACCTCCTTCCAATTTTCCCCAAATGATTGTTTCTGATTGGGGTGGCAGCTTTTCCCTGTCATCTAATATTATTCGACAAACACAATTTGAATCTTCACCATTAAATTGGAGTGGCAACTCAACATTTCCGTAAGTGAGTACTCCTTTGCCAGCATCAATAACGAATCCATTTGGCCTCATGAAGTCCATGCCCAGGATGACTTCATCCACAATGTCAGCTACCACCACTTCATGTTGAAAGTGAGTATTTCCTATTTCAAAGTTGACCACTTTCTTTCCTTTAATACTTGCACTTTCGCCAGTAGCTGTCTGCATCCGGTATCTCCCTGCTGGTTTTAGTTTCCCTTTCACAATATCAGTGCGGACAATTGTATTTGTTGCTCCCGTATCTAACGTGATGACACAACTTTTTCCATCAATATTAGCCCTAACAGTAAGGCTGTCACCTCCCCTTGTCAATCTCGAAACATGGATGAAGGTTATGGGGCAATCGGTTGTGGGAGCCAGCTTACGCCCCTTTAGGCTGACTCGTTGTAGTTTAACTGATGCGGTGCTGCTCTATCGTCTTCCCTAGCTTGCTGCACCCGTTCTTCTGCTTGACGTCGCTGCATAGGCGATGCTGATCTTGCTCGTTTCCTTCTCACATCTCTGCATTCCCTCGAAATATGACCCAACTTGCCACATAACCAGCATCGGATTCTATCACTTCTGACACTCTCTCGTAGTCTTGGTTTATAACCGTTGTCATCAGCCAACTCCACCCGACGTATTTTGATTGATGGTTTTATAATTGCTTGTGCAGTTTCATTTGTTAAGGCATAAGCAATAGTTTCTGCGAATGTTGCTTTTGGCGACAACATTACTGCTTTTCGTGTTTCTGGATCACGAATACCATCAGTAAATGCCTCGATCTTCATTTTCTCCATAAAATTCGGTGGAGTATTCGAGTGTGCTAAATGTACAAGGCGTTCTACTGCCGAAGAATAGTCCTGAATGCTTTCTCCATTCCGTTGCAAGCGACCCTTTAACTCGATCCGGTATAGCTCCTTTTTGTGGTCGCTGCCATATTTTCGTTCCAACGCATTCATTACCTCTGCATAACTTTTCCGATCATTTTCCGGCACTGCCTGTAATGCTTCAGCTGCTTCCCCTTTAAGTGCAACTATCAATGCAGCAAGACGATTTTCGGCGTTCCAAACATTTTGATCTGCTGCGGTTTCGAACTGGAACTTGAAGATGCCGAACGATGTTGTTCCATCATATGATGGTGGTTTTAGTTTGATATTTGCTACTTGATGTACCACCTGGGAAATAACTTTAGTCGTTTCAACGTCCTGCAACCTCTTTTCAAAATCATCAACTTTCGTCAACATTTTATGTTCAAACTCCTGAATTTCTGTTTCAATTTTCTCGACTTTTACATCGAATGCAGTTGACATTTGTAATAGTTTCTCATCCAAATGTTGATGTATTCCAGTTTTCAACTCATTTATTTGCTGGTTCATCTCATCTTTATTTGCAGCAAGTGTTGCAGTAATTTCTTCTTTATTAACAGCCACGTTATTGTTGACTGTTTCCAACTGTTGGTTGATGTTGCAGCTTTGTTGATCAAATTTTTGATTCATATTCAAATTTATCTGTTGACTGATGTTCAAACTCATTTGTTGCATCATAGCCACTAACTGCGTAAAATCGAAATTTCCAGATGGCAATGAAGTTGTTGTTTCTGCAACAAAACTTTTCTCCTCATCAGCTGCCACTAGATCATTATTTGGACTAATCACTCCAAACTAGTAACTTTCCACAACTACTCCATTAGCTTCCATAGCTTCTCGAAGCCGTATCGTCAATTCAGTTTTATTGCCGGTTGTTGCCAATCCACGTTGTTCTAGTTCTTTCTTTAAATCAAGAACCTTCAAATCACTTAATAAAACCATTATTAACAGCTAACTAATCCCACCGCTGTCACCAATGTTACGTTTTTCTAAGCTTCCTTCGAATTGGCCTAACTCACAATTCGATAAACGCAATCCCCAATCTCTTCCTGAGTTCGATCACTGATTAGTAAGCACAAACACCAGGTTTTATTAAGTATTCAACACCTTAATTGTTTCACAACAATAGGAAAACAGTACAGCAAACAATATTCTTGACTAGAATATTCTTCCAACAGCTTCCGAAACTCCAACGGTTGATTGTAGAAATTTCCAGTAATAGAACGTTTAAAATAATACACAAAATATTTCTACTCAATAAAACTTAAAACTTTATTCACAAATTTAAAGATCACTTTTATAATTTTAACTTCACTATCGCAGGTTTAAAATAAACTAATTTTATATTTAATTTCACTTTACTGTCGCAGGTCTAAAATAAAACTAATTAAAAACTACAAGAAATAATTTTCTTATATACCTTTTGCAATACTTCTAGATAATTCGACATCACTTTCCAGAAACCTTGAGAAAATATTAGAATATTCGATTATTTTACGTTATGTTGATTTGATTCATAAAATCGTTTATGTTGACCCTATTTCTAAGAAGAGACAACAACAACAATATTCATTTTATTAATCTGTGTAGTATTTTGTTGATTTGATTTTCCTAGAAGTGACCGTAATCGTCTAGATTTTTCTGTAATCGTAACAATATATATATATATATATATATATATATATATATATATATATATATATATATATATATATATATATATATATATATATATATATATATATATATATATATATATATATATATATATATATATATATATATATATATATATATATATATATATATATATATATATATATATATATGAGCAATTTCACGAAGATTCAACAACGTTTTGAGTTGACCCCTTTTAATTTTGATTATTTTTTGTTTATAGATAGTCTTTGATAAATAAAAAATACAAGTTCTCTTAGAATTTTTTTTATCTTTAAAGTCTTCTTTATGGTGGCATAAGTTAATTAGTTAATTTAAGGTTGACGCTGAATGGCATTTTCATGCTACCAGCCATGGAAAGGGACCTTGTGATGGAATTGGTGGTACACTGAAGCGTGCTGCATACCGTTATAGTATGGCGAGCGAAGATAATATTATTGATACACCAAAACAACTTTTCGAATGGGCTTTAAAATGGGAATCTACCATGAACTTTGGATACGCCGATAAAAATGAATATCAATTAACAAAAGAAAAATTACAAAATCGATATAAAAATGCGATTACTATAAGTGGAACTCAAAAATTTCATTCTTTTGTACCAGTAGATACTAAGACAATAAATGCAAAAATGTTTTCCAACTCAAAAGAAACTTTTGAATGTAAAATAAGTAAATAATTTTTAATAACTATATTTATTTTCACATATATAATTTGTATGATATTTTAAAAAGTTTATTCAATAATAAAATATTTGTAATTTAATGTTGAAAAACAATCTTTTACTTTATGATTCCATAATAACATAATACGAACATAATACTTCTCCAGTCAAAAGTTCCTAAATAGATTTAGTTGTTTATACGGCTTTTTTGTTTGCAGTCAAGACTGTCAAATTATTTTTTATAAGAGTGACAAGTGATTACTAAAAGTGATAAATAAACATTTCATTTTCTATGCCATCTAATACAAAGAAAATAATTGCAGAAGTGCTTTCCTATTCAAAAGAAACTTCTGTTTGTAAAATAAGTAAATCATTTTTAACAATTGTATTTATTTTATTTATTGTACTACATATATAATTTTTATAATATTTTAAAAAGTTCATCTAATAATAAAATATTTGATATTTAACATAAAAAAAATATCTCTTAGTTTATAACGCCATTTTTATAATTTTCCTTCAGAACAAAAAAAACTGATTCCCGACAGTCATATGCACAACGAATTTTATCTTTAAAACAAAAAATAACGCGTGTCCTCAACTTTCACAAGTGGTTAGATATAAAATAAGCTTCAATTTCGTTTAAAAAAAAAAAAAAAAAAGAGGCTATGCCATCTTTTTTTCAATTACACCATTTTTTTCTTATGTTACACCGTTAAAAATTATTTCAAAAAATTAACAGTGTACATTTTTAAAAACTTTGTTCTAATACCTATTCAACGACATATCATTTATGAAAATCGATTCAGTAGTTTTTCTACAATCGCTCGTCAAAATGCAGTCACATCACAAAATAACAAAAAATTGAGGGGCACCCTGTGAAGACCCCTGGTCGAAAAAAAAAATTCTAAGAGAACTTGTATTTTTTATTTATCAAAGACTATCTATAAACAAAAAATAACCAAAATTAAAAGGGGTCAAGTCAAAATTTCCCAAAAATTTGCTGAACTTGCGTGAAATTGCTCATATATATATATATGGGTGATTCTCCAAAAAGGGTACATTTTATGTCCAAGCAATTTTTCTTATGTAAATAATTGTACAAATTCTGTGTATGCTAGTGGAAATTGCAACGTGTTTCTAAGAGAATTAAGCAACAGTATAAAAGAAGCAATTTAGTTTTATTTTTATTGAAAAATATGATCTCGAAACGTGATAAATCACGTCCGCGGACTGTCTTAACACTGAAGTTTTAAAATAAAAAGATTCAAAATCAAAATAATAATTACATTGAAAATAAAAAATATACTGTATGAAATAAATAAATATGTCTACTTATTGTACCTCAAACCTTTATCATGAACAGATTAGCAAAATCAGTTTTACAGCAGAAACTAGAATGTCCCAAGAATTTCAGTCACTTCCGTGGACAAAATGTTTATTTCTTCTATTTCGTCATAGATGGCATTACAAGAGCCAAATCTATGATTTATAAATTGTCAGTCAGCCATATTAGCTTTCGAGAACTTTTGTTAGCAGGTTGAGTGTTCTAATAGTGTTCAATTTGCCATAGAACATCAAAATTTTAAGTGGGGCAAGATCATAGAGTCACATTCGTGGACATCATAATTCTGTAAGTAATTACTAAATTTAAATTTTTATTGTAGTTATAGTAAAAGTGAATTATATATATAATACATTTCAAAGAACAACTTCCTAAAACCAAAATGTAATCATTCACAGAATGTTTTTAATGAATTTATCACATCCGTGGACATCACGTCCGTGGACATTCAATGTCTCCGTCGGGACAGCTAAGTAACAGACGTGACACAAACAATAATAGTGTGATCTTTAATATTTATAAATGATTTTTGTTGATAAAACTTAAATTAACCTACATTATTATCATGTTATAATCAAAATTAAGAAAAGCTTGTCGGAAAATGAAATCCTTACACACTGTGATTTTTCACAGAATTATAACTGCAAATATTCTGAGGAAGTACAAGCAGTACACTTTGGCGGATCGAAAATCAGGTTTCTTTAGACATAATAGTTGTTTATTATCACTATGGTAGTAGTTGTTTATTACCACCATCACATCTGTGGACAAGTAAAGATTTAAAAGTTTTTTTTTCTTAAAATTTCTCAAATATGATCTGGGCCAATAGTATGACTTAATACAGCAAGTTATTATCTAATAAAAAACATAATAATAACGATTTTTATTTCATGTTTAAAATTCAAAAATTTGTTTTTTCAAACTACCCCTTTTCAGGAGAATGACCCATATATATATATATATATATATATATATATATATATATATATATATATATATATATATATATATATATATATATATATATATATATATATATATATATATATATATATATATATATATATATATATATATATATATATATATATATATATATATATATATATATATATATATATATATATATTTATATATATATATATATATATATATATATATATATATATATATATATATATATATATATATATATATATTTATATATATATATATATATATATATATATATATATATATATATATATATATATATATATATATATATATATATATATATATATATATATATATATACATATATATATATATATATATATATATATATATATATATATATATATATATATATATATATATATATATATATATATATGTATATATATATATATATATATATATATATATATATATATATATCAGTGGCGGATTAAGAGTTCAGGGGGCCCTGGTGCGGGTTAATTTTTGGGGGCCCTTTATCCTCATTTTCCAAAATTGATTACTAAATAAAACAGTCATCAGCTTCGAAAAAAACCCTAGTAAATTAAAGTATTTTCAAAAATTCATTTTTGATGGCTAAAAAACAGAACTGATTTTTTGATGATTTAAAACTGCATGTCTGAAATCAGAACTGCGAAAAACGATAACAATTACACCCTTAAAAAATCTCTGAAATAGAGTATATACAATGTGTATCATGAATTGATTCTCTAGTTCAAACGATACTCTTGCAGCAGTTTTTAACTATGGGTTCCATTGTTTTCTCAGATTCTCAAATAAATAATTCCAAATAAAATTTTCGATTTCTCTATTTTGCAATCTAAAAGCAATAATCTATTCGAATATTTTAAATAAAGATATAATTTATAAAGAAAATAAATAAAAAACAAAAGTTTTAATTCCGAACTTCCGAGAGTGATGAAACTCTGGGCTCGAATCACAATGGCAACTTTCTTGGAGCTCTTGAACTTTTGGCTAAATTTGATCCTTTCTTAAAAGAGCATAGTGGTAAATTTGGCAACAAAGGAAAAGGTATGCGACATCTGAAGCAAACTTAATGAAATGATAAAAGTGATTGTTATTGGGATATTTTTATGAAGAACGTCGTACCTATCAAGCACAATATGTGACGAATTTATTACCACCATGGGGCAAGAAATCAAAAATCGTATTGCAGCCGACGTCATTGACGCAGTTTATTATTCGATTAGTGTTGACTCCACTCTGGATGTAAGTCATTCGGATTAATTGGCTTTTTGCATTCGATATGTAAAAGATGGTAACATCAATGAACGATTAGTTGCTTTTATTCCAATTGAGGATCAAACATAAAAGTATCTTTTTGGCATCGTTTAAAAATTCCTCGAAGAAAACAAAATTGACATACAAAATTGCAGAGACAGTCATATGACAACGCAAACAATATGGCCGGAATTAGTGGCGGTTTTCAAGCGTTGATTCGATTGTTGTAAGGATTGTTGTAAAGATTGTTTGTAAAGATTTTTGATTATTTTTGTTATTTCTATGAAATTAGGCTCGATGTCAATACTGTTACCGTTACCGTTCCCAGCTGAACGATAACTTTTCAAAATGAATGTAATCAATAACATATTTACATCGAGAGTAGCGCTTCCAAAATTTCCGTTTTGCCAATACTGACAAAGTTTCTCACGTTACCGGTGTAGTACCGATAGTCTAGAAAATAGAATAACTAAAACACTTTTTTTAGAAAAGTTATTGAAATAAATATAAACAAAATATTTAAATTAGACTTTAGTCAGATTTATTTTATTTCAATTAGTAAAAAGAATACTTTTAATTATTATTTTCAGTAAAAAAACACACAAACAATTTTATAAAGATTAGTGTTGCAATAAACTTTTAATAGAATTTCAATAAATATTCTTCTATCTATCTTCTTCTATCTTCTTCTATATAAATAAAAATGTAAATGTTCGTTTGTTCAAAATGGGTAATCTCCTTAAGTACTGGATCGATTCCTTTGAAATTTGATCGATTAGTTTTGTATTGTGATCAGCCCATAGATTATTTTGTGTCCTCTTTTCGGTAGGACTGTCCTCCTTTGGAGCAAGGTCCTTTGTCCTCATTTACTATAAAGAAGTCCTCTTCATTCGTTTTATTTATTTTATCAATGAATTTTATTTTTAAATTAAAACATGTCCTCTGTCGGAAGAGTAAAACGTCGTATTGCTTTCGTGTTTAATGAATTTTATTTTCTCACAAATTTGCAATGCTCATTGCTCGCTCGCATTGTAAACTTTTGATCGAAAATAAACTAGTTCATTAAACATCTCAACAATAAAGTACTATTATACAGTTAGTTTCTTAGGTGCCTTTGCGTGTCAAAACATAGATGCAATGAAAAATGCTAGAAAATATGGTCGAAAATTCACTGAGTTTCATTTTTATAGAAAACTCACAAATGCAACAAAAATTAAACGAGATTGGCTAATCTATTCACCGTCAGCTGAAGCAGTTTTTTGTTTTGTATGCCGTTTATTTGGTGATTTGAATGGAAAATCGCAAGCATTTTCATTAAAAAGATTCAATAATTGGAATAATTCATCACATTTCGAAGCATGAAGAGTCTAAGTATCACATGACCAATAATTTTACATATAAAATGCGTATCAAAAATGAACTTACTTTCGAGAAATCTTTTAATAATACAACTAAAATTGCATCACGAGGACTTGCTTTTCGTGGTCACGATGAAATTTTAGGATCAAAACACAATGGAAACTTTCTTGGATCTCTTGAATTATTGGCTAAATTTGATCCCTTTTTACAAGAACATATTTCTCGTTTTGGCACTAAAGGTACACTCTTTTCATGTAGCATTGACAAATGATTTTTTTTAATATTCGGAATATTTTTATCTTTCGTATCGTATCTTTCAAGCACAATTTGTGAAGAATTCATCTCTATTCTATCATGGCAAAACATGTTAAAAATCACATTGTTTCGGAAATTATAGAATCTCGATATTATTCGTTTAGTGTCGATTCCACTCAGGATGTGAGCCATACAGACCAGTTGTCTTTTTGTGTTCGATATGTTAAAAGTAATACCATTTGTGAACGATTTATTTCATTTATTGAAATCGAAGGTCATACATCGAATTATCTTTTTGACATCATTATGAAATTCCACATTGAAAACGAAATAAACATTGATAATTGTAGAGGCCAGTCATATGACAACGCTTACAATATGGCAGGTATTTATGGTGGCCTACAAAGATTGATTCGTCAAACAAATTAAACAGCAATTTTTGTCCCTTGCTCTGCTCATTCATTAAATTTAGTCGGTAAATATAGTGTTTCTGGCAATACTGATGCAACTAAGTTTTTTGATATGGTTGAAAAACTTTATGGATTTTTCGTATATTCCCCTTTTCGATGGAATCGATAACAAGAACAATTAACCGAAAATAGCGAATACATGTTAAAGAGAGCAACTGGAACGAGATCAGGTCAGCGAGATCAGGTCAGCTAGATACGAATCAGTTCACGTTTTACATTCTTGTTATTTAAAAGTGTTGCATGTTTTAAAATCTTTCCTACATGAGGAAAGCTTCAGTGATGATAACAAAGCGGTGGTAACAGGTTTGATAAAAAAAACTATGTCAATTCGAAAATATTTTGATGCTTGTCCTCTGGAAAAGTGTACTAACCAAGTTTAATTTTGTGAATCGAGCATTACAAAGAAAGAATCTAATTTAACTGTCTCGGTGACAAAAAACTGTTTGATTCAATAGTTACAGATTTGGAAAATAAAGATTACAACAAAATTTTTGATGATGCCTGTCAGCTTTTAAATTCTGTTTCATCTAATATTCAAACCGCAAATAATATTCAAACTTGCTCAACGTCACAAACACTTTGTCTAGAGGAACAAAAAGACCACCTTGAAAAATCGTTGTTCAAGCCAATTATGAAGGCTTTTCTTTTCAATCTGAGAGAGCGTGCTAAAGATTATGAAGATCTAGATAGACAGTACTCATTTTTAATACATTTAAATTTGATGAGTGATGAAGAGATTGCTAATTCTTGCAGAACAATAACCGCAAAATACCCAAAAGATCTCAATGCAAATCAATTGATTGACGAATGTCAATTTGCCAAAAATTATTTCACATTTGATAATTTAAATTATGAATCGATGTACAAAACAATGTTCAATAATAATCTTTCTACCACTTTTCCGAATATCGATATTTTATTACGAATGTTTTTATGCATGTTTGTGGATAATGTTATAGGCGAACGATCATTTTCAAAACTGAAGTTAATCAAAAGTTATTTGCGTAATACTATGAGTAATGATCGTCTGAACGATTTATCCATTCTTTCTATTGACAATGAAATTTTGGACGAAATTAAATTCGATGAAATTATAAACACTTAAATACAGAAAAAATGTAATTTTAATGATAAATATATTACAAACTTGTCTGGTTTTAGTTTCTTTTTTGCTTCTGCTTGGGGCCCCTGAATCGCGGGGCCCTGGTGCGGTTGCCTTAAAACTTGTATGATAATCCGCCACTGATATATATATATATATATATATATATATATATATATATATATATACATATATATATATATATATATATATATATATATATATATATATATATATATATATATATATATATATATATATATATATATATATATATATATATATATATATATATATATATATATATATATATATATATATATATATATATATATATATATATATATATATATATATATATATATATATATATATATATATATATGGTAAAGATGATAACTAAAAAATAATAAATAAATGAAATTTTATAAATTAGAGTTAAGAAAATATTAAAATTATATTGATTCAACTTATCTTAAACATCTATTGTTGTAGCCGATATCTTAATCGCCTCGATTGTATTTTTGTTTACTATCTATCACCTATTATTATTGTTAACAAAAACCAAAACAAATACAGAGTACACAAATTAAATCAAACGTCAAAAGGAAGATCAAAACAAAGCAGACATTGTGAATTATAAATTAAATATTATTAGACAGTACTAGATCGTATTAAATAGTACTAGATTGTATTCAGCAATGAGTTGATTTAAATGATCTCTTTAAATTTGCGCGGATAATTATTAAGTTCGAAATTCGGATCAAATTAAATTACGCCGATCACGAAGGGGAAGTTCCAATCAAAATTGAAATTAAATAAAAACTCTTTCTATTCTTTGGTGACTGCGAACTTATAAGCATCAAAAAAAGGAGATTAAGATATTGGCGATTTGGTAAATATTTTTTAATAAAAAAGAACTTGTGAAATTTATATAAATAATTAATAAAAAATATATAAATCTAAAAAAGGGAAATTAATAATAAAAAAAGAAATTTATTAAAATATATTGAAATAAAATATTATTATTGTGATTTATTTATTTCTTTTATGTGATTTACAAATTATTTTCCCGATATTATTCGCAATCTTAAAAGTGCATCTAAAATTTGTTCCATATTTTTACGCGAAAAATACATGGTCCTTCGAGCCGGATATTTTTCAGTATCCAAATCAATATATTGTTCAGTTTCCCCAAAAACTATCTATTGTGAAAAAGGACACGTTTTTAATATATACGAGTAGAAAACCACGCGAGATATCGATCATACTTCGATCATCGATTGGAAAATCGAAATTTTGTGGATTTCTTCTAAATAATCTAAAAAAAAGTGCTGTGAACTAATAAATTTAAAAACATTAAGTGACTATATCATAAACATTTGTTGTTAAAAAGTGAGACGACTGTGATAATTTCGTGATACCGAACATTTTAAAATAAAAGTGAGAAAAGTTAGTGATAAACGAAATGGCGGACACGCGATCGATACAAAGAAAAATTAACCGCATCTCGCAAATTGAAACATTTGCTAAAAGTGATCTTTGTCGGGAACCAATAGAGCGTATTAAGGCTCAATTACAGTTGCTCAACGAGGAATATGATCATTACAAAGCTGCAGAGAAAAATTATAAGGATGTTGCAGAGGTATTTGAATTGCAAGACATTTTTGAGACCAAATACTTTGCCATCAAGGGCAAACTTTTGCAAGCAGAATTATCAGCTGAAACAAATCAAAAACACGAGGGTCTTGATACTAGTTTGCAAGAACTTATGGCGAATCAGCGGTCATTTCTCAATGAGGTTTCAAATCTAAATAGTAAAACCGACAACGAAGTGCGCTTACCACGTGTAAATGTGCCGTTTTTTTCTGGGATATACTCCGAATTCGCTTCCTTCCGTGATTTATTCGAAGCATCCATCAATAGTAACTCCAGGATTTCTAAGGTGCACAAATTACAATACCTCAAAGGATTATTAAAAGGCGAGGCTGCTGCTTTGGTGCGTCACATCGCAATAACTGAAGCAAATTATGATGAGGCTTGGGAAATTATCACCAACCGTTATGATAAAAAGAAGCATGTGACAACGATGTTTCTAAAACAGTTCATGGAACAGCCATCAATCACTCAGGCTTCTGCTAAGGCAATCCACCATATGCGAGATGTATCTGATGAGGTTTTAAGAGGTCTAAAAGTTTTAGGAGATCAAGCAGAAGCACGCGATCCTTGGTTAATTTACATATTGCTGAGCAAACTGGATCCAATAACCAAGCACGACTGGGCTCAGTACAGCTTCGACAACGAATTTCCGACTATTAAACAATTTTTTGAATTTCTTAACAGACAAAGCGATACATTAGAAAATTGTGAACCAACCAAACGAGTCGTACATCGCCAACCCCATAATCCAAACGTGAAAGTGATGCATGCAGATATCCAAGCCATAAGCTGTGTAAAGTGTTGTAATAATCATTATCTGCGCAATTGTGAAGAATTTCTCCAGCTTTCTGTAAATGACAGAAGAGGTTTCGTAGCCGAAAATAAATTATGTTTCATATGCTTGTTCAAAAATCATCGATCCCAGAATTGCCGTTCAAGATTTAGATGTGGAATATGTAAAGCGAAACATCATACTACATTACATCAAGATGTACAAACACCAACAAGCACCGCAACGTTAAGCACAATAGTTATTCCGCCCACTTCGCAACCAACAATGATCAGTGATGAATCGGTAAACGTCGCACATGCTACTACTATCAAGCGATTTACGGCTCTACTGCCAACAGCCATCATCAGGGTTCTTGACTCATCCAATCAATACCAGAGATGTCGAATACTATTAGATTCAGGAGCACAGGCATCGTTTATATCGGAATCATGTGCTCAACGCCTTGCATTACCCCGCACCAATGCGAAAGTTCTAATTAAAGGTCTGACACCTGGCACCGAATCGACGAAAGGTGCAATGACTCTCAAAACTATGTCACTATATGCTAATACTGAAGCGCTAGATGTAGATGTCTTAATACTTTCCAAGCTTACCAATTGTCTACCTACCTGTGAAATAAATGTGAATAATTTCGCAAAGATTCAAAAGCTGAAATTAGCAGATCCGCATTTTAACAAGCCTGGAGTAATAGATATTATCATTGGAGCGGATTACTTCTTTAACGTGTTGCGAGATGGTCGTTTGGATGATTTAGAAGACAATTTAATAGCGCAAAATTCATTGTTTGGATGGATATTATCGGGTAAAGTAAATAATTCCGAAAAGCGATCAACCAGTTTGAGTTTCCACATTGGTCTGGACGTCGATGCCACTCTCCAAAGATTCTGGGAAATTGAAGAACTTCCTGTATACAAACCTTTTACTGATGAAGAGATTGAATGTGAACAGCATTTTAAATCAAATTTAGCACGAGATATTACTGGTAAATATGTTGTTAACTTACCTTTTAAAAAATTACATCACACATTAGGGAATTCATTGGCAGTTGCGAAGAAGCGATTTTTTAATTTAGAGAAAAAACTAAATCACGAGCCCGAATTAAAGTCAGAGTATACCAACATCATTCAAGAGTACATTAAGTTGGGACATTTAATCGAGATTCCAGGTGAAGTTTCCTTTGAAAAACCACAAAACACCTATTACTTACCACATCACGCCGTCACAAAGGAGGAAAGCACCACAACAAAGCTGCGGATTGTATTTGACGGATCCAGTAAAACTACAAACGGAAATTCAATCAACGATGTACTCATGATTGGTCCAACAATTCAGCCAACTTTATGGACTACATTAATGAAATTCCGATACAATAAAATTGCGCTTACGGCTGACATTGAGAAAATGTATCGGCAAGTTATGATAGCCCCAGAGGATCAAGATTATCAACGTATTTTATGGAGACAAAATGTTAGCGAACCACTCTCACATTATAAATTAAGCACCGTAACGTTTGGAATGGCCAGTTCAGCTTTTCTAGCCATTCGATCTCTGCATCAAACAGCTTTCGATTTCCAAAAAGATTTTCCAGTCATAGCGGATGAAATTCTCACCAAATTTTATATAGATGACTACCTATCCGGTGCTGATACAATTGAAGAAGCCAAATTCCTAAAAGAAAAATTAAAATTTGTATTACAAATGAGAGGTTTTAATTTACGAAAATGGGAATCAAACGCTATTGAGTTATCAGACCAGCCTAACATAAAGGAAGAGTCGATGGTAACCATACGAGAACCAAATGCAACAACCAAAATATTAGGTCTACAGTGGGAGTCCAATAAGGATCAATTATCTTTCAAAGTGAATTTTCCTGAGCAAGCCATATCGACCAAGAGATCATTATTGTCAAACGCTTCCAAGGTTTTTGATCCCCTTGGCTTATTATCACCATCAATCATTATGGCTAAAATCCTATATCAGAAGTTGTGGCTAAGGAAACTGGAATGGGACGACGAATTGCCAGACGATATTGCGATAGTGTGGAATCGATTAAAAGAAGAATTACCACTGCTCGAACAGCTCAAAATAACTCGATACATAAAAAAGGATGATATGCAGATCCACGGATTCTGTGACGCTAGTGAGCGCGCTTATGCAGCTGTAATTTACAGTCGATTCATAGATGAGAATGGAGAGATACAAATAGAGCTCATCACATCAAAAACCAAGGTGGCTCCGATAAAGCAAATCTCACTTCCAAGATTGGAATTGTGTGGGGCACACCTCTTAGCGAAATTAATAACCGAAGTGAAGAATGCATTACCTGATGATGTGCCTATCTATAGTTGGACAGATTCAACTATTGTCATAGCGTGGTTGTCCGACCACCCCTCTAAATGGAAAACGTTCGTAGCGAATCGCGTATCTCAAATTCAGGAGTTGCTACCAAGACGTCATTGGCATCACGTGAAATCAGAAAGTAATCCAGCCGACTACGCATCTAGAGGTGTATTTCCATCTAAACTATTGTCCCTGCATCAATGGTGGCATGGACCGCCGTGGTTAACTGAACAAGAATCTTTGTGGCCAACTTTAAAGCTTGATGTGTACTACGATGATACCATTTGTGAAATAAAGAAAAATGTCAGCTCATTACCACTGTTTCACACCACACAATGTATGGATGATGGTAACGAAATATATCCAGCTGTTCTAAGCAAGACGTTTTCTTTCACTAAATCAATTCGTATTATATGTTATATACTCAGATTTATTGAAAATGCGAGAAAAGATAAGAGCTTACGTCAAAATGAAGGTATAACGCTCAAGGAAATTACAAACGCCACAGATAAATTAATAAAATGGGTGCAACGTCAAGAATATTCAACTGAAATACGAGCACTCATGAAAGATAAAGAGCTACCTAAAAACAATAAACTATTATCACTCGCCCCATTTTTGGATGATAATGGCATACTACGCGTAGGTGGAAGGCTAAATAACTCCACTTACCCATATGATTTCAAACACCCGATTATTCTACCTAATTCCCATATCCTGAGTAGAATGATAATTTCCTTCTTCCATTTAAAATATCTTCATCCTGGCCCATCCCATACATCCCATCTAATCCGTCAAGTATATTGGATCGTGAAAGGCAGAGCTGTAATAAGAAAAGAAGTAAGAAAGTGCATCCAGTGTTTTAAAAATAAAGCGAAAACAACAAAGCAGCTTATGGGAGAACTTCCAGCCGTCCGTATAACCCCAGCCAGACCATTTGCAAAGTGCGGCATAGATTATGCTGGCCCAATCCTATTAGCCAGTAAAAGAGGTCGAGGAGCAAAGATGATTAAAGGATACATCGCAATATTCGTATGCATGGTCACCAAAGCGATACATATTGAAGCAGTCACAGAACTCACTACCGATGCTTTCATTGCGGCATTAAAACGATTTTCGGCAAGAAGAAACGTCCCGAGCGAGATTTACTCCGATAACGGCACCAATTTTGTTGGAGCCAACAGACAGCTAAAAGAGGTATTTGAATTTAATAAATCAAAAATAAACGATTCAGTCATTTCAGAATTTTGTGCAACCAACCAAATAAACTGGCATCATATACCCCCATCCGCTCCTCACTTCGGCGGATTATGGGAATCTGCTGTGAAGTCGGTTAAAACTCATCTCAATAGGGTAACCGGCAATTGTCATCTGACATTTGAAGAAATGTCCACATTACTTTGCCAAATTGAAGGCATATTGAACTCCCGGCCACTTTGTCCTGCATCTGAAGATGATGAATCTTTTACAGCGCTTACACCTGCACATTTCCTAACAGGATCGTCTATGTCATCAGTGCCTGAGCATGACTTGAATGATGTCTCTGAATCCCGATTATCACGATGGCAGCAAATCCAACAGCGGACACAAAGTTTTTGGAAACGATTTCATAAAGAGTATCTCAACAACTTGCAGCAAAGAAGCAAATGGAAAACCTGTGAAGAAAACATTAAAATCGGCGATTTAGTGTTAATCAAAGAAGACAACCTACCTTCCTGTAAATGGGCTATGGGACGGATAATCCAAAATCACCCCGATAGCAAAGGAATAACGAGAGTAGTCACCATAAAAACGGCATCGAATATATTAACAAGACCCATTATTAAAATTTGTAAGCTTCCAGTGGATTCTTAATGTAACTAGTTGACGAAACACAAGTATTCCGTCAACGGCCTGGACTATGGTAAAGATGATAACTAAAAAATAATAAATAAATGAAATTTTATAAATTAGAGTTAAGAAAATATTAAAATTATATTGATTCAACTTATCTTAAACATCTATTGTTGTAGCCGATATCTTAATCGCCTCGATTGTATTTTTGTTTACTATCTATCACCTATTATTATTGTTAACAAAAACCAAAACAAATACAGAGTACACAAATTAAATCAAACGTCAAAAGGAAGATCAAAACAAAGCAGACATTGTGAATTATAAATTAAATATTATTAGACAGTACTAGATCGTATTAAATAGTACTAGATTGTATTCAGCAATGAGTTGATTTAAATGATCTCTTTAAATTTGCGCGGATAATTATTAAGTTCGAAATTCGGATCAAATTAAATTACGCCGATCACGAAGGGGAAGTTCCAATCAAAATTGAAATTAAATAAAAACTCTTTCTATTCTTTGGTGACTGCGAACTTATAAGCATCAAAAAAAGGAGATTAAGATATTGGCGATTTGGTAAATATTTTTTAATAAAAAAGAACTTGTGAAATTTATATAAATAATTAATAAAAAATATATAAATCTAAAAAAGGGAAATTAATAATAAAAAAAGAAATTTATTAAAATATATTGAAATAAAATATTATTATTGTGATTTATTTATTTCTTTTATGTGATTTACAAATTATTTTCCCGATATTATTCGCAATCTTAAAAGTGCATCTAAAATTTGTTCCATATTTTTACGCGAAAAATACAATATATATATATATATATATATATATATATATATATATATATATATATATATATATATATATATAAATATATATATATATATATATATATATATATATATATATATATATATATATATATATATATATATATATATATATATATATATATATATATATATATATATATATATATATATATATATATATATATATATATATATATATATATAATTTAGGGTGCTTTTTTTTTGGGCGACAATTCTTTTTTTCTGGTGCCCCACCAAAATTTTGTTGGAAATAGCCAAGAAAACGTCCTCCTAAAATATAAGCCCTCAAAATTAATGTTTAGCACTCGGCCTTTGCGTTTGAATTTTTCCATACAAAATACATACATGTAAACTTTAGTGTTTTTTAAAAAAAAAATTACAGCTCAGCGGCATTTTATACTATTTCAAAATGGAAAAAAGCAACTAACTCAGGATTAAATTATCTACAAAAATGCTTATGGAGGTGCAACTGTAACTTACACCGGTGACACAGTACAGATCACTAAAGTCAGTTTTATATGAATTTCTTGTTCTTTTGTTTTTATTTCATAAGTGGCTAAAGCTACAGGAAAAATGTCAATAACAAAGTTGTAGCTAATTAAGTTTTCTACAAAAAACTTATAATTACCGAATCTCTATGATTGATATTTCTCGAGGTAATAAACCTTTATTATTTAAGAACTTGTGGTCTTCATAAATTGATAACGAAAATCTCTTAAAACATCCATTTTAATAAAAGCTTATTATCTCGAGAAATATCAATCATAGAGATTCGGTTATTATAAGTTTTTTGTAGAAAACTTAGTAGGAAACTTAATTAACTACAACTTTGTTATTGACATTTTTTCTGTAGCTTTAGCCATTTATGAAATAAAAACAAAAGAACAAGAAATTCATATAAAATTTTTTTTTTGTGATCTGTACTGTGTCACCGTTGTAAGTTCCAGTTGCACCTCCATAAGCATTTTTGTAGATAATTTAATCCTGAGTTAGTTGCTTTTTTCCATTTTGAAATAGTATAAAATGCCGCTGAGCTGTAATTTTTTTTTTAAAAAACACTAAAGTTTACATGTATTTTGTATGGAAAATATTCAAACGCAAAGGCCGAGTGCTAAACATTAATTTTGAGGGCTCATATTTTAGGAGGACGTTTTCTTGGGTATTTCCAACAAAATTTTGGTGGGGCACCAGAAAAAAAGAATTGTCGCCCAAAAAAAAAACACCCTTATATATATATATATATATATATATATATATATATATATATATATATATATATATATATATATATATATATATTAAATATATATATATATATATATATATATATATATATATATATATATATATATATATATATATATATATATATATATATTAAATATATATATATATATATATATATATATATATATATATATATATATATATATATATATATATATATATATATATATATATATATATATATATATATATATATATATATATATATATATATATATATGTATATATATATATATATATATATATATATATATATATATATATATATATATATATATATATATATATATATATATATATATATATATATATTTTTATATATATATATATATATATATATATATATATATATATATATATATATATATATATATATATATATATATATATATATATATATATATATATATATATATATATATATATATATATATATATATATATATATATATATATATATATATATATATATATATATATATATATATATATATATATATAGATATATATATATATATATATATATATATATATATATATATATATATATATATACATATATATATATATATATATATATATATATATATATATATATATATATATATATATATATATATATATATATATATATATATATATATATATATATATATATATATTCAATATCAATTTCGGAGTGACGTGAGTGATCCATTATTAATGAATGAAATTATATTTGTTAAATATAAAAACTTTTTTTTAACGAATTGTAAATCCTTATACAGTTGTAAATCCTTTGTTAATGGACTCATAGAGTCCGAAACTAGTCAGGAAATACAAATAAAATTAACGATAAAATTGAAGTTTTGCCTGTTTGTTTTTGTTTTAATTTTTTTTGGGAAAAAATAATAATTAAAGGGTTTTTCTAAAAAATTTGTCGTTAAACAGTGAGTGAAAGTAATAGGTGATTACAATTCGTTAAAAAAAAGTTTTTATATTTAACAAATATAATTTCATTCATTAATATATATACATATATATATATATATATATATATATATATATATATATATATATATATATATATATATATATATATATATATATATATATATATATATATATATATATATATATATATATATATATATATATATATATATATATATATATATATATATATATATATATATATATATATATATATATATATATATATATATATGTATATATATATATATATATATATATATATATATATATATATATATATATATATATATATATATATATATATATATATATATATATATATATATATATGTATATATATATATATAAATATCTGTAGGTGGAAGGTAAACTACACCAAGTCACATTTTTAAAATTTTACAGGAAAGCCAAAAAACTGTTTGAAAATCACAAACCCTGCTATATCGCTATTAACTGCTTCCTTTAAACCGAAACTTTTTTTTACTTTGTAATTTTTTTTAATTTCCATGATATCCTTAATTAAATTATGTCATATTATGTAACGGTTATTTGTTAAAAAGGACTTGGTGTGCTTTACCTCACAATGATGGATCTTAGTATTCCCAAGTCCCTTGAAACATACAGCACCAAGTCCAAGACAATTGTACATAAAAGCTGTTTCTAAAAATAATGTTAAAGGCTTTTTTATAAACTTTACTTCAAAATATATTATTAACAATGTAAGTTTAACGTTAAAAAATGTTTAAACTTGTTTACATTTTTTAAGAAACTAAAAGACGTTAAAACCTAAAGACACATTGACTAAGTGGACTTGGTGTTATTTACCTCTAAATACATTGTTGTCGTCTACAACACTATTTAGTCATAACATTTGGACTTGGTGTCAAATTTTGTTCAATTGACGTTCTTTACCTCTAAGGACTTTGGACTTGGTGTCATTTACAATTGTTCTATCTCGAAAACTACACTAGTTAGGACTCAGTGCTATTAACCTCTCGGTAGAGAACAAAATCCTGATTCTAACAGTATAAAAAAACGTATTTTGAAAAAAATGGACTTGGTGTAGTTTACCTCCCACCTACAGATATATATATATATATATATATATATATATATATATATATATATATATATATATATATATATATATATATATATATATATATATATATATATATATATATATATATATATATATATATATATATATATATATATATATATATATATATATATATATATATATATATATATGGTAAGCTTGCCAGATCGCCCGGCTAAAGCCGGACTCGCCCGGCTTTTTTTGGTAAAACTTGGCTGAAAAATTGCCCGGTTCGGACGCCCGGATTTTTAAACAAAAACCGGAAATCGCCCGGATTTTTCCAACATTTTTTCATTGAAAAAAAATATATACATAATATTAATTCGTTTTATAGTCAAAATTTCAATAATCTGTATCTTTCTTATTCAAATATGTTTCACATGTTAAATCGTGTTATTTTCAATGTTTCATATGAAAATATATAAACAATTGACATCATTTTAACATTTTATAATTTATATATTGTGCTCTCGTTCGTTCAATCGTTTGCTGCAAATCGTGGAGTTTGGTTTAGTTATCCCAGCGGCCAATACGACAACTGAGCGCGTATTTTCTCACATCAATGACATTTGGACAAAAGAAAAAGGCAAATTGACACTGGAAAACGTTCGGGCACAATTGATGGTAAAATTAAACTGGAAGGAGACATGTCCAGAGTTTTATACAAAAATAAAAGAAGATGCTGGTTTTCTCCAAAAAGTTGCTGGAAGTGAAAAATACAAAATGAGAGCTGATAGTTTGTTTGGTACTCAAGAGAGTGGACAGTCATCGACTTCGATGGAGATTGATTGAATACAATGTTGACAATTTAAGCATAGAACTCTTTCTGTAATAAACAGAATTAAAAATATTATTAACAGAATATATTTCAACATTTCAAAGCTATAAAGAGTTTTCAAAGGTTATTTATGAAAAAACATAGTCTTTTTGTTTTCTTCTTTTCTGTGCGATTTTTAAAAATTTTGTATTTCGCCCGGATTTCGCCCGGCTTTTCAAATGGAAATTTTGACACTTGTCGCCCGGATTTTGCCCGGATTTATAAAAAAACCGCCCGGATTTTCCGGCCCGGAATACCTCCAAAAAAAATCTGGCAAGCTTAATATATGGGCAATTTAACGAAGATTCAACAACGTTTTGACTTGACCCCTTTTAATTTTGATTATTTTTTGTTTATAGATAGTCTTTCATAAATAAAAAATACAAGTTCTCTTAGAATTTTTTTTTTCGACCAGGGGTCTTCACAGGGTGCCGCTCACTTTTTGTTATTTTGTGATGTGAGTGCATTTTGACGAGCGATTGTAGAAAAACTACTGAATCGATTTTCATAAATGATATGTCGTTGAATAGGTATTAGAACAAAGTTTTTAAAAATGTACATTGTTAATTTTTTGAAATAATTTTTAACGGTGTAACATAAGCAAAAAATGGTGTAATTGAAAAAAAGATGGCATAGCCTTTTTTTTTTTTTTAACTAAATTGAAGCTTATTTTATATCTAACAACTTGTGAAAGTTAAGGACTAGTGTCATTTTTTGTTTTAGAGAGAAAATTCGTTGTGCATATGACTGTCGGGAATCAGTTTTTTTTGTTCTGAAGGAAAATTATAAAAATGGCGATTTTTAGATTCAGATTTTTTTTTTATGTTAAATATCAAATATTTTATTATTAAATGAACTTTTTAAAAAGCAATTTCAGTCAAGTTCAGCAAAATTTTGCGACATTTTGACTCGACCCTTTTTAATTTGGTTTATTTTGGTCTATATTTAAAAAAATTCTACTTGAAGCCGTATTTTTCATTTATCAAAGGCTATCTATAAACTAAAAATAAACCAAATTAAAAAGGGTCGAGTCAAAATGTCGCAAAGTTTTGCTGAACTTGACTGAAATTGCTTTTTAAAAAGTTCATTTAATAATAAAATATTTGATATTTAGCATAAAAAAAAAATCTGAATCTAAAAATCGCCATTTTTATAATTTTCCTTCAGAACAAAAAAAACTGATTCCCGACAGTCATATGCACAACGAATTTTATCTCTAAAACAAAAAATGACGCTAGTCCCAAACTTTCACAAGTTGTTAGATATAAAATAAGCTTCAATTTAGTTTAAAAAAAAAAAAAAAAAAAAGGCTATGCCATTTTTTTTCAATTACACCATTTTTTTCTTATGTTACACCGTTAAAAATTATTTCAAAAAATTAACAATGTACATTTTTAAAAACTTTGTTCTAATACCTATTCAACGACATATCATTTATGAAAATCGGTTGAGTAGTTTTTCTACAATCGCTCGTCAAAATGCACTCACATCACAAAATAACAAAAATTGAGGGGCACCCTGTAAAGACCCCTGGTCGAAAAAAAAATTCTAAGAGAACTGGTATTTTTTATTTATCAAAGACTATCTATAAACAAGAAATAATCAAAATTAAAAGGGGTCAAGTCAAAACGTTGTTGAATCTTCGTGAAATTGCTCATATATATAAATATATATATTTTTTTTTTTTTTTTAATAAAATGTGTTGTGTAATAGGGTTTAGAATATGTGTCACAACAACACATAAATACCTTTTAAGACCTAGGTCTAGACCTGGGTCCCACAACAACTGGCGTTCTGAGGTGTAGATTAACGCTTTTTTTAAACATCTGTGGGTTGAAGCCACCTGAGACTAAGTGTTCCGGCAAACTATTCCATTTGTACGCAGTTCGGACAAAGAAGTCTCTCTGCGATCTGCCAGTATGACAGCGCGGGATCTTTACCGTTTCACTGGTTGCGGCAGCCGATTGCCGAGTGGAACGGGGGTAAGAATAAGTTTGAGGCATGATGCCGCTGATTTCATCTGAGCACTGCTGATGACGATATTTGTAAAAAACAACGAGGTCAGCAACAGTGCGACGATGTTGTAGGGAATCAAGTTTTGATGTCAAAGTTCGATCACCTACAATTCGTATAGCTCGCTTTTGAACAGAGTCCAAGAGGGCCAAGATGGAAACAGAGGCAGCACCCCAAACTTGACAGCAGTACTCCATACAGGGACGAATATAGGACTTATAAACATGGAGCAATTGGTATGGAGTGAAAAATTTTTTGCATCTATTTAGGAGACCGAGTTTTTTAGACGCGCTTTTTGCCATCGCCATTACATGATCGTTCCAGAGTAGGTCATTTGAAACTGTGACACCCAATAAACGAATGTTTTTACATTCACCTATTGGTTCATCACACATACTAAATAAAATATCTTTGGGGAACTCGGTCTTTAATCTGGAAACAATCAACAGCTGTGTTTTGGTGGAGTTGAAATTGACAAGGTTTTGGTCACCCCAGTCGGCGACTTTATTCAGGTCTTTGTTCACGTTTATGGCAGCGTCTCTCCGGGCAGGATTAATTCGTTCGTGCATTTTACCTTTTGAAGGAAGGGGCTCGAACGACTTGTGCAGAGTACTATCATCTGCAAAACTATTTATTGGGTTGCTGGTGATTTTCAACAATTCGTTGATATAAATCAAAAATAGGGTTGGGGACAATACTGAGCCTTGGGGTACACCAGCGTTAATTAGTTTAGACTCAGAAGAATATCCGTCTAAGGTTACCGAAATGTATCGGTCGGATAGAAAATTTTGAATCAGCTTCACAACATTGGGATGAAAACCGTACGCAACGAGCTTGTTGATTAAGTTGGCATGCCAGACTCGATCGAATGCCTTGGAGATGTCTAAAGCGATAACGTATGTTTCACCACCTTTATCAAGTATGCTGTTCCAACAATGCGCTACATAGTTTAATAGATCGGTAGTTGATCTTTTGTTTCGAAAACCGTATTGGCTGTCGGATATTAAATGATTTTCTTCCAGAAATTTTGAAATATGTGTATTAATATAATGCTCATAGACTTTGGATAGGACCGATAGTAAAGCTATTGGCCTATAATTTGAGATATCGGATTTTGGTCCCTTTTTGGGGACGGGCTGGACATTTGCCAACTTCCAGCACGAGGGAAATATACCAGATTTGTAGGATTGGTAGAATATTTTAGTTAAAGTTGGTGCAAGTTCTTTGGAAAAGGTTTTTAAAATAATGGGTGGAATATTGTCCATTCCTGATGCTTTGTTGATGTTTAACCCCTTTAAAAGTTTAGCGACTATTTTGGGTTTGAAGTGAAGTTCATTCATATTAACTCCTGAAGACTGGATTTGGGGTATTTCTTTAGGAGTTTCCAAAACAGTGGAGTTCAGAGCAAAGCGTTCAGCGAACAAGTTAGCTTTTCTTGCGGGATCATTGACGATTAAATCACCATCAATAATAGGGGGAATAGAAAATTTTGTACCAGAATTTAAAGAATTAATGGCGCTGTAGAAACTCTTGTCAGAAACAGACATAGACGTAAGTTTTGAGGCTTTCGCTCTGTCAATTTCGGACTTTTCGTTTGAGATAATCTGATTAGATATTTTGTTGGCCTTTAGATATTGGGATCGATTAGTGGGAGTTTTGTTATGAATCCAAATATTAAATGATCTACGTTTGTTTCTAAGTGCCGTTTTGGCAGCTTTCGAATACAAGTATTTTTGTTTGGGTTTTACTATGGAGAAAGGGACAAATTTATTTATAGCAAATTGGATGGTTTCTGTAAAGTTTTGAGCAGAAACATTTACATTGTCAGTGTAAAAACAATGACGGTCGAAAGGGAAACCATGGAAAAAATTTTGAAGACCACTCTTATCCATTTTTGAGTAGTGAAATATTTTACGGGGTTTGGGAGCTGTAGTTTTAAGTAAATCAGTTTTGATAACTGATGAGATTAAATAATGATCAGAATTTCCAATACTACCTTTCGCAACATCGACACTCGTAATATCTGGCATTGTGGTAAGATAGAGATCTAGTAGAAAACTATTATCACCGCCATTACGGGGAGTGAAAGTCGGGCTTTTAACAATTTGGAATAGGCCCTGAGACGCGGCAAAAATTTCTGCCAGTTTTCCACTATTGTCAACATCGTCGGTCGATTTGGAGAATTCCAACCATGATTTGTTGTGGACGTTGAAGTCACCGGTAACGATAACTTCACAATTAGGGGACTTTGCTCTAATCTCGTCCATAATTTTTGTCAGTATATTAAAAAAGTTTGGGTTACGTTTGTGGGGGACCGGTATAAAGCTATTGTAAAAAAAGTCATTTCTGGAAGACAAATCTTTAAAACCATTGTATTGAAGCCGTCACCGTGTAGTTCAAAATTTGGAAAGCGCGTGTACGCAACACTCTCATGAATGAATGCGCATACGCCCTGATGGAGTTTGAAAGCTGATTCGAGCCTATATTTGGAATTATGCGGTTCTATAAAGAGAAAATTTTCAGAAACTTGTGTTTCTGTAAGGAATAGAATGTTCGGTTTGTCGTGCTCAAGATGATGTTGCACGTGGTCATGGTTAGCGTTCAATCCGCAGATGTTTTGAACATGTATTTTAAAATTTTTTATTGATTCATATATGTTTTGTCCCTGCAAATTCCGTGGACATGCCGCTTTATGGGCGGGTGGATTGCGCAAATTTGCTTTACCACTTGCAGACTTATTTTTTTTCGGTTGTACTGCCATATATATATCAAAATGTTTATTTTATTTTTTTGTGTTTTATTTTAAAATGCATAACTAAGTAAAAAATCCTATCATACTACAAAATATGACATATGCCAATATTTCATGATAAGATGAAGAAATAATAACAAAATAATAAGTGAAAAACAAATTGTGAGAAATTTGCAGAAAACAAAACAAAACTAAATGCCAATAATCCAGCTGATGCAGCGCACCCCAGACGCACCGCCCACCACCTTAATCGAGGCACAAAGCCCACACATAACTACGTGTTGGTTTTCGATTCCTCGGAAGAGCTAATGAGCGGTACCGCTAGGGAACGCTGCCCAGCTAAGACTGGAAGTGCTGCCGTTGACTAATTAAAGTTCGTCCGCCAGCACCCTAAGATATCATCTTGGCTAATGACATCTCCTGCCATTGCCAGTGGTATGTGATATCTCACGCTAACTCATATGTCGATGGCAGGGACTGGAGTACGCAGGGTAGTCAGACCCGTAGATCAACATTGATCATAATCGATCAAAATCGATCCCTCCTGCATATATATATATATATATATATATATATATATATATATATATATATATATATATATATATATATATATATATATATATATATATATATATATATATATATATATATATATCGATGGTCTAGCGCACAGATGTGGTAAGTGACATTTAGCAAATTGTTCAGTACAGGCGTTTGAAAGCTTACACTTCAATAAAAATTGAAAATGTAAAATATTATGTGGTTGAATTCGATAGGGTTTTATAGTAGTTATCTAGTCTATATTGTAATTATGTCTTTCTACATGATAGAACTTAAGAGATACATGAATAATATTTAGTTTTATACAAACCATAAGTACTTACCACAGTACATGTGCAGTACAGTACAGTACAACAATGCCATCTACTGGATAAAATATTAAACATACACATACAATATTTTTACATTATATGAAAAATGAAATGGAGAATTTTATAGAGTACTTAACTCATTTTCTCAAAAAATGTCACTTACCACATCTGTGCGCTAGACCATCGATATATATATATATATATATATATATATATATATATATATATATATATATATATATATATATATATATATATATATATTTATATATATATATATATATATATATATATATATATATATATATATATATATATATATATATATATATATATATATATATATATATATATATATATATATATATATATATATATATATATATATATATATATATATATATAGATATATATATATATATATATATATATATATATATATATATATATATATATATATATATATATATATATATATATATATATATATATATATATATATATATATATATATATATATATTTATA